>CM031244.1:2068361-2420861 GCA_018340775.1 Taxus wallichiana var. yunnanensis
ATAATCACATTATTCCACATCGACATTTACCCATCGCAAATCAATTCAACAAATGTAAATGATATTCAAACACATCAAACATCATATATAAGTAACATCAATCACATAAATCATACATCATCATCACATCAATATACATCAAATACACTGATCATATGAAAATGAATCCATATATATATTTCATTTACAATCATAGTCACAAAACATCTCATCACCGACGGGTAGGTCCTGTATATTACTACATCGATACAACTCATATATAATCATTCCTATAACTCTCTGGAAATACCAAATCCCTAGAACTAGAAGCCTTGCCACTAACTCTGCACCATTGGTCATGACCTCTATATCTCTTTACCTACCTCTGCAATAGTGTGTTCTCCATAGACTACTCTACAAAACAACTCTATAACTCCACAAACCATGTGAATACATCCTAAGCTAAAGGACCTCTACCAACATCCTCTCTAGATTTCCATGTCTCCTCTCGTACCTCATCTCACTCACTCAGTAACATTGTACATATCACTAATTCTATCGCAACTAGTTCAAATCATTGGGCATGCTCACCAACAATATCATCTACATGCTCTAGCCTAGCATCCATCCATGAGTATGTTTGTGGGCACATTCCATGTTAATGTGTGGATGGATGTGCCCATAATTAATTACCAATATGTATTGATTGCATCTATATATCCATGTGTTTGACTATGATAATAGTTCACAAACCATTTACCAAATCAAACAACAACACCATACAAATACTTACGCTCTGCTATCACCGCCACTACACTATCGAGGCCATGTGCTTGCCCCTCCACTCCTCCTCCGGTGGAAATCCCACTACATCTGCCAATACTGAATACAAAACCACCCACCGATGTGAGGTCTACCATGCTTGATATGCCTCCATACACTCGGTGTCATCAACCTCCATGGGCTCTATTGCCGCATCTACCGTGTTTGGCCATGGAGGTACTAACTACTCTCCTTTGGACCCTGGCCTAGCTCCAACCCTCCTCGGTGCCCTAATGGATCTCAACCATATATATGGCTCTAGGGCATGTCCTAGGCCATAACAAATTGTCGTGAAACATGCTCAACCTGAAATAACTCGGTCACTCCTGAAAATAGATACTTTAATCACATCATCCATTGTATACATCATAAGTCTATGAAATCCTTTGTCCATCCTCCATAGTCTCGGTATGGCCTCCATACCGTGGCCTTTGGCCCCGAGCAATTTATCATCACTCTATAAGCATCAATATCCATCCTCCTACCATGTACACCTACGCATCACCCAAAAATATGTTTGGCCTCACCCAATCTCCACGAGCCCCACCAAATGGCCTAAATATTGCAATATGCTCATAGGCCCATACATGTGTCATAGCTCCAATGCCACCCCTATGCTCCTCCTATGTAAATATGTATATATCCATATATAAGTGAGATAGTACACACCATGCTTAGGCATACATAATACTCTCCTCTATCCAATGAAGATATCATGCATCTTATATAAGATTCCTACACCACCACTTTCCATTTCAATCGACGACACTATCACCACAACAATAAAATTCCATAATCATAGAACCCCTGATCTTAGAATAACATCTAAGCTAATATGGGCCTTGGTAGGAAATCGAGTCCCTACAAAATACCTCTTAGCGGCCCTCAAATATCTCTGCATATCATCCATTGTCATAACATGTACCCTCTCACCAATAATAGGTAATCATAGTATGCAATACACATCCTCTAGTGTGACTGTCATCTCACCTGTAGGCAACTAAAAGGTGCAAGTGTCTACACACCATCTCTCACACAAATTTGTAAGCATAGGAATATTATGGGGCACCTCCCCATCCTCGCTATGTGCCATAGGCTGACATAGTCCAAAACATCCCACTCATCATCTGACAACCCTAATCCAAGAAACGTACTCAAATGACAGCCACCACGAAACTCTCTCGAATGGATATCCCTCTACACACCACAAAACAACAACAAAAACAACATTAGAACATCATAGAACATCAACACACATTAATTTTAACATCTACAATACTTTGGGATCAACCTCATGCTTTTAGACATGGGTGCCTGACACGGGACTAGGGCACCCTAGAGCAAGAAACTAGTGCCTAGGTATGGGCACTCCTATCTCAAAGGTCATTAAGACCTTCACTACTTTTTTCCATGTCTAAAATATTGAGAAATATTTTTTTAAACAAAAATTCATCAATAAATTACTAATATATACACATTTTTTGAAAACAATCACACTTGTTAACTTCATCGTCATACGCAACGTTATGACTATCACTACCACCTCCAATCAACTCGGTCGTGGTGCTCTAACTTGCAGCATCCTCACACACTCAGATCTCACTATCACACTCACACAAAATACAAATGAGTTGCCTAATCACTTTATCACATTACTATTTATAGTAACTTTTCATTGTTCACTTTACTATAGTCATTCTTCACACTCATTTTCTCTACTAATACACACCGCATGATTTCTCACATATCTTGAGCATTCTTACTCTGATTTCTATCATGTTTGTGGAATTATTTTCAGAATTCCACCTATTATCGTATCATATACATTACACACATGCCATTTCTCCTTGACATCATTTTCTAAAAATTTTACAAACACTTTGTAGATATCTCTCATACATTATCCATTACATCATTATGTGCTTACTTTCAGCTCAACGTTTTTGTGCTCATCACTTCCCCTTTCAATGAAATGGGGAAAACAATTAGGGGTCATCCTATAATTCCCCTTACACCACTACATCATCAAGATACATTCATAATTTTTCATTATCAAAAATTTTCTCATACACCTTCTGACATTTCACATCAATTTCATGCTATTCCCCCTAATGACCTAACTTGGAGGTAACGATTGTAAAATATATCCTTGAGTAACCAATCAATCAATCATATACAATTCAATTAAACATCAATCAATCAACATGAACATAACACATTTATTCTCCCAGATGACCTAACTTGGGAGTTATATCACCACTTTCCCAGATGACCTAACTTGGGAAGTTATTCTACATCTCATGATTGCTTCTAAATAACCTAACATGGAAGCCAACACATAAACATTTCAGAAACACCCTTGGAGTGGGGGAAATGATACATCATTTCCTTTCCTATACTGCTCCTATTTGGGTTAACACATTTGAATCAAAAATATGGATCTAAAAATCACTTAAAAATTTGATTTGTGTCCGTCTCAGTAGCGGTTAGATCTTTTGAGGATATAGTTATAGTTGGAGAAATACTATAATTTTGTCTCTACACTCTTCCTTTGATGACAGGACACCCAAATCCTTAGTTTTTCACACATACACATGAACAATTAGGTTGGGAATTGATCACTCCCTTCCCCATCACATCTCCATCAATGACAAAAATCAAAATCTATAATCATTCAACATCACAATCATCAATCTCATTTAGCGCTCCTCATAATGGTCTCATGTCCCTCATTATGCTGCATGGATCAACATGTTGATCCATGGTTCATCATGCTATATGTTCTCACTCGAATGTATTTCTACTACACTCTTCATGTACTCTAGTGACATGGACTTCTTCATAATTTTCAGGTATGCATCTCTATCTACTTTATGTTACCGATATTTTTCTCACCAACATAAAGTGGGGGCAAATGTAGACACAAAATCACACACTTAACACTATTATTATACCACTAAGTATGTTGTTTTATATATGGATCTTACATAAGGAAAGTATTCACTGATGACCCATCTTGTAGTCCATTCATTTTTCTTGTTGGTATTTATTTCTTGTTGTCTTACACATTTGTCACTCATACACATAGGTATGGTCAGGTCTCAAGGATCCATACCTATCAGTTCTCACTCATTTTTCATCACTTGTCTCCAGACACTAGTGCATAGGGATGGAAACTAGTTCGAGGCACTATTTTCCATCTTGGGTTCCCTTGTCCTCTTTGTGTTTGATCTTATTTTTGAAATTTTAGATTGGTCTTTTTCAATTTTCCTCCCATCTCTTGAGGTACTAATCGGCATGTCGGGTCATTAGTGTTGAAATTTGAAAACGATATCCCTAAATAAACACAACATACATACTATTAAATGGGAAAACTATTGTTATCAATGAATAGCTATCTACATAGAGCAAGGGATTGCATTTAGGCTATTACTCTATATACACACTACATAGGAAGAGGACTTCAAACTATTCCATCCTCCATTTACATTTTTATCTAGTTATTGCCCCCTATTTGGGCGTCATTGGCATGAGAGATACCTAAGAGAAATATAGCACACACAAGCACACAAAACTACATTGGGTATGAGATGTAGTGCAATGCTTAGTTGTAAGACCACCATTGTGGTGGTGAGGATAGTCTGGCCCCTTCATTTACATATTTCTTTTTTAGGGTTTGATGCTTTGTGTGGGGTTTTACAGGTGATTCTTCATTGCAGGTTTATGGTGACATCAGGGAACTAGATGCGACATATATGTGACAAGAAGTGAATAAGTACGAAGCCTTACCGATCCTGTCGAACTAGGTTCGATCATTTATGTAGATCGGGGCACTCATAATTCAAACAAGAGCACCTCGGTGCCCCTATCCTTCTTCGAGCACCCTAGTCCGGCCATTTCCACCTATGCTACATTTTTTTGTGGTCTTTGCAGCGATCTTTCCATAGTTTCATCAAACTACTTAGTCCCATGTTACTACAAGGTAAGCAAAGTTGAGGTAAGTACCTTATCCCTTTTATTTCCTTTCATTGATAAAATAAAATAAATTATTTAGCATTCATATTTCAATATATTTCATTTATAACATTTCTGTACATTTAGATTCATAATAAAATACAAATTTTATAGAATCAACCACGCAAGCACCCAAATTGATTAACAAAGAAAGGAGAGGGGAGTGGACTATGGGAGATGTTGAAGTCTAGAGAATGGGGACTTTGGGAACCAAGCCCTAGGTGGAATGGTTCCCGAGTTCCACTCGAGCCAATAGACCAATCAACACACAATCCCAACACAAATGCGGATAAAGTGGAGATAAAAGGAGCACAAATAATTGGTTCCTCAGTCCCCAAGTTCCCTGAAAACCTCTAATATCTACACCAAAGGAGAAAAAGGAAAAATGAGTTAAGTGTGGACTGTGATGAAGTGTTTGGAACTGTGTTTCTTCTCAAACCCCTAATATCTACATTAAGTTTTCCCAGACACTCCAAATTTGGAAAAATTTATATCATTGGAAAGGTCTCTTCATGCTCTAAACTTTAGCAACTAAAAATATTGGTTTTGCTGAGGGTATATGGGAGAAAAAGAAGAAAACATATCCAGCATTGAAATGAATAGTTCCAAGTATCCCAACTACTAGAATTGATGAGGTATGGTGCCCATTATATCTCTTGAAAACAATATACAATGGAGGAATGGCCTTGGAAGGTTGTCCATGCCTCTTTTCAAAGATTTAATGCATAATGTTGGTGGGTGAAGGTTGAGTTTCAAGTTCCCTCTATTTTCCCTCTTCTCTCCCTTTCCCATTCTCTATAAAATGTAAAGTGATGCTCATTTGTAATGTTTTATAATTTTATAATGCAAGGTCATCATTGAAAAGTGTCTTACAAGTGTTCTTTAGTGCATGCCTTGGATTGTGATTTTTCAAAGGTGTGTTTATACCTTATTCCTCCATTGTAATGATCTATGAATCATATTAAATCAATAAAATACTTGTTTTGTGGCTATTATTATTTCCTAGCAGGTGATTTGTTACATTTTCTCACCTCTTCATTTAATTACATGTATGTTTTGTATATTTCTTCATATTGCAGGGTTTATTTATATTGTGCATTGTATGAAAATGGGAGTTTAAATGCTGCTATGGATTATGGATTTCATTTCTTCACTCTTTACTATTATTTTCCTCCACTTTCTCTCTTTTAATAGTGTCTTTCTCATTACTTTTGGTGTTATCACCTCCCTTAGTGTAGTATTTCCCTTTTATGCATCTCCCTCTCTTCCTGGTCCCCTAGAGTCATAGATTAGTACTAGGTAGCTACATTTTCCTTCACAGGAGTAGTTTAGTAGTAGGAATAAGCAGAGGAAGCCGACATTCTTTAGAGGTATACCTCATTTTGCAAGGCCCCACAACTTGGAGACAGTCCCATGTTGCCTCAAAATCATGGGTTGTCTATGAATTAAGGCAGGGTGCAATTATGAGCTCCAATACCTACTTAAATATGAATTGAAAGTAATAGAATTCTAACTAAAATAATCTGGGAAACCAAATTCTTTGGAATCTCTCACTAGAAATTATCACGAATATCTCCGTAGATATGTTATAAATGGATTATTTTAGTTGGGATTCTTGTTACCTTCTCTTCATCTTCCAAAATTTTTCCTATAGCCATATTTCTACATCTCTTTGGATTGGTAACCATATTAGTATTTTAGGGTATTGACAATGGAACCATTATTAGCATATTTTCTTGGATTACAACATCAAAACTTGTAACAGGTTGTAGTCTAGATTAAAGCATGGGATATAATTGAATGTTTTAATTGTGCAATAGATTATATACAAAGATTTCATGAAAAGATAACCATATCATAGAAATACCATAATTTAATTATAATTAAAAAGAGATATATATCAGAACATAGATGGAAAAATGAACTATCTTGAAGTACTTTCTATTAGGATTCAAGATCAACCTTCTTTCAAACATGTTTACATAGCTTTATACAAAATGAAATGACAGTTGTATTACTAGTCCTTTCATCTCATTCTTGTATATTTAGAGGATTTTCATATTCTCTACCTATGCATATAGAAGATTTACATTTTATATTTTATCTTATACTACTATATAAATGCAAAAGGATTACAGAATCATGAACTAAACCCATGTCGGCTTATTGCTACATTTTACTATCCAACATTATGTGCCTATATCATGCACTATAGCCTCTTGGGGGCTATGATATTTTCCTAGAAGGATCAAATTATATGAATTATTGACTTCCAATTCATCACTATTATTACTTTTGGATTATGGAGTTATGCATGTGTGCTATGATTGAATGGTACAAAATCAGGATCTTCTTTGTGTAAACCCTAACAATGCATACTTGATCACATAACACCTTCAGAAGGGGTTACTTCCTTATGTTTGAATAACCTCAAAAAATCCCCATGATGGTTGGTCACTATCGATGTACCACTACTCCAAATAGGGATCAAATAACACATAGTTATCTTATAATCCTATATGAATTTTAACAATGCAATCTATTTTGATCCTTCTTTTAACACATGTAATTTTGAGCTTGATATTTGGATTCTGGCACATGGATTGCTCAATGGTTCCTTCTTGAGGGACTCATGATGTGTAAATTATTTATAGTGGTTGTAAAGGGTTTCATAATGCATGTCAAATGATCATTATTTATATATTTTAGATCATCTAGTTATATATGATCTTTCTTTAATTTCCAACCCAAACGTTGGCATGAAAGTCATTGCTAGGTCAACCTATGAAGCTACTCATTCTACAATATGATCTTAGGTGTTGAAAACTTAGAAACAAGGAACAAAGAGATGCTTATATAGGTGTTTAGGAGGTTTCTGAATAGAATGCACTTGATTATAAGAATAATTGTTGGAAAATTAGGGCATAGTGGATTTAAGTTTTATTAAAAAGTTGAAATGTATGAAAATGAGTCAATTAAGCATCGTTAATCTAAATGTGTAAAATGTGTATTTATTGACATTGTCATATGTCTTGTAAAAAATTTAGGGTATTACATATTACCTCCCCTATTATTGATATTAAATACAAAATTTTTGTTTAAGAGATTAAATAAATGTTTATTTATGTAGCATTTCTATAATATCTAAGTTCGTCAATATGATTATCCTCTTTCTCTTCTCAATAATATAGATTATGATATAAGTATAAGACCATTATAGGGCCATAACATAAGTGAAAGATAACATCTAGGGGATTAATATTTATTTATTAAGAAGAGGGTTATCCACATTCAAATCAAATACATATGGTTCCAAATCCTATGTCTAAGACAAAGGGGTGGGGTTTTACTAGAATCCTAAGGTTTTAAGAGTATAGATAATAAGAAAGAGTTAAGGATTTTAGGATATGGGTAATAATGAAATTTGAGAGTTAAGAATGGGATGAAATAGATAATGCAATATGCTACTCTATTATGGCCAAATATATGACATGTTAAACATAATCAATCATTTCAACATAAAGGAAAGAGAATAGTTAGGTAGATTTACCTTTTTGATGACAATGTTGGCACATTAACCACCCAAAGGTTTGTAGGACCTTGTGAGAGAGTTGTGGGTAGATCACAAGAGGGATATGTAGAAGACCATATTAGACCAAAGTTGGGGGACTACAAGGATGTGAAAGACCTTGGTAGTACAACTCTTATTCTTATTTCTCATATTAACAAAACGTTTTGAAGTAGACTTCCAAGTAAAAACACCACTAAACCGAAAAACACTTTAACCTTTAAGGGGAAATTTGGAGGGAAATAAGAGCATACTATGCAATGATGACAACAATTTTAAATACGGGAATATAACATGAATTCACAAGCTCTATTAGATGACAAAATCAACTACCAATTGGATAAAAATTTCTACCTAACAACATCAACCACGGTTTATGTTGTCGGCTAAAAAAGTTATAACATAATGGTAAGGAGAGGAGAGAGCATAGAGGTAGAGAAAAAATTGGAGCAAGTATGAAGGTTTTATAGGTATATGCAAAAGTGATAAGACTATGAATATCAAGTGGCCATAAAGAGACAATAATGAGGCAAGATGGATGGAGGCATGTTAGGGAAAGCTAGGATGATGCCATGCATGAATCTTTCACTAGGTATTGCGAATTAGCCCAATAGTGATCTTGATGCATCTCTTAAGGAATACAATTTGGGAGATCGATGCACCAACAATGTGTAAAGATAAATAATTAGTAAGAGTGCAAATTAAGGTGATACGTATGCCCCAATTGAATATCATCATGTGTCATAATAGTGTAACATGAGATAGTATTTGTGAAATAAAATTCATTGAAATAAAATAAAATAATTGAATAAGTGATAAAGACATGAAATCAACCAAATGAGATATTCTACATGAACTTCCTTTCACATAAATTGAGATGCATAGTTATTATCGCATAGTGATTATGGAGGGAATGGGTTTTCTTACTAAACCCAAATGATGCATGAATCAAAGAAACAACGCTACAAGATGAATTACAAGGATAATAAAACAAAAAACTATAACAAGAGATCATAAGAGGGTTTTAGGATAGGTTTGAGATAAAACAACCTGGCTAGGTTTGAATAGCTTATGGGACATAATGACTAGGTGTTAGGATAGGTCTAAGGAAGATGGCGAGATAAGGTTTGGATATCCTATGAAATATAATCAGTAGGTCATAAAATAGGATTGGTTTGAGTCTAGACAACTTACAAAGAAGAGACTAAATTAGGTCTAGGAAACCTAGAAATGATGTAAGGTGCAACAATAGTAGAAAACCTATGTAGTAGGCCTATATATACTAAAAATGAATATTAAGATATGAAGGATGCAAGTTGTGAAGATGAAAACAAATTCAATTTCATAAGATTGGGAAAATAAATAATTTTTGAAGATTTGTTTTATAAAAATGACATTGTAAAATTTATCGTGATGTTACAATGATGGAACTTATTTTGGTTTTTATCTAGGAGCTACAATTGCAATGATATGGAAATTTTATGGAATTCGGGGCCAACTATTTGAAAGTTTTAAATTTTGGTTTGAAATATGTAAATATATGTTTAAACCATTCATTTTTCATTTTCCTTATATTTTTAAATATTTCAAAGCTTTGAGTAAAATATTTTTATTAAAATAAGAGAACATTTTGAGAATGCAATGAGGTGAGGTGATTGAGGTATATGCAATAGACAAAAATGAGGGTACACACCAGAGGATCCACCGGTAGGTTTTTTTATAAAGATGATATTGAGTAACTAGGTGAAAAATGATAAAATAGACCTAAGGGAAAATATATAAAACAATTTTTTTCCCAAGTTTTTTCAAAGGGAAGGCCTCGAAAAACTCTAGGTGGGTTTGGGTTATTATCACACTTTGATTTCACTCGGGTAAATCAACTTTAATGCTAGAAAGGACTACATGGTCATTCACTTAATGCCACCAACTATTTTGGGTCAAAAATTCATAGGGTGATTAATGCAATAAAACATTTCCTACATAACTAAGGGCATTCACACTAAATGATTGATGAAGTAAGGATGTATTATTTTTAATACATGATGCAATATTTTTGCATGCTCGATGTTGTTTGTTTAAATTAGGAATTTCTACATGGCTAATGCATATGGTTATGTATGGTAGGTGCAATATGAGATATTTTGTACTTGTTTGATGTTTTGATTAATTTTTTCTTGATTGAGACTTATCAATGAATGTTGTTTGATGTTTAGTAGATACAAATATGAGTCCTCTTATGGAGGATGGTTGAATCCTAATGGTTTCATAATTTATTTAGGGGTTTACCGGATCGGGATAGAACATAATTACATGCCCATGGTTTTGGGGGTATTATGGAGATAATTAATATCATGTGGGATGAAAACTTGGTACAGTTATTTTTAGAGGTTTTCTAGTATCAGTATGATAGTTTTAGGTTGACAATTCAAGGAGATGTGATTGAGACCACATTTAACTTAGAGGATGTGTACACCTTTATAGGATTGATAATACAAGGGGTATGAATGTTTTGTGAAGTGCTTGAGATAAACACTAAACAAAGAGCTCTAGCTCATTGGGCCACAAAAGTAGATTATTGTGAGCTATAATGACTTATTATCAAACTCAGTGCATTATATAGTGCATCCATTCCAAATATTTATAATGTGATTAAAGGATTGGTTGTGGTACACGTATTGTGCCATAATTTAGATGGTGGAGTACCCTTATAAGATTTGATAATATGATGGAAGCTTTGGAGTAGGGCACACTATACAATTAGGGTTTTAGGATATGGTTTATATTAGTCAATGACGTATATCATATTAATATCATATAATAATTGGTAGTGGGATATTATTTTTTAAGTGGCATGTATATGTGAAATATCCACCATGTGCTTTCTAGTCAAGAATCCTTTGTACATTACAAAAATATGCCACGAGTATGACATTGGGAGAGAGGGATCATATTATAATTCCAAGTTAAATATCTAGGAATGCGATTGTGAGTTAGAAACGAATAGTATAAACCCCATATGTTAGCATAACATAGGCAAGTCCATCTTTGACATGTACATTATTAGAATAAGGGACCAAAGCTATTGCAAGACATTATCTCGTGGGGACTAAGCCAAATGTGGTTTATAGAGTTATTGGTCATTTTGGTTTTCCACATCCTTTAGCTCCATTTCCCTACCTCCATAAAGGATTAGACATGTTATAGAGCTTAGGGGAGAGTGGGTGAAGGAATAAGGATATTTGCACAATTGATTCCAAATTGGGAGTGATGTATTCCTTAGTGAATTCACATACGATAAAGGCTATGGATAGAGGTTGAGGTATTTTATGTATAAGTGACATAAGTTTTGGGAGAAACCCATTCTATAAGATGTTTCCCTTGATGTTGGGTATCATGTAGTATAGAAACCTCATCATATGAA
Organism: Taxus wallichiana var. yunnanensis; assembly: GCA_018340775.1. Lineage (NCBI taxonomy): Eukaryota > Viridiplantae > Streptophyta > Pinopsida > Cupressales > Taxaceae > Taxus > Taxus wallichiana. Next base: position 2,080,166 of record CM031244.1, read on the forward strand.
GAAACAAAAATGTTGAGATGACCCAAAAATGGTTACTTAGGACCCCCTCTGCATCCAAATTACCCATATATTAGACCAGATCCACAGAGAGAAGTGCAAGAGGTATAAAATAGGTCGCATACAATTTTTTCACACTTACTAAGGATTTATTTTTGTAGGTTGTTGACACATTAGTCTTCACAAGTGCATTCATTAAGGGTCATCAACAATAGTGGGGTCGGTTTGGTTAGTAGTATCGGGTGAAAGAATGGTTATACATGGTATTTCCTTTTAACTTTCCTTAGCATGCCTCCTTACTATATTCCTTATTACCTTCTTACGACCACTTCATATCCTCAACATTATCACATTACATCTACCTTTAACACCTTACACTTCCCTCCATACCTCTTTCAAGTGTTTTATCTACCTCAATTCTCTCTCCTTTCCTTACCTTTATGTTGTACTATTTGTTTCCAATGACATCAAACATGGTCGATGTTATTTTCTAAGAGATATCATCACTTCATGATAATTTCCCTTATAAATATGGGGCATTGTTGTTATTTCTCTATATATTTATCACATAGAATGCTTTGATTTACCTCACAAATCTATCTTTAAAGGTTTAATAAATTTAGGGTTTACTTAAGCTTATTCTTGGACATCTACTTTGGAGGATTGGGTTACTAGGAGATATAAAAATATTAGTTGAACCAACAAGGTCTCCCATGTCCTTGGAGTCCCCAAATTTTGTTTACTATGTCTTCTACCTATACCACTTGTGATCCACCGATAATAACTCTCTCACAAGGTGCTACTAATCTTAGTGGGGTTTAATATGACAAAAGTGTCTTCATAAAGGTAAGTATCCTAATCCATTTTCCCCCTTTATGTTGGCAAGTTTTCTTTGGTTTAATGTATCATGTATTAAATTAAAATATAGTATAATATATTTTTCTATTGCATTATTATCTTATATCCCTTGCCTATTATCCACCACATGACATTACAAATCTTGGCTTAGATATTTTATAACACCTACGTATTACCTTTATTCTTGCAACCTTAGGATTTTTATAAGACCCCACACCATTTTTGGACATATATTTTGGAAGCCTACACTTAGGGAACATTTTGAGAGCCCTTACCGAAATCCCCATTAGATTATTTTGGTGAATTTGTGTAAATGGGTTTTTAATTCATGGAGAATAAGTTTAAAATTTGTATAGCCACACATGCAAATTAATTTTTTGAATCGGGAAATATAATAAACATTTTCTAATTTGTTTGCATATCTTTGACATATGGGTGTTAAATGTAGATGAACATATTTATGAATGTTAATGTAAATGACTATCTGTATGGTTGTTTATGCAAACAATCACATGAATTTTTAGCCTTCAATATATGATTATTTTTATTCGACTATGTTTGTAACCATTTAGTTATGTCTGTATCCACATGGTTACTTTTGTGGGTGTTTAATTACATTTACAACTAAATGGTTGTGTGGATGTATATATGTATACAAGAGAAATTGGATGGTTGGAGCCTTGTTTGGTTGTACTCTTTTAGATGCAAGTTCCACTCAAATTATGAAACATGTTCACGTTGGATTATAAATATATGCAGAGCCCTCTATTTTTCACTTTTTTAAATTTACTTCATTGAGCACTCGTACCTACCGTAACTAGGAAACCTCGAAAACATGTCTTCAAATTTTTCCTTTCCAACTAAAAATGGTTTGCCACATTTACAATATCAAAACCAAATATCCAATTCAAAATCCTTATCGACCACAAATCGTTAACATTATGAAACTCGGGAAATATTTAGTAATTGGGTGGAAAATGTAGTTTTTGAGCACTTATTCACATGCCTCAATATGACACTAATATTGGTTTGTTGAGTTTTCTATTAGCCAATTATGAAAATTAAGAGTCAAATTTCACCATCAACCTCCCATTATGGAAATTTTTATTTGGAAGAACACCAAAAAACATCCACCACTTAAAAAGGCTACCACATATGAATGTGAACCATGTTATACAAAAATATTTTCTCTGAGATCAATTTTTTGGATTCCCACTATGGTTTAGAGATCGAAGGTAGTAATTTTTCTTCATAAAATTTTTAAAGTTTTTTCATTCTTTTTTAATGCCAATAATAAGTTTTTTACTTTTGTATAGGTAACCATAATCAATCAAAGAGGGGACTATCTATGCAAGTTGTAGCACACACACATTTTTGTAAGCCATGATCTAATTTTTTAGGAAAAAATAGTCTTGAAGGGAAGACAACCAAACACTCTATACTGGGATATTGTCTACATCCTCCGTTTGCTTAGTGGCCAACAATATGATTGGTGTACATATTTATCAAAACATTATTAAAATTGATTTGACATATACTGTTTGCAATGAAAATGCTACATTTTCATGTAACAATTATGTACTTGCATTATACCATGACATATTTTATGAGTTGTAAAACACTGATATTTTGATTGTACTCTATAAAATGATGAAAGTAAAATATATTTCAATTATATAAGAAGAGGTAAGTTTAAATGAAATTATTCCAAAATGATTTTGTTTATTTATTTGAAATTAATAGAACTAATATTATTTTCACTTCTTATAAAAGAGAGCCATTGCATCCTATACAAGAAGAAAAATTGTAGTAAGAGGTCATCAACCTACCAAGGGATTTGTAGATTCAAACATGGATGAAAAATTGTACTGTTTCATTTCCTAGACAAAAATGGATGATGAGTTATGTTGTGCCCCTCTATTGTATGTTCACAAAACTTCCTCACTAGTTGTCGATATTCCTAATGTAAAGCTACAAATAATGAAAAATATACATGATTTAAAATTATAATTAGTACTTTATTTCTTTTAATCATACACAATTAATATTTATAACGTCCTTAGAAATTTTTCATCAAGATTCTCCACATCCAAAAACCTTAAGGTTAAAAAAAAATGTTAGGGAATAATATAGTCCAGTTAAACAACAAGATACTTTAGTTATCAATTTATTATTATATATTTTAAGTTAACATTGAATTCTATTCTATTTTCTATTTTGTGATGACATTTTTTTTATAATTCCCGATTCAAATAGGAAACAAAAGCCACTACCACCACCACCCAACAATGTTTAGAATAGCGAAACAACTATTAATTTCATCCCAAAATAGTGGCACAATACATTTGAAAACTACATAGTTTCCTAATCTCTATCTTGGTGGTGCCCCTAGTGCAATGGGAACCAAAATTTTGCACCAAATTGATCTTGACAATGATATTTTGGGGATTGAGAGTGGGGCCGTAATCACATATTTAATCTACATGATATGATTCGAGGTTCATAAGTTCAACATCTAGAACTTATTTCATGACAATTATAGGAAATAAACCCAACTCACCATCCAACATATCCACTCCCCCACAAATACCACAATCTGATGATCAAATAACTTAATTTCCATTGCATAATATAATAACATATAACTACTATGTGATTTATTAATGGAATTTTTATTCAATATATAGTTAATTTGAACATATGGGAGTTATGGGATAAATTTTTGATAAAAATAAATGTTGTTTTTCACAACCATTCACAAATAAATACTTTATATTTACCATTCAAAATCAACCATCAAAACTTGATGTATTAGCGGATCAAGTTGTATCGGTGCCATTTATATAAGTAGTGAATACAATGATAATATTTTGGATGTCATGTTTAATAGGTTAGATAATTTAAATGGTGAAGCCCAAGCTTAATATAAAAAATGGGCTAGAAAAAAATCTTGTCATATTTATAAATGTCGAAAAATAAAAGGTTGTGGCAATTTGTACTCTTTTTTATTTACATTTTATGTATTTTTATTTGTATATAAGGATATTTATTTGTCTAAATGGATTCAAAATATGAAAAATTGAAGCAAGAAGCAATCATTTACGGATGTCCACCTAAAAATGCACACAAAATTTTAAATTTTGCTTTTTTGTTGAAGCAAAAACCACGATTCTAAATAAACAAAACACAACATTGAAGAAAATAATCAAGGATAATGACATGAATCTTTAAGTATTGAAGAAGAAATATGATGCAAATCCTAGTTTTTTTCAACAAGTGATGCAACTAATCAACATTGGGAAAATCTTTCCAAGATCAATTCCATAGCCAAGGATATTCTTAAATTAGGATAATTAAAATATTATACAATACAAGAGGAGAGAGAATCTACTATAGTGGAAACACCAAAATCCACTTGCCAAACTAAAAAGAATGAGATAAAGGAAAAATAACCGTGTTCCTAATATCGTGATTCCCATTAAAGAATTGAGTTGTAAATCTCGGTTAAGATATTATGAAGTTTTATAAACAATTCACCCTTATGTAATATAGTTCATGGATCTTAATTAATATAATTATTGTTTTCATAACTTCTGTGGTGTTTTTTTTTTTTGATATATGTAGGACAATGTCAATACATAACAAATTTATAAATCAAAATAAGGATATTGAAATCATCTTACAAAAAAGGAATAAAAATATATAACTGTAAATAATTTGATATGAGAAAGAGCTAGTTGTAAAACATACCAAGATAAAATTCGGGTAGATGAACAATCCTTGGGCAACCCCTTCTCCATAACTATTATTCGTATCTATCATCTCGAGGAATATACACTTCCGGACTCAATATCAAAATCATTTTTTTACTCATTGTATTAGTGAATCCTCTTCTTTCAATGAGTGAACTACAAATAATAAGTGTCATTTCATAAAGAAACACATCCATGGGACAACGCAAAACATAAAATCTCAAACATGTTTCAAGTTTTTATCCAATATGTTCCAAACTTTTAAATTAACAAAAATAATGCACTAAAGACCCTTTTATCTTCCATACAACACAAAATAATTGTTTGGGAAAACTCATATAATTGAAAATATTCACAAATGTTTTCCTATAGGATGTTATTAGGATACAATTTTTTCCATAGCCATGTAATAACGCCATTTTATATTGGTTAATTAGACACCGATATTGATCAATCATTGTAAGTCCATAATGTGTTGATCAAACGTCGAAGTAATTTTGTTTGCAAATTGATTTTAATTTCAATTCTATTTATCTTTATAAACTTAGTGAAATTATTAATTAGAGCACCCATGTATTTGAGAAATAAATCACTTCCTTGTTCTTCATTATGAACATCAATATTGTTTCAAAATATGATATTCATCACTCCCATGGCTTCAATCAAGTCACTCATTTTAAATGATCTCAAATTTCAGTAGATAAGAGTTGTGAAATCTTTCTCAATTTTATCCACATATTTAAAATAAAAATTTCATATAGAACACATGTTATATGGACTTCTTCATTTTTTGTTCCTACCAAATCAACTCATTTTGAAAAGTATGTAATGGTATCTCCTTCTCATTAATGATGATATAAAGATGATCCTTAATATATAATTTAAAATAGAAATAAGGATCCTTAATATCTGATTAAAATTTCTCAATTGCCAAATATATGCCCCTTAAAAAATTGTCTTAGGAAAGTATAAAATATATAGAGTTTGACATACCCATTTTCTTAAATTTAAAAAGTCAAACAATATATATGGATATCTCTTGAGCATGTTTCATCAAACAATTGATTTCCTTCAACATGGGGAGAATACCACATAATGTCAAGTTACCATTTCCAAATCCGTTAAACAACACAAAAAATCTTTTTCCTTATAGATTTTCCTATGATATTTCAATATAAAACATGCAAATGATGAATATTCTTAAAAAAATTCATGGAGGTTCATACATGGAAATCCATCTTATATCAACATATTTTCTAATATTTTTACCATCAATCACTCTAACTGCAAATTTTTGAAACTCTAATAATAGTTTTGGATTGATGGACATATAAGCATACAAGTCATGGATAAGCTCTTCCACTTTTATAATGTTTTGAAATGTGTTAACAATTTTGTATATAAGATTCATTCTATGATCCATATAATGAATTGGAATGATATATCAGGAAACTATTGTTTGTATTGGAATGCAAAGAATATTTATGTTCCCTTGCATTTCTGATGCACCATCAGTACTAACACACACCAACTTGGTACCCATAACATAATCATCCATCCCAATAATATCCCTCAAATTTGAAATAAATAACTTGTAAAGGTTCTCATCATTGCAATTCTATACCATTTTATGGACAAATAATAATGAGGTTTCTTGAAACGATTCTCAAAAGTATAAACAATAATGCAAACCCATGATATGTTGTTAACTGCTATGACCTCATCAATGAACAATAGATAAACCGTGTATTGTTACTTGTTCTTGTAAATCCTCCTCAATGATCAATATACATTTTTCCATTTCCCAATCTCTACTATTTGTCCAATGTGATTGTGGAATAATTGGAAATCTATTCTATTTAAAAAAATTATAATTAAAAAAATTAGAAATAGGTCTTCCATTTTTTAGAATGTGGTAAATAGGTGAGAAATATATATTTTCGGCACATAAATTGCATCCGAAGAACATTTCCTAATTGAGTTATAATTATTCCTCCTTTCTTAACGACATATCATATATGTTTTTGATCATTTTCCTACACCTCTTTATATCTTACATGCATGTAATATTTTGCATTTTTCCATCTATGTGTTCTTTTTGTTTGTCCATCTTTTTCTTAATCGACACATATATTTTACCACAATGTTTCTCAATTGTGTCTAACTTAAGTTGAATTTTGTGTTCCTTTCCAATTTTCCAACTACATATTACACATCTACATTCTGTTGGAGTATCATTACTATTTTTACTTTACTTGGTTCAATGAATGGATATTTAGTTGCATAGTCAAATTTAAAAGACCTTAAAATTGTCCATATATTTATTTTCCACCACATAAATTTATGTGTATCATTTTAAAATGAAGTTGGTGTTTGATGAGTATAAATATCTTATGTTAGTTGGATCTCATCATTGATAATGTCCTTTAGTATCCTCTTCTTTGGCACAAAATTGAGAGTATAATTTCCAACTAAAGTTTGTGTTTGATGAGAATACGAAATGTATTTTGCTTGTTGCATATTGTAATCAAGTATGTCGTCCAATGAAGTCACATAATAATAAATTTACTCAACTAGAGGAATACCATCATAATTAATATTTTGAAGTGGTGAATCATTATTTTGATTAATTATTTCATGTGGAATATCACTATTAGTGGGTTATGTATGCTAAAGGGATATGGTATTATTGAACCTTAATATGAAATTGAGAATAAATAAAAAAATAGAGTTAATCATTTAGTTACTTAGTAATTGTATTTGGTGTGAATTCTCGATTGCGAGACCCCTTTTGCGGTTGGTTTAAATAAGATATAATGGTTGTTCTTTTATGATTGTCCTTCCATATTTTTATTATCAACAAAAGAAAACAAATATGATTTCAATGAGAAATCATAGAATCCCATCGAACGGATATCAAAACCTGAAGTTGGTTGTAAAAATGACCGGTATTTTTCAGATTGTTGCTTCATATGTAGTCATATTGCTACAGGACAATAAAGTATAGGTGGGAATATATGATGTAGACATGTTTTTATATAAAAATGAAAATAAAAACCATGACACTTTTACATGCACACAAATATGAGTGTAGATGACTCATTATGTAGGTGGAAAACTGAATTATTATTTTATGTGATCTATCATGGGGCTCAAAGTTTAATAGATGTATATTGGAAAATATTCTAGTTTGCATTTTGAGGTAGCGGTGATATACATTCATAAGTATGTAAAAAAATTGAACTCTAGGAGTGCCGAGTTGAAAAAGTAACCTACATTTTGATACTTCAGAAAAAGGATTCTCTGTACTAATCATCCAAATCTCCAAATACCAATTTAAAAAATCCAAATATTCATGAATTAGTGAAAATTATCTATTAAAATTTTCCCTACCTACACCTCGATTATAGGTGTGGACTAGTGTCTTTATATTCGGGACTATTATGCCCTTTGTGATATCCTTGTCTTATGTGTTGGCACCAATATGGTATTCTACTTACATCCTAATTTATACTATTAAGAAGAGAGAGGATAATAATATTGACCATATTATCTTAGATGCATTATCAAATCAATGTTTTAAGCCAAGATTCATGTATTAAATCACCACACAAATAAAAATTCTTGGATCTCAAACTTTAGGGAATTTATAATGATTTTTCCTTCTTTAAGGTCATACTTTGGGGCATTGATCTTATTTAACTTCAACTTTTAAGGCATATTTTGATGCCTATCCTCATTTTATTATGCATTTAATATTCTAACACCTCATATTCCAACCAAAACCTTATAACCTTTCCAACTTCAGAAATATTCATAGATAATTACTATCATTAAATGACAACCATATCTCGTAAACAATGATTAGTGGATACTTTGTATTGTATCGCACAATAGGAAAAGGATTGGGGATTTAGTGGTGTAATGCCAAGAGGTTCGGGAGTATGCTGGGATTTGAGAAAAGCAGCACCTCACGATGCCCATGACCAATTGGATTTTGACGTACCAGTGGGTACCAGGGGAGATTGCTATGATCGCTACTGTCTCCGCATCGAAGAGATGCGACAGAGTCTGAGAATCATTGTGCAATGTCCTAATCGAATGCCTGGTGGCATGGTGAAAGCCGATGATCGTAAGCTATGTCCCCCATCACGATGCCAAATGAAACTCCCCATGGAATCCTCAATCCACCATTTCGAACTCTATACAGAGGGTTTTTCCGTACCAGCTTCTTCTACCTATACCGCAGTTGAAGCACCTAAAGGAGAATTTGGTCATTAATTAAAGAAATAAATACCATTTTCATAAAACAAGAGCACCCATTTTATCATTCACAAGGACCTGATTCTATGTCCAAGCATCACATGCCAGCAGATGTGGTCACCACCACCAATACTCACACGTAGCGAAAGGTATGTTTCTCTTATGTACTTAGACATGCACATAATCTCTCGTATCATAATTAATTTAACTTTCACATACTACTTTAGCCTATTATTGAAAGACAATATTTTCCAGATATCTTACTTTAATATACAATTTGAATATCTTATTGTTTGAATATCCTATTGTGTGAATACCTCATTTGTACTATTTTTACAATCTACCTTTGATACCTTTCCCTTGGATAGTTAAAACAATAAAACTCTTTATTGAGAACTTTGATAGTTTCTTACTAAATCTCTATAATACACCCCGCCTTTAGCACATTCCTCCTCTAGTATATATGGTCATTTTCCTCTTTACACGTTGATTTGGTAGTTAATTTATTTTTATAAAATTTTATTTTGCAAACTACCTTTGATATCTTATCCCCTTTGGTTTATATGGCCATTGACCTCTTTATTGAGCACATTTGTAGTTTCACATTATGAACTCTATTTTACAATACAATTTTGACACCTTCCCCCTTTGGTATATATACATCAATTGTCCTCTTTACGAGATTCTTTAGTAATTAAGTTATTTTTAAAGAACTTTATTTTACAAACTACTTTTGATATGTCATGCCCTTGGTTTATGGGGGCATTGACCTCTTTGTAAGAAATTTAGTAGTCTCATTTGCAAACCATTTTTAAATCATTCCTTTGACTTATTTCCCTCTTAAGTTTATTTTGTCATTTGCTTTGTCTAAGGATATTTTTCTACATTTTTATGACATTTATAACACTCTTATCCACTTAGGTTTTATCACTCTCGATTGTTGTGTTGAATGTATCATAAGTTTACACTCATGACATTTATAGTGATTTGTAGTTATTACACTACCTAATTCACCTCTTTCACCATTCATTCCCTATAATGAAAAACTCTCTTTATGGTAAACTACAAGATTTATCTCTCACTATATCAATCTTCCATGTAGTTTCAATTTTTATGCTCCTCTCACTTGAGGCACACTTAGGTTGTAGATGATATCACACTATTTTCTTAGTTTAGGTTTAGAGGTACCTAAACATCTGGTTACAGTTTTCAAATATATAGGCTAAGTGTAAGATCTCTACCATTTTTATCTTTCATACCCATTAGATCATGAGGTCCTTTGGGGTGTCATATATTTTTTGATTGGGGTAGGGGATACATAGTTATCATTAGTCACCCTACCTTTTAACATAAGTTCCTAATTCTCGTAATATCCCTATGGATCCTTAAACTAGGTCTCAAAGAACAAGGACACATCATGTGAAAGTGGGAATATTTAATATTTATTGCATCACATAATTGACACGGGATATTTTTTTGTTAAAGTTCTTTGTTGTTGCAGACTCACAGCACCCTTGGATGCAGATCAGGCTTCTAGGTTGATGTTCAGGGATCCAGTGTGATTGCACAACATGGAATCCTTTCTCCAAGTGTGGGACTTGTAAAGATGAGAAAGGATTCTCCGTGAGAAGGCTGGTTCCTATTCCTCTGTTCGATGCACACAAAAATGCAGAGGTTTTACTAAAACCTAATCTCACTTGTCAAGGAGACAGGTGAGAAAATGCATAGAATGAAACCTAAACTACAGAGGTGATGCACCAAGGAATGTTAGACATGTGTTTTGCAAATCTAACACATAGATGCACACTATGCATAGATGCAATACAAACACTAACAAAGAATGATACATGAGAGGGTTGAGTAACCAAACTATATATAAGAAATCAAAATAATATATATATGAATACATGAGAGGGTTGAGAATCAATCACAAACATATATATATTGCTCAAGAGTCGATACAGTACATTGCAGTGGCCAAGAGGCAAAAATTGGCATTACAATCCATAAGGGAGGTTTGAAAAGCTCCACAAATTCTCTTGCAAGGTGGAAGAAGGGAGGATGCAAAACAAGAATGTCCGACCTATTAAAGGACCTCCTCTTTATAATATATATCAAGAAATGAGAGAGGAGAGAGGGGAAATTCAGAATCTTCTCCAACCACTTCTTGGTAGCATTTAAATCATCTCATTATGATCCAAGTGGCGGATCCTGCAAAACGGCGGGCCGTCTTAACAGAGGAGCGGCGAGTCGTCCGTCGCATTGAAGTTAGTAGTTGAAGCATTACACGTCAAAGATGTTTTCTTAAATTCCCCCAAAACTGCATCAAAATTAAATATTGACCCCAGAATCATGTAGATAATTTCAACAGCTTTCCGTTGATATAAAGAACATGCAAATCCGAGCTCTGGATCGAAAGATATGATGATCTGAAGATTTAGGGCACAAAACAGGTGAAAACGGATTTTTAAATTTCTTTTCCCGTGCTCTGCCATCTGGACGACATGTGGCGGGCTCTGGTTCGTTGAGCAATTCCCTCTCTCCACCTTTTCATGGGTTTTTCTTGTGGGCCCCTTAAACTTGGACACGTGGCACTATTTCATTGGTTTGGATCAGTGCTCGAAAACTCACCCCTTTGACTTTTTGGACCTTTTTCCTTGACGACACGTGTCATGCTGTGATTCGTCCACGGGCCTACCAGATTTTTGCGTCCACCACGTCTTTTTGTCCTAGATGTCCCACTTTTCCTTGTGCTGAAGTTTCTTGTTTCGGCCGAACCGGCCGGTTCACGTCCATTTGTCCCTAATGTCCCAGTGTTTGCGGGGCAAATTCTTCCGGTTCGCCCGATCCGGCCGATCCGCGCCTTTACGGCCCAAATGTGCCAAATTTTTTGGTGCAAAAGTTCTCCTTTTCAGCCAATCTAGGCAGTTCGTGTACTCATGGCCTAAATGTTCCAAATTGTTAGTCGATTTTCTTCTCTTTCGGCTGAACCGGCTTTCCGCGTCCCACGCGTCCCTTTGCTCCATTTGTCCTAGTGCTACAATTCCCCGTTCCGGCTGAACCGGCCGGTTCGCGTCCTTCGCGCACTCTTGTCCCACTTTTCCCTTTGCTGTTTGGGCCACCTGTAGACGTTTCAGCCGAACCACGCCTTGGTGTCCCAAATGTCCCGACTGTTCTAGAACAAGGACTTAGCCGATTTTCACAATTTTTTCTGGCCCAAGCTTATTTTCTGCAACTCTCTCGCATTTTCTCAGAGCTTGTTCTTTTCGACCTGGACAGGGAAGTTAGAAAAATTTCTGAAGGGACCCTAGAACATGATTTTTTCCCTGGATTAATCAATTTTCCTAGGACTTGAGAATCCTGATGTATGTTATCAATTCAACCCTGGGGGGTGAAATTGGATAACAATTTGGCGACTCAGCGGGGTCATCTGCCTACTAGATGAAAAGACCAGTTGCCTTTTAGCGATCCATTGGGCATGGAGTCATAAGCAATGACCTGAAATGAGCCTGATACTGCAACTCCCTCCACGAGAGCACGCTGAACTGTAAAACTCAATCTAGGAGCAACAAAACCTGTGCCAAAGCACTTAGGGAAACTGAAACCTAACTACAACAAGACAATGTGCATACGCACTTAGAGGAATTGAAATCTAGACTAATATTTACAAGGGTGAACCTTTTATTTTCAGTAGCAATGTTTGAGATAGATTCCATTTACTGGAATCTGCAGTTCTTCATCGTCCAATGAGGCCAATTGGAAAGCATTGCTGCTCTTGCACTTTGTGACCATGTATGGGCCACTCCAAATAGCATCAAATTTTGAATGCCTTCCCGGTTTTTCTCTCGTCCGGATCCCATTTCAACACTAGATCTCCAACTTGAAAAGATCTATCTTTGGCCTTCTTATCGAAGGTCTTCTTGATAAAAGCTTGATCCTTTTCCATTGCTTGGGATGTCTAATTTCGATCTCTTATAGTTCCATCAACTCTACATACCTCACCTCCATGGGCTCAAATTCAAGTAACTATAGATGCTTCATGAGTTCCAATGTTGGCAACTCAAGTGACATGGGCAAGATTTCCTCTCTTCCATAGACAAGCTTGAATGGAGAGTTACCTGTGGATCTTTTGGGAGTGATCCTATCAGCCCATAAGGCTGATTTCAGCTTGGTGTGCCAAGAGCTCTCCTAATGATCTTCAACAAGTTCTTGTTCGTAGACTCGGCCTGGCCATTACCCTGAGGGTAATAGTTCGATGAAGTGCTCAGTAAATACCATTCTTGACGGCCCACTCAGTCACCTTAGATCTAATGAATGCCAATGCATTATCAGAGATTATTGTGGTAGGAACACCAAATCTGTTGTTATTCCCTCATAAAATTCTAAGATGCTAGACTCATTTGCCTCTTTGAGTGCTACTTGCTTCATCCCATTTGGTGAAGTAGTGGTGGTATCAAAAATCCATTTATGCCCTTGGCTTGAATTGGGGTTAATGACTCCAATGAAGTCCAAACCCCATTGCATGAATGGCTGGTCAACTGAGATTGGATGCAATGGAAGGGCAGAAAGTCTTTCTTTTCCTGTGAATAATGCACAATTCTTACACTTCTTGATCCATGCATAGCAATCACTGAAGATTTTAGGCCAATAATAACCAGCTTTCATGATTTTTAGAGCTGTCACTCTTGGTGCAAAATGGCCACCAGCTGGTCCACCATGAAACTCTTCCAACACCCTTTGAATCTGATCTGTGCTAATGCATCTCAGCAGCACTCCATTCACATCTTTCTTGAACAAAACTCCATCAACAATGGCATACGGAACAGCCTGCAACCTGAAGTGTCTCCTTTGGGTCTTGTTCATCTCCGGAGGGCATAGGCCTGTGCTTAGGAAGTGCATAATACCTTGGGTCCAGCAGGGAGTCGGGGCAGCATTGTCTTCTTCTTGATTGCCACTTGGCTCATGGCTGTCTTGGACTGTCAAAATAGCCTCTTCTTCGTTGCATACTTCCTTTTGCTTCCCCAAAACCAGCTGCTCACACAGTCCTTTCCCTCTTACCAGCTTGGTGATCTTGATATCAATGTCATACTCCATGACACGGGTGATCCAACCTGCCCTTTTCTCATTCAAATCTTTGTTGAGGAGGAAGTCCTTAACTCCAGCATGTGAGACCAGCAACTGGACCTTGTTGTTTGAGACTAAATGCTTGAATTTCTTCAAGCTTCTGATTACTGCAAGTACATGTTTTTCAATAAAAGAGTACCTCACCTCATAGTCATCTAGACTCTGGCTGAAGAAGGCAACCGGCTGCTCATCATTATCTTTGTTCTGCTGTACTAGAATGGTAGAGATAGTGTCATTACCTCCAAATGCATAGAGGATGAAATCCTTGGAGAAGTCTGGGTTGATGAGGGTTGGTGCCTGGGAGATAGCTTCTTTGATTGCTTTGAAGCTCTCCTTGCCTTCTGCTGTCCACTTAAAAGCCATGCTCTTCTTTAACATTTTGGTGATGGGCTTGACAAGGGCTGCAAAATCTGGGATAAACCTACGAACAAAGTTGATCCTTCCCAAGAAACTTTGAAGAGCCTTCTTGTGACTTGGCAATGGTAGTGCTCTTATGGCTTCAACTCTCTCTGGATCAATTGCCAGTCCCTCTTTCGAGACAATATGGCCAAGGAGTTTACCCTCGTGAGCCAAGAATATGCATTTTTTGGGATTCAATGATACTCGAACTTTCTACACCTCTGAAACACTTGCCTGAGGTGAAAGAGATGGTCTGCTGCATTCTTGGAGAATACAGTGATGTCATCAAGGTATATCAGCACTATCTTGTTGATCAAGCCCTTGAACGCCATGTCCATTGCCCTTTGAAAGGTAGCACCAGCGTTTGACAGCCCAAATGGCATCTTCTTGTAAGCATACGTGCCCCATTTAGTTGTGAAGGCTGTCTTGAATTGGTCTTCTTCTTTCACCATCACCTGATTATACCCTGAGTAGCCATCTAGGAGAGAGAATCTCTCTGAACCGGATACTACTTGCAATATTTGTTCCATGGAAGGGAGTGGATAATGATCCTTGAGAGAGGCCCTATTGAGGTCTCGAAGTCCACACACAACCTGATTTCTCCGCTCTTCTTCCTGACCGGAACCAAGTTAGCAACCCAGCTTGAGTGCTTGATCGGGAATATAATGCTTGCCTCTATTAGCTTATTTAGCTCTTTCTTCATCAGAGGCTCAATGTGAGGGTTGACTGGTCTCTACTTCTGCCTGATGGGCTTAGCATCTGGATCCAATTCTATGGTATGTTGTGCCAAATTCGGATTGAATCCTCTCAAGTCTTCATAGCTCCAAGTGAAGACATCTAGAAATTCTTGGCAAAGCTGAACAAAATCAGATTTCTCTTGTGAGGTACTTACTTTGCCAATCTGCAATGTTTTGCCTTCTTCCACTAAAATAGGCTCTGAATCCTCACCCTTTACTTGAATGTTTTCCTTCTCCTTCCGGAACTGATCATTCGGGTTGAAGATTGACTCCAAGGTTATGAGGCCTTTTGGTAATTTGTTAGTTCTCAACTGCACCACTTGGTCACCATACTACTGATGCAACTTGTCTTGATTCCTGGCAGAGAACTCAGCTTCTTCTTGTAGGAAATTGATGATTTGCTGGTCATTCTCAAACACTTGCCAACTGACATTGTTATCCGGCACTGAAGGCCTCACAATCATGTGGATGTTCGGCTATACCTTGTCTTGTTGAATGCTTTTCGTAATGTCAAAGGCTGCCCCTACTGCTGCAAGCCTGTCAGCAGCTTGATTCTCTTTCCTGGGAATGGATTCGATGCCAAAACCTTCAAAATATTCCATGAGGTCCCACACCCTATTCTTGTAGCACCTGAGTAGATCATTCTTGGCAGCATGCCGTCCCTTGACCTGATTTACAATCAATTCACTGTCCCCAAAGACTTGCAGATTCTTTATTTTTCTCTTGATTGCCCAATGCATCCCTTGCACCAAGGCTTCATATTCAGCAGTGTTATTGGAGCATGCAAATTGAAATCTAAAAGCTGAATAGTACTTTATTCCTTGAGGTGAAACAAGCATGGCTCCACCTCCTGCACCTTGCCTACTCCTTGATCCGTCAAAAAACAGCTGCCATACCTCGTTGTCATCATTATGGCTTGGCTTGGTGATGCTAGGAACAGGTTGATTTTCTTCGTGTATACAATAGACTCCCAACTCAGATTCTTCTACTTCTTGATAGGGATCAAAAGCATGTATCTTGTTTGCCCATTCATCAAGAGTTAGGTCCGGGATACTTCCAACCTTGGTGTCAGCCTCATCAGTACTAGGGTGATCTTCTTGATCAAATGCTGAGCAATTGGCATTAATCTAACTTGGGGTGTAAGGCTCAATATGGAAGTTTGCAATGGGTTTGGACCTAATTGTAGCCTTAGTTCCATACCTTGTTCTAAACAACATGTGAGACCAATCAGCAGACAAATACCCTCCAATCTTGGCTGTGAAGTCCCTTGACAAGAAAAGGGCAAAGAGTGGTGGAAGGTCTATGATTGATACATCTTGTAAGAAAATAACATTTGGACATGCATGCAAGGTAAGATTCAAGTTTTTAATCACTCCAACTGTTGCTATTGCTGTCCCATCCAATTGCACTACCCCTTTAGATATTACTTCATATTGGAGACCCAGCTGATCAGCTATTTGCTTGGGCATCACTGAGCTACTTGCCCCGAATCAATCATGCAATTGTGTACTAGTTTATCCCCAATGATTAATGAAACATAGAAAGGAGGGGGCTTCAACATTTTACCTTGTTGTCCTCCATGGTTTCCTTCAGGCTGGGCAACATTTGTAAGCACTTTGTCTTGCATCTGAACCCGCTGATTCGAAGTTGACCAGTCCTTCATGGCAGCTTGCAGCAGATCTCTTTGGCCTGGGATAGATAGGGATTCCCACATTGATATGTTAACGTTTGTCTTCTTCATCTGATCAATGATACTGAATGGTGATGAAGAATCTCTCTGTTGTCCTTTGGTTTACATGTTTACTCCTTGCACGTGGGCAGCAACAGCTGGCATTTGAGTTGGCCTAGGGGCTGTTCTTGGCTGCCCTTGTGTATTTGAAACTGGACTCTGCTTGCCAATCATTTGTGGAGCCATGGAAGGTTGTGGATTGGCTGGGGCTAATGGCTGTTCTTCACCCAGATTCCTCCTTTTTGACCTTGTGTTGGCTGCAACACCTTGAGAGACTGCCTGATTCATGCCACAGAAATCTTCTGCTTGCCAGTTCACCAATGTGGTGTCATTTGGGGCTGATTGCTGTTGGAATGTTTCTGGTTGTTGGTTGTTTCCTTGACTGCCCTCACCCTCCACACCAGTAGTTGTCACCATCAATGCTTGATTGAGAGCACCATTGAAGCACATGGATTGGTTATGAGGCTCGTTGCATGGAAAGCACCAATCATATTCCTGGGCAATGTTATTCTGTGTTGGCACTAATGCCTTGGAGGCAGATATGGCATTTGGATTATAGGGCTGGAATGGTCTATTGGCAGGAGGCCTTACTTGGCTTTGATTTTGATTCATATTTGCAGCTGGATTAGGTGGTCTTTGTGGTTGGTATGGCTGCCTATTAGGCTGAGCTTGGGGTTGATAGGAAGGTCTGAAACCTTGGGCTTGCTGCCTCTTGAGAGTAACCAGCTCATTGCCTAGGTTTTGCAACTGTTTCATGACCTCTTGAAGCTCATTTGGGGCACTTGGAGATGAAGTGGAAGCTTCATTTGAACTCTGGTTTCTAGGGGTTGGAACAGGAGCCAAAGTGGGCGTTTGACTAGTGCTTGGATTTTCTAAGTTTGGATACAAGGGCATAGGAGGCCTAGGAGCCAGTTTACCAGCTTGTATAAGACAGTTTTCGGCTCTAATGGCAATGCTATAAGCCATAGGGATCATCGTGCCTCCCATGGACTGAATTAACATAGAAATATCAAAATTTAAAGCTTTAAGGTAATATAGAAAAGCACCTCCTGCTGTTGGCCTGACTGCCATTGGAATCCTATCCCAAGACCTTTGAAATCTGAAGTTGAAGTCAGTCAGCTGCTCGTTGGGGGCTCTCTTGATAGTTGTTAGCTGCTCCAAAAGAGACAAGTTGTCTCCCTTCTCTCCAAATTGCTCATGAAGTGCAATGCACAGCTGATTCCAGTTTGTAATAGAACTAGCCCCAAGGCTCCTAAACCATTGTAATGCTTTCCCCTTGAATGAAGATGCCAGTAATTTGACAGCCTACTTGCATTTCATCGATTTCATGGATTGCACAAAGGTTAGCAATATCTTTAACATGATCACCTAGAGTAGTCTGATTTTCTCCAGTGAAGTAGGGAATGTTCTTCAAGGCTGCAATAGGAACTGGATGTTGTGCATTGAGAGCAAGTGGGCTGCTTTGCTGTGAAGTTGACGTAGGGGTTGTTCTGAGCCATTCTGATTGGTCTTAAAACCCTTGTATATTGAAAGAAAGGCCTGTCAGGTGGAGGAGTTGAGAGAGTTCTGTTTGGTGGAGATGGAGACCTTTGAATCCTTCTTCCTCTTTGCCTTCTTCTCGGAGATAACTGCAGGTATTCAAACAACACTTCTTCTTCTCCGACTCTTGACCTTGTGGTGATTCTTCTCATGAGTTTTCAGGCCTGCACTGCTGAAACCAGTTGATTCTTCCCCTTGGAGTCGCCAGATATGCAAATAATAGCTCTTATAAGAAAGAAAACTGCAGCAGATGCATATCAACTTTGCTGCAATAAAAATGAGACCTCTAGTGTCCCACCGGGCGTGCCAAAACTGTTGTTGCAGACTCACAACACCCCTGGATGTAGATCAGGCTTCTAGGTTGATGTTCAGGCATCCAGTGTGATTGCACAACATGGAATCCTTTCTCCAAGTGTGGGACTTGTAAAGATGAGAAAGGATTCTCCAGAGAAGGCTGGTTCCTATTCCTCTGTTCAGATGCACACAAAAATGTAGAGGTTTTACTAAAACCTAATCTAACTTGTCAAGGAGACAGGGTGAGAAAATGCATAGAATGAAACCTAAACTACAGAGGTGATGCACCAAGGAATGTTAGACACTCGTTTTACAAATCTAACATAGACCACATAGATGCAATACAAACACTATGCATAGGTAACCAAACTGCAATAAGAGATCAAAATAACAGCAATGAATACATGAGAGGGTTGAGAATCAATCACAAACATATATATATTGCTCAAGAGTCGATACAGTACATTGCAGTGGCCAAGAGGCAAAAACTGGCATTACAATCCATATGGGAGGTTTGAAAAGCTCCACAAATTCTCTTGCAAGCAGGGAAGAAGGGAGGATGCAAAACAAGAATGTCCGACCTGTTAAAGGACCTCCTCTTTACAATATATATCAAGAAATGAGAGAGGAGAGAGGGGAAATTTAGAATCTACTCCAACCACTTCTTGGTAGCATTTAAATCATCTCATTATGATCCAAGCGGTGGATCCTGGCAAAACGGTGGGCTGTCTAACAGGAGCGGCGAGCTGTCTGCTGCATTGAAGTTAGTAGTTGAAGCATTACACGCGTCAGAGACATTTTCTTAATTTTCTCCCCCTAAACTACATCAAAATGCAAGATTGACCCAAAATCATGTAGATAATTTCAACAGCTTTCCGTTGATATAAAGAACGTGCAAATCCGAGCTCTGGATCGAAAGATATGATGATCTGAAGATTTAGGGCACAAAACAGGAAAACGGATTTTTAAATTTCTTTTCCCGCGCTCTGCCATCTGGACGACACGTGGCAGGCTCTGGTTCACTGAGAAATTCCCTCTCTCCACCTTTTCATGGGTTTTTCTTGTGGGCCCCTTAAACTTGGACACGTGGCACTATTTCATTGGTTTGGATCAGTGCTCGAAAACTCGCCCCTTTGACTTTTTGGACCTTTTTCCTTGACGACACGTGTCATGCTGTGATTCGTCCATGGGCCTGCCGGATTTTCATATCCACCGCGTCTTTTTGTCCTGGATGTCCCACTTTTCCTTGTGCTGAAGTTTCTTGTTTCGGCTGAACCGGCGGTTCGCGTCCATTTGTCCCTAATGTCCCAGTGCTTCGCGGGGCAAATTCTTCCGGTTCGCCCGATCCGGCCGATCCGCGCCTTTACGGCCCAAATGTCCCAAATTTTTGGTGCAAAAGTTCTCCTTTTCGGCCGATCTGGGTGGTTCACGTACTCATGGCCCGAATGTCCCAAACTGTTAGTCGATTTTCTTCTCTTTCGGCTGAACCGGCTTTCCGCGTCCCACGCGTCCTTCTGGTCCAATTGTCCTAGTGCTACAATTCCCCGTTCCGGCCGAACCGGCCGGTTCGCGTCCTTCGCGCACTCTTGTCCCACTTGTCCCTTTGCTGTTTGGGCCGCCTGTAGGCTTTTCGGCCGATCCACGCCTTGGCGTCCCAAATGTCCCGACTGTTCTAGAACAAGGACTTAGCTGATTTTCACAATTTTTTTGGCCCAGCTTATTTTCTGCAACTCTCTCACATTTTCTCAGAGCTTGTTCTTTTCGACCTAGACAGGGAAGTTAGAAAAATTTCTGAAGGGACCCTAGAACATGATTTTTTCCCTGGATTAATCAATTTGCCTGGGACTTGAGAATCCTGATGTATGTTATCAATTCGACCCTGGGGGGTGAAATTGGATAACAGTTACCTAGGAGAGGGCCCTAGACTTTTGTGGAATCACCAACCCACACCGACCATGGAACCATATAAGGATGGAATTTTGAGCTCTCGGCTATCCCATGGATTAAGCGCATTATCATGGTGCCCTATCACCATGATATCCAAACCATCGTAGTATGCCACCTTAACACGAGATGAGATTTTAAATTTAGATCTCCCAATTACTAGGAGACCCAAAAACCATTACACCACCACCCATTAGATGACATGGGATATATTAATAGCTCACTATTTTTTCTAATTTAAATCTAGATACTTAGATTCATTCATAATTTGACAATGAAAAACTTTAATTATGTATTATTGATTAGAGTGCCTCATTCTTCCATAAGTATCTTGTATTTCCATTGTGGTGCCTTACTTTTATTTTACATGATCACTCCCTCTACTCCCCTTGATGGACATTATTAGTAGTTTACCACGTCCCCACCTCTTTGGACATCCTATTCTCTGTCTTCTTGAATATGTTTAACTCCCATGGTGTTGAATTCAACAAAATATTAGCAACTTGATATTGTAAGACATTGATCCCTCCTCACAAATAATCCCACCGGCTCCATACAATATTCAATCAACGTAGTTGTGACATTTTGATGCATGAGAATCTAAGGTCCATGGATATCTTACAAATTTTTAGCTAAGTGTGGGTGTGTGAAAGGTTGAAGAGTGTGTGGAATGATGAAAATAAAAATGACAGAGTTAGGTGGAGATTGTGTGAGTGCTTTACACAATGAAAATGAACAAGGAGTACGATGTAAGTAGATTGTGTAATAAAAAAGGGTGCAAAATAGAGCATGGAAGGATAGGAAAAGTAGAGTACGAGAAAAATAATAATGCACAATATTGTGCGTAGGAATTTTGAGAGCTCACTAGGATTTTTTTCCCAACCTAATTTATTGGAGGCACATAGAGATTGTGAAAGAGTTATAACTTGGAGTGTGCAATAGGTGCATGAGAATAAATGAAGGATTGCCCATTAGCACGGAATACAAAGTAGGTGTATGGATACCAAGAGAAGGCCCATAAGCATAAAGATAATACATGAAGTAATTGGTGGTTGATAGATGAGATAAAAGAAGATATCATAAGGTGTTTGAAAAAATAAGTTAATTAAGACCATGGTCAGATGAGTCCAATGTCTAGATCAACATGACAAAAATAATTAATGTCTATAGAGGTAGCTCAAAACATTTAATTATCTCAAATTCAAAATTTATTGAGATGGAAGATCTATAAGTGTCTATACGAGACTAGATTTCCGAAAAGAGAATTCAAATGAGGAGATAGAAGTGTGAATACACAACTATTTTAGGACAAGTTCACCATTTCAAGGTTATCTAGCTGGTGGCCAAGTTTTAGTGTTACCAAAGAAGGAGAAGCATAGATTGTTGATGTTAGGTTAATTATTATTATTTACCTATATAAATTATGCATTGCATATTAATTAATGTATTTATTGTTTATATGGTTATATTTAATTATAAACCATATTATTGTTTTTATTCAAACAATACGGGTGTTGTTATATTGTTTTAACAATATTATTGTTATTATTCATTTGTGCTTCCTCGGATGTAATTTTTAAGCTAATGTATTTTAAATTGGTTGTTACATTGTTGTAACTCCTCATTTGTTTGTATCTAGGCTATCCAATATGTATAAATATTGTAGCTTACACTATTGTACCTAGTTGATTGAGTTTAATATAATTTATCAGGCTTCCCCTTTGTTACTCAATCTACATTTGGTACCAGAGAAAATTGAAGCTCCTGGAAAGGTTGGAGAAGGTTTTAGAGGAAGGAAAATTTGTGGAGAATAAATCTGCAACAACAGAGAGTCAGTGTTGCCTTTAGTAGCTTCCCACATCTCCCTGCAAGACCCACAACCTCGTGTGTGATTTCAAGGTAAACGTAAAGCAAATGTTTTGGCCTTAGTGCCCTCTACACTAGGAAAATTTACTCCCTGGAAGCTAATAATTTTTAGGATATTTAAATTTTATTTTATTTTTTACTCCATCAGGGTTTTTACCTCTAATATTAGATGAGTTTTTGGTTACTTCTACATTCAATAGTCTGCTGAAATTGGAGAAGTTGGGTTACATTGTTTTGCATCACTGAGCTCAAACCAAGCTAAAGGTGAGTTCCTTTGTGGATTGGGAAAGCTATTTGTGATATTCATGAGATGGGATGGATTAGCACATTGGTGAATCAAGCTATCCACCATGTTTTTTTAAAGAGAATAGAGGTTTTTTCTAAACCGTGACCCAAGATTTGTAAACGGAGTCCTCTCCAACACAAAAGGCGTATAAGCTGTATAATTGGCTTAGCGTATAATTGTATAAAGGGAATGCATTCTTGCATTGCATCTCACAAACCAAGCCATGTGATACTTCCAAGTGACCTACACAAATAATAGCGAAGAAAAATACAAAGAAGAACACAAGGTGAAAACAAAAGGAAAGAATAACATGAAACAACGAAGGAAGGGAGATAAAGGTAGTCGATTCAATCTCCTCCATGCAACCTGCAATCCCAAACAAGAACACAACAAACATACAACATGAATTTACGTCAAACTCTAGATGGTATGCTCCAAGATCAATCACGAACCTGCACACAAGTAAACAAAAAAGGTGGATCAAGTAAAAAAAAAGGTGGAAGATTAAAATAAAAACAACGAATATAAAATATGGTGGATGCAAAGAAATCAAAAAGCACTAAAGTAGAAAGAAAAGGATCGATCTAGTTTCTTAGCATGTAACAACGCTAAACCGCCTTCCTTCAAGCTCATGCCATGTGGCCTCCATTCACCAGTCACATTTTACAAAGGTGAGTCGATTTTGCCTTTATTTAAATACAAGTTTGTTCATTTGATATTACAAGCTTCCAAAGGGCCTAGTTGGATAAGAGGAATGACTTGGGTGGGTGAGGTACAAGGTTCAAAACCCACCACCGCACAAAAATTTTGAATTTTGACATTTAGAGGCAAAAACTGGAAAACCACCTAATCTGGAGGTGAATTTGGTGGAAAAAACACCTCTAACTAGCGTAGATGCAACTAAAACAACCTTTTGTTGGGCCCCTGAAATATCAACTAAGTCCAAAAGGGCGCATAGGTACACAAGGTTGAAAAAAGTGTGCAAAATAAGTCACACAGGGAAGGGTTCAAGTAGGGTTTTGGTAGAACCCAGGATGTGCACCCATAGAGTAGAATCTAGGACTTAGCCATTTTTGACCTATCGGGCAGGACGTAAGAAAAATGTAACTTTGAGTGGATAAGGTGCCAACTTTGGTGATAGGGTGGCTGGAAGGGATATGCCCTATGATAGAAGCTTCTAAAAGGAAATCTAGGAAATGAGTGGTGAGCTCAGGATTGGAGGAGCATGTGGCCATGGAGGACAATTTCAGACACTTGGCGAAAAATCTGAATATATAGAAGAATGAGTTGGCAATTCAGGAAGGCTATATATATGTTGTCTCCCAAAAACTACTCTGTGTTTTCATAGCCAAATTCAATTTTTTTGAGCTCATGCCCTTCATTGGTGTTTAAGCCAAATTAGAGATTCAAGAAATTAGCAAAAGTCGTGCCCTAGAGCTGTTTAAACCTTTGTTTTGCTCATTTTGAGAAATTCTCCATTTCCTGGTCTGTGCACATAATATCCTCTTTACAACCTCCATTTTTGATAAAAATTGTTTACTTGTTCTATGGCCTAGGTCACCAAATCATTGTTTTGCCTCCATGCCTCTGGTTCATGAAGGAAATTTGAAAATTGGACTCAAAACGATGAAGTTTTCTTCTTTTGCATATTTTCCACAGTCGGGATGACGGGCATCTTTTCCCCATCAAATTTTGACTCCAATGAATGCAGTACACTGGCGATCCTATTGGATGGGGAAGAACAAGATTTTTGGTGAACTTAACACTTTTGGTCACTTTTGGCAAAAATGGTAAATTTTCCCCATGACCCCGATTAGGCTATAAAGGAAAAAGTCAAAGTTGAAGCCCACAGGGAAAAATCAAAGTTGAAGCCCACTTTGTTGAAAAGTCAAAGTAGACAAGCAAGCCATTGGGGAACTTTTAGAAATTTAACCAAATTCCCAAAAGTGAAGTAAAATTTCTAAAATGCTCTGCGACTCCGCCAAGGTCTCGAGCTCAAAGTTGAAAAGTCAAAGCGGAAGAGTGGGCCAAGAGAGGAATTTTTGTTTTTGAGCCTTTTTTTAAAAAAGGTGAAAAGTTAAAAATGATCCGCAACCCCGATCGTGCTATAAAGGAAAAGTCAAGGTGAAGCTGTCGTTGAAAAGTCAAAGTAGGAGAGCGGGTCGGTAGAGGAAATTGAGGTTTTGAGCCTTTTTCCCAAAAAGGTTAAAATGTTTAGAAAGGAGCCATGACCTCGTCTCTAACTAAAACATGCCATGTGTCCTAGTCAAATTGAAGCAAAGGGCCGGTGGAGGAAATTAGGTTTTTGAGCCTTTTTCCAAAAAGGTTAAAATGTTGAGAAAAGAGCAACGACCCCATTTCTAATCAGAAGCAGCCATGTATCTAAGTTGAAAAGTCAAAGCGGGGGTGCGGGCCAATTTGTTCCAAATTTCCAGATCTCTAAAAAAATCACAAAATGCAAAGGGCTTCCCCCATAACCGCTCCAATCCCTTCTTTCCATGTGGATGAACCGATTTCAAAGTTAGAGGAGAAAATCTAACGGTTTGTATTTAAATTGGCAAATTGAATGTAACAGTTTCTTTGTAAGATCTGGTTTTAACCTGCCATGAGCATTTTCTTCACAACAGAGGGATTCAAAAAGGCATTGAGGATTTGTACATTTGTAATGGTTTCTTGCAAAGAATACAATGGCTTCTTGATGTCATTGCAAGGGCATTGGATTTTGAAAAACCAAAGTGATCATGCACTGGAAAAGACAGAAAATGCCATTCTTCTTCTATTTTCTCTTCTTCCATTCTCAAGCTATGTACAAAATATGCTCAGCTTCAATAAGAAAAGAAGGAATTTTGCCTCCTTAATTGAGGAATTAATTGGTACTTTGTGACCAATGAGTTTCATTCGGTCTTTTAGCTTCTCTTATGGATTTTTTCTTCTTCCGATTATAAATGCATGTAAATGAAGTTTCTAATTGATGTGTGTGGGCATCGATATTCTACCCTCAACATTAGTTTTTCCTACGTCCATTCTCACTCCCTTTTCCCTTCTCAGACAAAGTTCTTCTTTGGTGAGAAATTGCTAGCTTTGCCACAGGGACAGTGGAGTGCCCTTGCTAGATCTCTGGTCGAAAGACCACCATTGAAATCCATTTTTTCACACATGCACATACGAAGATGCACTGTCCAAGTAGAGGGACTTATATTCCCATAGCATTGGGATGAAACCCATCAATTTGTCCACAAGAAAAATTTTTGTCACCAACAATTTTTAGCGCCCACCATGGGGCATATTTTGTAACATCTCGCACCTAAAAATTACCTCAAGGTCATAAAATAAAAAAATCTTCTAGAAGAAAAGTTCACGGAGATTGAATAATCACACGAGACTACATGGATGAAAATCATGGCTATTCTAAGAAATCCACCTATTGAGAGACCTGATTTACTCTTTCACATCCAAGAAGACATTGCTTCGATCCGAGTGAAGCTATTTGGCATAAGAGACAAAGTTTCAATCAATACTTCATTGTCATAAGGATTCTAGACTGGAAGAGGAATGTGTCTTTGTTGAAATGGAAAGGCGAGACAAATTCCAACACCCCAAAGGAGAGCATAAAATTTCAAGTTGGCTAATAGAAGATACACTTGAAAACTGAGGCAAGGAGGAAAAATTGATCCCACATTTGAAGAGCTTGAAAGAGAGGCAGTCGTTGAGGAGATAAGGGCTCAAATTGAAGAAATAGAAAGACTCCAAATTGAAGTAGAAGAAAGAGCAACAACAGAAGTAGCCTTAGTAAGACTGGAGGATAGAAACAAGAATAGAATGGGTGATCATGAGCATGAGGAATGCAGGCCCAACGTACCATGGGGAGAAAATACCACCACTGGATCTTACTCAACCACTTCATGAGCTCCCAAGAGGCTCAAGAAAGAACTTCCCAAAATTCAAAGGGGATGGTTCTCAGCTCCCAGAAGCACATGTAGTAGCATTCATCACTGCTTTTGGAGTGTTGGGAGTTGAATATGAAGATGTTTCAGTTAGGCTCTTTGTGGAGTCACTCCAAGAAAAGGTTGTTGAATGGTTCTACATGTTGCCCTCAAGATCTGTCACATGCTGGGAAGATATAGGAAGTGCATTTGAACATAGGTTCAAGAGCACAAAATATTGTCAAGACATGCTAGTCCAATTGGTTCGAGATGAAGAAGGAGACCTTCAAATCAATGAGATTTTTAATATCAAGGTATGATACATTTATAAGGAGGATCCCGGAAGATGTGTTTCCCTATGAAAATAACTTAAAAAGATTCTTCATTAGTTGCTTTGCCACTAGAAGTTGGTTTCTTCCTCGAAGAGCCCAACCAAGAACCTTGAGGGATGCTAAAGACTTCACAATTGAGACTGATGATGATCTAATTCTTTCTGGAAAAGTGAAAGGACCAAATGGGAAGCAAAAGGTCGAGTTCAAATCCAGTCACCACTGATCCAATGTTCCAAAAAATGGCAAATGACCTAGTTGCTTTGAAGAAGCAGCTGTCACAAATCACAATGAGGAATGCTCCAAGGAGATCAAATCCTCCTGACAGACCAAGAATTTCTCCACCTCCTCATAGGATTGCTCTTGAAGCACCACCAGTCAATGCTATCTGTGACACTAGAGAATCAGAAGAAGGAACAAACATTGAGGAAAATGAAGAAGAAAGCATGGATGACTATGAAAAATATCTTGAAATTGAAGAGGTCGGCATGCACAATGGCATGATTGAATATGTTGATGAGGAGGAGGAAGGTGATGAAGGAGCTCCAAATTTTTCATGTGCTATTTTCACTCGTGCACAATCCAAGAATGGTGTTTCAGCCTCAACAATTACAACTGAGAATAGGAAGAACAAAGAAGATAGCTCTTCAAAGCCTCCACAAAACAATATCGTCGGTAGAGGATCGCCACTACCACCTTCCATGGAATCATCCAAAGATAAACTATATTCAATTGTTGTCAAGGATCACACTCCTATGCCAAGTAAGTCACATGATTCTCCTCTCAACCCAAAAGTTGTTAAGAGCAATTCTATTCTTAATACTGGTTCTACAAGAACATCTAAATTTCAATTGAGGGCTACACCCTCACCTCCTTCCAAGCTAATTGCTACATTTGAAAAGGATAACCCAACACCAAAAGTAACAAAACCTCTACCATTTAAGTCCTCATCCATTACTGGAACCTCTTCCTCACCTACCATAGCTCCATTTGACTTTGTGGAGCATGCAAGCAAAACAAAAGTTCAACTCTCTGAGATTGAATACCTACAAACACATCCTACCCAATTTGACAAATTCATCAAGGTAGAATAGGGTGGTAACTCTACACCCCAAATCTCTAATTCTAAAGGCTTACTTCCCACAAAATCTATACCACCTTTTCAAAACATGCTATCCCTCAGTGCTTCCAACACCAACAAAGTTGAGCCTTTCTACCTGTCACTTCTCATCAAAGGCTTCCAGTTGAAAAATTGCATCATAGACTCTGGAGCCTCAGATAATGTGATGCCAACAAAATTTACAAATGCTCATAGCCTCACTTTGACCCGGGAAAATGGCACATGCTATTTAATGGAATCCAAAAAAGTTCCATTAGTAGGAAGAATCAACAATGCTTAGGTTGCACTAGCTGATTACCCTGACAAGAAGATACTCTTGACCATTTTGGTGGTAGATATCCCAACATCTTTTGTTATGCTTTTGAGTAGAATTTTTTACAGAGATCTAGGTGGAGAAATGAAAATGGATTGGTCATCACGCAACTATCCCGGTGAAAAGAGAAATGAAGTAGTTGTTTCCATTCAGGAAAATGAAATTCATGGTAAGGAAATATAATGATCCAAGAGCTAACATCCTTTTTCAAGATTGTGGGATAGGAAACTACTTCCTTACATCACAAAAGGAAGAGAACTTGCCACTCCTCATGGAGGAAGAAGAAGATCAGATTTTGATAATGGAGTTTTATGGTAGTCATTCTAGAGCATGTTTAGGAGCTGGTGTTGTATTATACTCTCCTCCAATGAGATATACCCTTTTGCCTATAATCTGTAATTTGATAATACAAATAATATAACAGAGTATGAAGCGTTGCTCTTAGGCATGAATGCAGTAGAGGACATGGGGATCAAGAAGCTGAGATGCAAAGGTGATGCTGAGATTGTGGTGAAGCAGGTCTGCCAACAATATCAGGTAAAAATCCAAGGCTTAGGCACTATAGAAATAGAGTGTGGGACTGCATTGAATCCTTTGATGCATTCTCCATTGAAGCTATCCCTAGGGAGAAGAATGAAAAGGCTGATTCTCTAGTAGTGTCAGCTTCCTTAGTGACACCTCACCCTTCTTTTGGAAA
Organism: Taxus wallichiana var. yunnanensis; assembly: GCA_018340775.1. NCBI lineage: Eukaryota > Viridiplantae > Streptophyta > Pinopsida > Cupressales > Taxaceae > Taxus > Taxus wallichiana. The sequence goes on from CM031244.1 coordinate 2,109,336, forward strand.
GATAAGGTGACCATTGAGATGGTTTTCAGACCTAGTGTACCAGACAATGCAAATCACTGACAGGTCTTCAATGATGACAATCAGATCCTAGCCTTCTTAGAACAAAGGGATAAATTCAATAATATGTTCTTTAAAGGAAGTGAAAACCCACATCATGAATCAATCCCCAAAGAAGAGAAATGAGGAATTGAGTAAATTGATGAAGAGGGGGTAATTAAACTGAAAGGAAACAAAATCCCCAAAGGCCTAGTTTCTTTGGAAGATCTCTTTGACAAGCATGACAAGTTCATCCAAGAGAAAGAAAAATAGTCTTCTCGGTGCCCATTTGATTTTGATCAAGAAAACATTGGCACTTCAGAGAATCCAAGGATGGTTAACATTGGTAAATGTTGCTCACCAGAAGAGAAGAGAAAGTTTGTTGCTCTGCTAAAAAAGTACTCAGATGTCCTGGCCTACTCCTATGATGAACTCAAGTCTTTTTCAGCCAAAGGAAATGCATCATTCCATTCCTTTGAAGCAAGGAGATAAGCCTTTAGGAAAAAACAAAGGCACTACAATCCAAAGATTGATGATGTTATCAAAGAAGAGGTGAAAAATATTCTCAATGATAGAATTATCTTCCCCATCCACCATTCAACATGGGTGGTTAACATTGTTCCAAAGTAAGGAATAAGAATGGGGAAATAAGGATTTGTGTAGACTTCTAAAATATGAATCAAGCATCTCTCAAGGACAACTACCCTCTTCCAATCATGGATCATATTTTGAAAACAATCACTAGATCTGAGATGCTCTCTTTGTTTGATGGATTTTCGAGGTATAACCAAGTCAAGGTGACAGAAGAGGATTGCAACAAAACATCCTTCACAACACCTCAGGGAACTTTCGCCTACAACATAATTCCTTTTGGCTTGATCAATGCTTTGGGGCCACTTTCTAGAGAGAAATGGAATTGGATTTCAAAGATTTGAAATATTGCATTGTCATTTACCTTGATGACCTCACGGTTTTCTCAAAGAGGAGGGGAGACCATATCGGTCATTTGGAGCTTGCAAGGTGTAGGAAACACGACATTTCTCTAAATCCAAAGAAGTGTATTTTTGGAGTCATAGAAGGTAAGTTGCAGGGACACATTGTGAAGAAACATGGAGCACACATTGATCATGAGTGGATCAAAGCTATCTAAGCATTATCCTTACCAACCAAAAAAAAGGGAGTTCATTTATTCTTTGGAAAGGTAAACTTCCTTCGTCGTTTTGTGCTGAGTTTTACGAATCGACTAAGCATATAACTTCCATGATGAAGCCTCAAGAAAATTTCAAGTGAAATAAGCAAGGAAAAACAACATTTGAGAATATCAAGAAAGCCGTTTCCAAAGCTCCAACTCTTGTATCTCCAGATTTCAACAACGAGTTCATCATGTATTATTATGCATCAAAACATACACTCTTTGATGTCCTTGTGCGGAACAATGATGAAGGTTTGGAAGAATTCATTGCTTTCATGAGTTGTCCTTTGAAAAATCATGAGCTAAAGTACAACCAATTAGAGAATCATGCCTATGCAGTGGTTAAAGCTGTTAAAAGTTTCAGATTCTACATTCTCAATTCCCATATAGTGGTGATGGTCCCTGGAAGTGCAATCAAGTCCATTTTGACTCAACAAGATCCTGGGGCTAAGAGAGGAAGTTGGATTGCAAAGACCTAAGAGTATGACTTAGAGATTAGGCCCTCTAATATGGTAAGAGGAAATGGTTTATGCAAGTTGATTGCTGAAGATGAAACTCTCAAGGTTCATTAGGGAGAAAAGGATGATGTTTTCCCAACCTATTTAGAAGACAGTCCACAAGTGCTCTTTGTCACCACTACTAATGAGTGGTATGCGGATATTTCTTACTACCTCACTTATGGAGAATGTCCTCCTCATCTTGACTACAAAAAAAAAGGACACTCAAGCTAAAGGCAGCCAAGTTTGTGATTTGGAATCATGCACTTTACAAGAGATGACTAGACAGTTGTTTCCTTAGGTGTGTAGATACAAAGAAAAAAGAAAAGTTACTCAGGGCATATCATGATCAAGCTTGTGGTGGAAATTTCTCAGCAATGGTCACTGTGCATAAGATTCTCAGGGGGAGATATTATTGGCCCTCCATCTTTGCAGATACTCAAGATTGGGTTTCCAAATGCAAAGCATGCCAACAATTTGTTGGAAATCCATAACTAGCTGCATTACCCACTCAGTCTGTGGTGATTGAGGAACCATTTCAGCAATGGGGCTAGATTTTATTGGTGTTTTGAATCCCTTCATTCTAGTGTAGGACATACTTATGTACTCACTTTGTAATTGATTACTTCAATAAATGGGTGGAGGCCATTCCAACCAAGAAAGCTAGCTCAAACAAAGCTTGATCAGAATTCATCAAGGAGAATATCATTGTGCGCTTTCGAGTACCACAAAAGTTTTTGTAGACAATGCCACCTATTTCTCTTCAAAGGATCTCGCATAGTTTTGTTATGGTTCTAGAATCTCCTTATCTCACTCTTTCCTCGACTACTATCCATAGGGAAATGGTCAAGTGAGTCAAACAACAAGAACATTGTGACCATTGTTCAAAAGTTGGTAGATGAGAATCAAAGGAACTAGCACACGAAGTTATGTGATGCATTTTGGGCCGATAGGATAACTTCTAAGAAGGAAATAGGTATGTCACCTTTCCAAATGTTGTATGGAATTGAGGCAGAGATTCCTCTCACAATTGAGATGCTAGCTCTCAAGTTGCTGCATGAAATAGAAGATGGTCAGTACAAAGACTCCATCGACAAGAGGATCCTCTTCCTGGAGAAGCTGGAGGAAAGTAGATGCCAAGTGGTGGATAGAATCAAAGAACATCAGTTGAAAGTGAAGAAATTTTTTGACAAGAAGACCAAAAAAGGAATTTCAAAGTTGGAGATTTGGTTCTGCTATGGGACAAAAGAAGAGAACTAAAGGGCAGCCATGGAAAGTTTGATTCATTATGGCTCGGCCCATTCCAAATCTATGGAGCTTGTGGTGAGAATGATTTTCTTCTCTCTTACTTGGATGAAATGCCATTAGAATTACCTCTAAGTGGGTAATAATTGAAACTATATCATCAGTGAAAGTGGGTTGTCCCCCACCCCGTATCATAGGTGATTTGTGTAGGTGTGTTTTTCCTTTTACGCTGCATTGTTTTGATTTTAGTTTTTGTTTGGTTTTGGTTGTGTATGGTGTGGTTTGTGTGTTTCCTTCCTCTTCCATTATTTCTCATAATTGTACATGACTCTATAAGGCCCAATGGACAAGGAACTGGTCAACATAATATGTTTTTAAACTTGAGATTTTGGATCCCAACGATGTGCCCTAAAGAATGCCCGGTTCATGCCATGTCCCCAAGCTAGAGCAGCTATTGTCTCCGAAAACTACTTTGCATTTTCATAGCCAAATTAATTTTTTTGAGCTCATTCCCTTTGTTGGTGTTTAAGCCAAATTAGAGATTCAAGAAATTTGTGGAAGTCATGCCCTAGAGCTGTTTAAACCTCTGTTTTTCTCATTTTTAGAAATTCTCCATTTCCCGGTCTGTGCACGTAACATCCTCTTTGTAACCTCTATTTTTATCCAAATTGTTCACTTGTTCTATGGCACGGGTCACTAAATCATTTTTTTCCTCCATGCCTCTGGTTTGTGAAGGAAATTCAAAAATTGGACTCAAAACGATGAAGTTTTCTTCTTTTGCATATTTTCCATAGTCGGGATGACAGCATCTTTTCCCCATCAAATTTTGACTCCAATGAATGCAGGTACGTGGTCAGATCCTTTTGGATGGGGAAGAAGAAGATTTTTGGTGAACTTAACACTTTTGGCAAAAATGGTAAATTTGCCCCGTGGCCCCGATCAGGCTATAAAGGAAAAATTCAAAGTTGAAGCCCACAGGGAAAAAGTCAAAGTTGAATCCCACTTTGTTGAAAAGTCAAAGTGGAGGAGTGGGCCATTGGGGCACTTTTGGAAATTTAACCAAATTACCAAAAGTGAAGTAAAAGTTCTCAAATGCTCTGCTCCGCCAAGGTCTCGAGCCGAAGTTGGAAAGTCAAAGAGGAAGAGTGGGCCGATGGAGGAATTTTTGTTTTTGAGCCTTTTTGTAAAAAAGGCAAAAAGTTAAAAAATGATCCACATCCATGATCAGACTATAAAGGAAAAAATCAAGGTGAAGCCCACCATTTAAAAGTTTAAGCGGGAGAGTAAACCGATGGAGGAAATTGAGGTTTTGAGCCTTTTTCCCAAAAACCTTAAAATGTTTAGAAAGGAGCCATGACCCCGTCTCCAAGCAAAATGTGCCACGTGTCCTAGTCAAATCGAAGCAGCGGGATGGCGGAGGAAATTGAGTTTTTGAGCCTTTTTCCAAAAAAATGTTAAAATGTTGAGAAAGGGCCGCGACCCCATTTCGAATTAGAAGCAGACCACATGTCTAAGTTAACAAGTCAAAGTGAGGGTGTGGGCCAATTTGTTCCAAATTTCCAAATCTCTAAAAATCATCAAATGTAAAGGGCTTCCCAGAATCGTTTCTAATCCCTTCTTGCCACGTGGATGACCTGATTTCAGAGTTAGAGGAGAAAATCTAATGGTCTGTATTTAAACTGGAAAATTGAATGTAATGGTTGCTTTACAAGATCTGGTTTTAACCCACCATGAGCATTTTCTTCACAACAAAGGGATTCGAAAAGGCATTGAGGATTTGTGAAGTTGTAATGGTTTCTTGCAAAGAATATAATGGCTTCTCGACGTCATTCCAAGGGAATTGGATTTTAAAAAATCAAGAGTGCTCAGACTGGAAAGACAGAAAAATCCCATTCTTCTTCTATTTTCTCTTCTTCCTCGAATTTCTTCCATTCTCAAGCTATGTACAAACTCTACTCGAGCTTCAATAAGAAAAGAAGGAATTTTGTGTCCTTGATTGAGGAATTAATTGGTACTTTGTGACCAATGAGTTTCATTCGGTCTTGTAGCTTCTCCCGCGGACTTATTTTTCTTGATTATAAATCCATGTAAATGGAGTTTCTAATTGATGTGTGTGGGCATTTGATATTCTACGTGTAACATTTTTTTTTCCTACCTCCATTCTCACTCCTTTTTCCCTTCTCAGAAAAAGTTCTTCTCTAGTGAGAAATTACTAGCTTTGCCTTAGGGGTAGTGGAGTGCCCCTACTGGATCTCTAGTCGAAAGACCACCATTGAAATCCACTTTTTCATGCATGCACATACAACGAGATGCACTTTGTTCAAGTAAAGGGACTTAGATTCCCATAGCGTTGGCACGAAACCCATCAATTTGATCACAAGACAAATTTTCTCGCCAACAATATACAAGTGCTGCGAGGCGAGAGGAGAGAAAATGGATAGAAGGTGGAGCTCCGTAGAGATCCTAAAAGAACTTTGTTAGCTTGGGTAAATAAGCATAGGAAAGGATGTATCAAGGGTTTGGGGGTTTTAAATTTTCTTTTGAGAGCCTAGTTATATGAATCTGGTTATAATGCATGACCGAGGTCCGCTTTTCGTGACATTCTGTAATGGGCCTAATGAATGTAATGAGGTTACCAATTTATGTGAATATGAACATTAATGGTTTTGATGCATACATCCTTCTTCATAGTTCTTTTTCATTTATGTTTATGAACTAAGTATGAATGCTTGTACAACTTCCTTTCTATTTTGGTGTAAGTTCTATAATTTGTTAAGCTCTTTTCTGCTAGAATGACTACAAGGATCTAGAAGCCGTTTTGAGCTCTATGGTGCTTGTATGTCTTATTTCCTCTCAAATCTCTTAAAATCAAATCATAGATGTTGTTTCTCATGAGACTCACATAAAAGGGAGACTTGACACCCTTGCATGCCTTAGGTGAGCGCCCAATGTCTCTGGGTGATAGGACGAAATGCATGGGATTTCTTTCCTTTATGATGGGTGTAAAAATGACTACATCTTGGTTCCATTGTCGGGACCTCTTTTCAAAGTTGTAGTGGGAAATGGCATACATCATGATCTATGTAATGAGTAATGATAGAGCATTTAACTTTGGAAAGTGTTGAATCATGGTTCAAGATCATAGAGGATGAATTTTCTTAGAGATTCAACACTGGATCTAATTTTGATGCACGTAGATGGGTAGAAGAGAACCTCTACCATGATTTGTATGAAACTTTTTCTATTGCTTCCTAGTAGAATTGTATGAATGGCTCTCAGCATATGCATCTAGATCAAGCTGGTATTATAGATCACGTGCGTGGACCCAAGAAGAATACCAGAGGCTGCAAGATGCAGATCGACGTGGAATCATCTTTGTGGATCATTGGTGGAAGGGTGTGTTGGCTAGCTACACTTTGGAGTACACTATTTCTACATATTCTTGTCCGGAAGTTGCTGAGTTTGAATTTCTATGGGATCCCAGAGGATCATTTCTATGTGTTATCCCTCTGGAAATGAAGATCTTGATTGTTACCTTGAGTTTAGAGGCATTTCCAATATCTGGATAAACTATTTTGAGTACTGGGTGAGGAAGCTAGGGTGGAGGAAGATGGCAGATATTACAACGGAGAAAGAAAGGGAGGAGATACAACTCAAGTATAGTGAAGCACGTGAAAGGGAGATTGCTAGACAATGTGAGGTTACAAGTGTGATGGATCTATGGAGGCAGACATTATGGGAAGGAGTTAAGGTTCATGTGGAGGATGTGGAACTTGAGCAGTCTATGCTACCCCATCTTGGAAAGCACGTAAGAGAGACCCCTTCGCTTCTAATGAGAGTTCATCATGTGGAGAGAGAAGAGTCGTTGGCATATATCTGAACCCACCAAGTGACCAAACCATGGTGCTTGCTTTTCCAGATCAAGGAAGGAGTATCGTTGACCGGTTGGTATCGGTGGAAGTGACAAATCTACACCCAGGATATACTATTTTTCATTTCCCACTTATATGGCTATGCATATGCTAGTATTCGGAGGAATATTTGGACAAGGAGCAAGTAAATAAGCCTTTGATCTCGCGTCTATGAGTGGCATGGGGTACACTAGTGGTAGTGAGGCATTCTCAAAGACCATCGACACGCAGTTCAGTTGAACCTTGGAAACACTTGGCATGACCACTACAAGACCTGGTGGATCTGGTGGTTCGGGGAATAGGACATGGTGGTTCTGGTGGATCTGGTGGGTCATGAGGAACAGGACCTGGTAGTTCTAGTCGATCTAGTGGGTCAAGAGGAATAAGACTTGGTGGTTCTAGTGGATCTGATAGGTCAGGAGGAATAGGACATGTTGGATCTGGAGGATCTAGTGGCTCAGGAGGCACAGGACCTGGTGGATTTGGTGGATTCAGTGACGAAGGAAACACCAGAGGGAACCAAGGCTCTGGCTCAGGAAGAAAAGGGCCCCAACCACCCCCTCAAGTCTTCTTTGAGATGTCTTTACATTTTCTAGATTACAAAGGTATTGAAGATGTTACATAACATGTTCACAAGTGTGAACTACTATGGTGCGCAAAGGGGATCACAACCTCAAAGCGGAAGGATAGTCATTTTACAATGACGTTGCGGGGCGTGTGCATAGATGGTATAGGAAATATGACCCTAATCAAATGGTGGTGGATTATACTGCTTTAAAGAACACCTTCTTGGAAAAGTTCCACATTCTTGAGTTTGAACATAAGAGCATCAGTGCCTTGAGTAATATCCTCATTGAAACCGACACGAGGTCAATGTTCTCACCTTGGATGCATGACATCAGATGTGAAGGCCTGCATTATAGCCATCTTCAAATGTGTTGTATATGGAAAACAAAACAAAGATAATTCCCATCGATGTCTTAAAGGATGCAACTATCACCATTTAGGGAGCTAAGTTTACTGGGGAATTTGAAGTCTTGGTACTCACCGAGGCGATACAATTTCCCTACCGCTGGGTGCCCAAACAATACGGATATTCAATTCAACAAGGGGTACATTAAATTTGAAAATGAGGAGGAATGAGTCATCATACGCTTGGTTGATGGGAAGTCAAAGCCCTATACTGAACCTTTGGGAGAAGAGGTCCTGGATAGAATATATGTGTTCTCAAGTGATCTAGAGATAATCCATCCTACCAACAAAGTTATCTAGTTTGAAGATGCTTAGTTAGTAAGTGACACCACTAGTCTAGCATGTGATAATTGGGTGCATGGAACCTACGAGTTGATCAGATGGCATTTAAGAGGATCAGTGAAAAAGGTGACAAAGGTGTGCACATTCCATCGCTTAGGAGGAAAAGAGATACCTAAGTACTTAGGAGGAGCCTCCACTGAGGTCATTTTACAAAAATGGAAGCTCAGTGGAAGGAGGAAAATAAAAGAAAGGGGATGTTAAGTTACATCCTACTAGGAACTACTATGTGTTGGTGGGCAACACATCGAGATAATCTCTTAGAATGGCGTGAAGTGAGAATTTCCTTCTATGTTCGTTTCTCTAGAAGTAATGCACCCACCACCATCAAAGAATACCTTGGTAAGGATCTCACCTCTTTCCACATCCAAGCCTATGAGATAACTCAGGGGAAGGCGTGGAAGCTTTGCCACCGTCCCTCTCGGTTACAAAAACATTATTCTACACTTTGTAAGGTTACGAGCGCGCATGGTACATACATTTTGAGACATACCGCCAAACAGGGAATTGGCAAGAGCTAGCGGCTGACCTCGTTCAAACATTTGAGTATCGAAGTACCAAGCCATTAATTGATAAGGCATTGTAGGTTGTCAAGTGCCTTACCATGGGGGATAGTGCCATGGTAGAAGATAGGCTACTAGACTTGCTTGGTGAGCTAGGTTTGGAGGTGCACTTTGAAGAAGAGGAAACAAAGGAGGTTCAGCTTGAGTGCATGTGTGTGAAAAAGGAGAAAGGAAAGCTTGTATATGTAATTGATGGGGAGGAAGTAGAAATATTGGATGTTAACCATTTTGTAGGGATGCGCGAGGTAGTGGATAGTGTTGATACTCGCGCGTACACCTACCATGAACCTTTAAAAACTAAAAAGGTTAACATCATCTCGGAGAAGAACCTAAGGAAGCTATCATTGGAGATTATTGGTCGGAGAAGGAAGTCTCTAAGATCATTGATCTCTTATGCGAATTTGAGGATTTATTCTCGCATGGGTACCATGAGCTCAAAGGCATCCACCATTCCTTAGGAGAGATGAGGATAAAGTCAAGAATAGTGCGCACCCGGTCAAGAAGAGACCCTATCGGATGAATCCCAATTTACGCGTGAAGGTAAAGGAAGAGTTAGAAAAATGATAGCATCTGGGATCATTGAAGTTGTTGAAGAATCAAAGTGGATAAGTCCAATGGTAATCAACATCAAGAAGGATGGGCAGATTAGGATCTACATGGATTATAGGGAGCTGAATGCAGTTTGTGTCATCGATCCTTTTCCAACCCCCTTCACTGAAGAAATTTTGGAGGGAGTCACTAGGCACGAAATCTATTCCTTTACAGATGGATTTTTGGGGTACCACCAAGTCTGGATTGTAAAGGAAGACCAGGAGAAGACAACTTTCACCATTGAATGGGGAATTTTTGCATACATAGTCATGCCCTTTGGGTTGAAGAATGCGCCTATTGTTTTCTCATGCATAGTGGTATAGGTGTTCTAGGACTTCATCCATAAATTTCTTCAGGTCTATCTAGATGATTGGATGGTGTATGGGCTAGTAAAAGACCATTGTGATAATTTGAGGTTGATGTTTGAGAGGTGTCAACAGTTGAGGATATCCCTCAACATTAAGAAGTGTGTCTTTTCTACCCCCTTTGGAACGTTATTGGGGCATATCATATGTAAGGAGGGCTTACTAGTAGATCCTGCCAAGGTTGCAGTTATTGTGGGATTGGGGGAGCCCACTAGCCAAAGCGTAGTGCGTGGGTTTCTTGGACACGCGGGCTACTATCAAAAGTTCATCAAGGGGTATGCCAAGATCACCATGCCTTTAGAAGAATTTCTCAGACATAAAAGTGCCTTCCATTAGGGAAAGGTGCAACAGAAGGTGTTTGACACATTGAAGGATAGGCTTGTCACCGTGCCTATATTACGTTTCCCCTCTTGGGACAAGCCCTTCCATGTTCATGTAGATGCCTCTGGAATGGCCATTGGGGCAATGCTTGCACAGCCTAGTGAGGGAATTTTTGATCACCCCCTATGCTTTGTAAACAAAAAGTTGACACCAGTAGAGCAGAATTATACTACAACCGAGCGCGAAGCATTGTCAATGATCTATGTGCTTCACAAGTTTAGGCAGTATCTGTTGGCAACTCCATTTATCTTCTACACTAACCACATGGCATTAAAGTACTTGGTGAACAAGATCATTCTAAAAGGATGCATATGTCGGTGGGTGATGTTATTTCAAGAGTTTAAGTTCACGGTAGTTATGAATCCTAGAAGGAGTAATTGTGGACCTGATCATTTGTCAAGAATTGATTCAGGGGAGGATGTGTGGAGCATTGAAGAGACTATGCTAGATGCACAACTGTTTAAGTTCTAGCACGAGCCCTCATATTTGGAAGAAATTATAGTATTTATAAAGGAAGGTGTGGCGACATAAGGGATGAAGACATTAGAGAAAAAAGAAACTAGCCATATGCATTGCACCCTACATGTTGATCAGTGGGGACTTATACAAATTAGGGCATGCTAAAGTTTTGCATAGGTGTGTACTAAAGCATGAGCACCTCACCATTATATAGGAATCACATAAAGGACGTGTAGGTGGACATTATATAGGAGATGCCATTACACGTAAAATATGAATGGCAGGATTGTGGTGGGAAACTCTGTATAAAGATTGCAAGCACTATTGTAAAGTGTGTGACCACTTGTCAACGCATTGGCAAGCTAAGAAGAAGGAGAGATGAAATGCCTTTGCACCTGTCCCTAACACTTGAACCTTTTTAGAAATGGACAATAGAATTTGTAGGCCCTATTGCACCAATAGTGCATAGGATTAGATCACGCTACATAATCACCTACACAAACTATTTGACAAGGTGGGCAGAGGTAGCCCCAACTAAAGACTGGACATTAGCAATAATAGAAAGATTTTTGTGAGAACATTATCACACGGTATAGATGACCTTTAAGTTGAACCAAAGATAGGGGTACAAATTTCGTGAATGAGACCGTGAGGATCATGTTAGTAGAGTTCATGGTGGATCATCAAAAGACTACACCTTATCACCCACAAGCAAATGGAACCGTGAAAGCATTTAACAAAATATTGAGTCATACCTTGACAAATATTTTTGATGTCGAAAGAAAATATTGCAATGAAAAGGTATCAGCCGTATTATGGGCTTATAGGACAACTTATAAAAGGATGAACAAAGCCATACCATTTTAATTAGTGTTTGACATGGAAGCTATTCTTTCGGTTGAGTTCATGTTACCTTCTCTGTGAATAACGCATGCAGGAGGGTTGGCAATGAGAAAGTGTTGGAAGAGAGAATTGATGAAGCTGGATGAAAGATGATCACTCGCCAAGTGGAGCCAAATAGTAGAAAAAGTAAAGAAAAAATCATGGCATGATCGCCACATTAGGAACAAGAAGTTTGAGGTTGGGTAGATGGTCTTACTATATGATTCTAAGTTTCTGTGCCACCCTGGGAAGTTAAAGGTCCATTGGTTAGGTCCCTATATAATCTCATACATCCTTGATTCAGCACGTGCCAGTTACAAGTGCTGGATGGAACGAAATTTCTGGACACTTCAATGGGAGTAGGTTGAAGCCCTACTATAAATAAGGCTTCTTGGTGTTTGTAAATAAGGCAATTTTTCTAGATAGTTTAGAATTTCCTTTATGCATTTCCTTTCTTGTGTTTCCCTTTTGTGTTGTTTTTTTGTTTTGTGCTTTGGGTGCCAGTAACCTTGTTACTTTTTGAGGGTTTTGAATGCGCAGAGGACCATGCATCATTTTAAGTGTGGGGTGGAGTGATGTGAAGGAAAGCGTGGGTAAAGTGCCAAGGAGGATTGTGTTGGAAAGCCCAGTTGAATGGCCCTTTGTTGAAAGAGGTGCATGAAAGAAAAGGTAGAAAAGGATGGTTAGTGTCAAGATAAGGCTACTTTTAGATCCCACGTATAGAGGAGGAAGAAGCACATAAACAACACGAGGTAGGTGAGAGAAAAAATCATGATAGAAGAAGTGCCTTCGATGTTAGTTATGTGCGCGTAAGAGTCTCCTATCAAGATGGATTGGTTACGTGATAGAAGGTTGGAAAATTGTCTGCGTAGGGTTGGGCATGTGATTTAGGGTTGGGAAAATAGAGGTTTGGACATTTCATTATTCACTATGCGAATATGAAGAGAAGAGATTTTATGAACTAGGGTTTCTAGAGTTGATCCATACGAAGAAAAATTGCAAGAATTTGAGCGTGAGTGACCAGTTTGGATTTACAAACTAGAAAGGAAGTGATTCATGGGTGTGGGAAGAGTTGTGGAGAAGCGTCGTCTGGTGAAAAGAGATTCCAGTTAGGGTTTGGGTTTGGTATCTAGTGCATGGGTTAGAAAAGAGTTTCTTTGCTAGTTTGAGATGTAAACTTGGAAAGGGGTAGTAAAACAAAGCAAGTGAAAGAAGTTGAAGTGTTAACATAAACAATGGCACCCAAGAAACTACTTGTCACACCTAAGAAGGAAAGGGCAAGGATAAGGGCAAGGGTAAGGGCAAGAAACAAAAACTATCGTGAGTACAAATGAAGAGTGGTATGCAGAAATGTAGTACCCAGACGGAGTATTGCTTGGGTGTGAGTGGGATTCCCATTTAAGAAATATGTGAGTAAATGATTACAATTATCATTCAAGCACGATCGAGAAGGAAATGGTGTTGGAGTTAGTGTGCTGTTGGTGTCGAAACACAGCACCCCTGGGACTCTGCAACACGATGGGTTGAAAGTCTCAGTGCGATTGCACAACATGGAGCTTTTCCCAAGTGTGGGACCTTGTGAAATCAGAAAAGCTCTCCGGATGAAGGCTGGCTCCTATTCCTCTATTCAGATGCACCAATAAAATGTAGAGGTTTACCCAAAAAACTTAATCTAACTACCAAGGAGACAGGGAGAGAGAAATGCATAAAATTAAACCTAAGCTAAGGAGGTGATGCACCGAGGAATGTTGGACACCCGTTTTGCAAGATTAAACACAGACCACATAGATGTAATACCACACCATGCACAGGCAACCAAAATGCAATGAGAGATCAAAATAACAGCAATGAATATATGAGAGGGTTTAAAATCAATCACAGACATACATATATTGCTCAAGGATCGATTCAATACATTGCAATGGCCAAGAGGCAAAAAACAACATTACAATCCATATGGGAGGCTTGAAAACTCCACAAATTCTCTTGCAAGCAGGAGAGAAGGGAGGATGCAAAACAAAAAATTTCTAATTGTTTTTTAGAGCCTCTCCTGGCCATTTATATGAGAAAAATTGAGGGAGAAGAGAGGAATTCGGAGCTCCCCAACTACCTCCAAGACTGCACCTAACTCCTCATCATGGCGGTAGGTGGGATCCTCAACAACTCAAAACATGGCGAACTGTATTTTTGCATTTTAAGAACTTTTTCCCACCCAATTAAAGATATCTAGTCGTAGTTGGGTAGAGGACACCGAGAGCTTTCCGAAAAGTCCAACCTTGTGTGAATCCGAGCTCCCTGTGAAAAGTTATGGCGATCTGAATATTTCCCACATCAGGGTCTGTTTCCAGTCGGGTTCGGGTTTCTCCTTTGCATCTGCATCGGGTTTGGAGGATGGCTCGACATGTTTTCACCCCGTGCTTCCCCGCCATGTTTTTCTGACTCCGAGACCCGATTTCCTTGGAAGTGTTTTCGGGTTTGCGGAACCCTCGAGCATCGGGACATCCTTTGCGATCTGCATGCTTCATGTTTCGTGTTTCCCGAAACCCGAAACCTGATTTGCCTTTGATGTCGGGTTTTCCAACCCTTCCGACATGTCTTTGATGTCGGGTTTATCCACTCCTCCGACATGCTTCTGCGACTTGCTTTTCCGCCTTGAAATCTGATTTCCCTTTATGTCGGGTTTTCCAACCCCTCCGACATGCTTTTGATGTCGGGTTTATCCGCTCCTCCGACATGCTTCTACGACTTGCTTTTCCACCTCCGAAACCCGATTTCCCTTTATGTCGAGTTTTCCAACCCCTCCGACATTCTTTTGATGTCGGGTTTATCCGCTCCTCCAACATGCTTCTGCGACTTGCTTTTCCACCTCCGAAACCCAATTTCCCTTTATGTCGGGTTTTCCAACCCCTCCGACATGCTTTCTTGGTCGGGTTTTATATTTACCCGGGTTAAATATATTCAACAATTTGGCGACTCAACGGGGTTACTGCTGCTAGTAGGTAGAAGATCGGTGGCCTTATTAGCGATCCATTGGGCATGGAGTCATGAGCAAGCCTAAAAACCGATCTGAACTTTGAAAACCCCTCTCGAGCCACTTGAATTCCATTGAACTTAGAGTTGTTCTCACCGAAATGCCACTGAAATGAACTGTGCCAGAGCAAAACCAGCAACACCAAAAATGATGTACAGAACTGAAAATCATACATGCTCCAAGTGGAACATGCAGAGTGTGCACAAGCACTTCTTCTACTGAAAGAAAACCTACCTACTCTACTCTAACTGGAAGCAAAGGTGAGCTAAACGAACCCTGCAACTAGTTGTGCAAAATAGCTTCCTTTCTTCAAAATTGGCAGCCATGCAAATGATTTGGAGCTGAGTATGGCTGATTGGATGAGTGGAAAATCAACAAGAAGCTGGTCTTCTACCCAAATTAGCAAGGTGTCAACTAAAAACAAATCCAATACCTCTTTTAGTTGCTCTGCATTTGGATTGGAGAGGTATGACAGCTGATCCTTGGAACTTTGTAGCTCATCCTCATGCTTAGAAGCAAGCATGACTGGTTGTGGCTTCTCCTTTGGCTCCAATGAAGCCAAATACCTGATTGGGCAAGGTCTGATCCGTTTGATATGCCCATAGCTCTGATTTTCAACTCCAAAAATGGAGTTCTCTTGTAGACCCTCTTGAATGGATGATGTGGAAGAAATGGTGAAATTCTTTTGTCCTTTCTCTTCCTCCAATGAAGAACATGAAAGATTAAAATCTTCCAATCTTGGTTCCAACGAGCTACTATAAGATGTAGGCTGTTGTAAATGAATGCTCTCCTTCATGACAGCAGACTCAAGTGTTTGGAATGTGGATGATGAAAGAGAGAATGGTGGAAACTCAACCGGTTCTTCTCCATCAAAACAGTCTTCTAAGTCTGACAGATAAGCTTCCTCGTTGTTGTCCTGCTGCAAATGCTCAACTTCCTCCATGGTGTCTTCTTGATCTGTAACTTGACCACCATGGTTTCCTTCATCCTCCAACATTGAGTTTGAGAGATCAAACTCCTCTTCGACATTGGAGCTAGAGAGAGATGAAGTAGAAAGAAGAACTGAAGGTTCTCCTGTAGCCTGCTTTGTTCTCAAAGCCCTTGGATCTGCACTTTTTCCTCCACAGCTAGAATGTGCTCCTCTTCTTTTGGATTTGGAGCAGCTTCTCCTTCCTCCAATGTTTGAAGACAATCTTGCTCTTGATTGAACTCTTCCTCCAGCATGAAGTTTGTCAAGTCAAACTCCTCGATCTGCTGCTCTAGAGGACAAGTTGGGGCTGCAAGATCTCCTTCAGAGCTTTCTTCCTCCATGGCTGATTGTGCAACTTGAATTAGATCAGCATTTCCTTCAAATAGAGTGTCAACATGGACACTACATTCTGAGCAAGCTGATTGCTGATCTGTTTCTTCCTTTTGCTCTTCTTCTGCTGCAACAAAATCAGTCCTGACCACCATTTGTTCTCCAACCTTAGCCTCTTCTGTAGGCTTTACCAGCAAAGGGATCTTTTCAATTCCAAATTTAAGAGCCAAACTTACTAAGCTCTTAATCATTTCTTCTTTTCTTGGCTCTTCCTCTTGCTGTCCTTGATGACTGATTTTTGCAATTTCTTCTTCCCCACATGGAATTGGGAATGCAAGAGGAGGGATGGGTTGTAACTCAACTGATTTTACAATTTTTTGTGGTGGTGGAGGAGGTGAAACCTCTTGTTTCTTTGGAGTGGAAGGTATTTCATTTAGCTCTTGTGGAGGGGATGACTGTTTGGAAGGGAAAAGGAAAGAAGAATTGAGATGGGGTGGAAGACTAGGGGATGGAGGGATGGATTTCACACTTGGGGCAACGTATGCTGGGCTTAAAACTTGGTACTTCTGCAATGATATAGATTGAGAAGGAGGAAAAGAAAGAGTATGAGATGGTGTGCCCATCCATTGACAAGGTTGCTGAATACTTCTCTCATATACCTCTATTCCTTCAATCCACCTTGTAAGTGATGGCAGTGTTGCAATCATGAAGTCCAGCTTCTCTTGAGGGCTGTAATGCCTTGGAAAAGGTCCCACCCATGGACAGGGTGCTCCACAACCGATTCCAAATGCTTTCATTTGTGCTTGAGCCCTGGACTGCACCATGTTTACCTCCATCTTTTGGATTTTTTCTAGCAGATCAGCATCTTGCATCTGATGGTCTTCATTATATGCATACTCTTGCTCTTGGAAAGCTCCATAGCCAAACTGATTTTGGCATTGCTGCTCGTATGGGTATGTATGCTGATCTTGAACTTGTTCAAAATGCTAATTTGGAGGATTTGTAAAACATGTTGGAGGTGTGATGTACTGTTGCTATTGTAAATGTGAGTTCCATGATGGAAATGAAGTCATGATTGCACAAATTCATGGAATGGAAAAGAATGAAAGAGATGGAAAGAAAGATGGATGGAAATGGATGGAAACGGGTCTGTAACTCAGAGAATGAGTTATTTACCAGACGGAGTCGCCAGATGTGATTTTGAATATGCCTCTAAAAGGCTGGATTTTGCCAAGTTACACACCAAACCTGGCAATATTGAAAATATAATTTAAAAATTTGAAGGACCCAGAGGAGACAATCTTGAATCCGAATTCGAGGCCTTCTTTGCTGTGGATCCCGAAAAGTACAGGCGGAACTCAGGTCATGCGATGCAACTCACAAAACCCGAATTGCTATGTGTAGGAACTTGGAACATGTCTGACATCCTTCAAAACCTGAAAAGACTACATCACGACTAGGACCATGCAATGCATCCCCCAAAACCTGAAATCGCTGCTTTGATGTTCTCGGATCCCGAAAACCCGAAACTCAAAAAACCCAAAATTTTGAAAGTCAAAATCTCAAAAAACTAAGAATACCCATTTGAAGATTACCCTCAGATCTACCAACTGGTGAAATTTTGACTCGTTTTGAGCAATTTAGGCCCTTGAAAATTGATTTCGGAGTTCAGGCTGGGAGGTGCAAAATCTGAAATTTGTAAAAAACTGTAATTTTAGTGCAAATTTCATGAAAACTCCTTCAAATTTTGATGGAATGACCTCTTGGTCCCACCGGGCATGCCAAAACTGTTGGTGTCGAAATGCAGCACCCCTGGGACTCTGCAACACGATGGGTTGAAAGTCTCAGTGCGATTGCACAACATGGAGCTTTTCCCAAGTGTGGGACCTTGCGAAATCGGAAAAGCTCTCCGGATGAAGGCCGGCTCCTATTCCTCTGTTCAGATGCACCAATAAAATGCAGAGGTTTACCCAAAAACTTAATCTAACTACCAAGGAGACAGGGAGAGAGAAATGCATAAAATTAAACCTAAGCTAAGGAGGTGATGCACCGAGGAATGTTGGACACCCGTTTTGCAAGATTAAACACAGACCACATAGATGTAATACCACACCATGCACAGTAACCAAAATGCAATGAGAGATCAAAATAACAGAATGAATATATGAGAGGGTTTAAAATCAATCACGAGACATACATATATTGCTCAAGGATCGATTGAATACATTCGCAATGGCCAAGAGGCAAAAAACATTCCATCCATATGGGAGGCTTGAAAACTCCACAAATTCTCTTGCAAGCGGGAGAGAAGGGAGGATGCAAAAAAAAATGTCTAACTATTTTTTAGAGCCTCTCCCACCATTTATATGAGAAAAATTGAGGGAGAAGAGAGGAATTGAGCTCCCCAACTACCTCCAAGACCGCACCTAACTCCTCATCATAATGGCGGTAGGTGGGATCCTCAAAGAACTCAAAACATGGCGAACTGTATTTTTGCATTTTTAAGAAATTTTTCCCACCCAATTAAAGATATCCAATCGTAGTTGGGTAGAGGGGGTTGAGAGCTTTCCAAAAGTCCAACCTTGTGTGAATCCGAGCTCCTGTGAAAAGTTATGGCGATCTAAATATTTCCAATCGTCGGGTTTGTTTCGATCGGGTTCGGGTTTCTCCTTTGCATCTCGCATCGCCGGTTTGGAGGATGGCTCAACATGCTTTCACCCCGTGCTTCCCGCCATGTTTTTCGACTCCGAGACCCGATTTCCTTGGAAGTGTTTTCGGGTTTGCGGAACCCTCGAGCATCGGGACATCCTTTGCGATCTGCATGCTTCATGTTTCGTGTTTCCCGAAACCCGAAACCCGATTTGCCTTTGATGTCGGGTTTTCCAACCCTTCCGACATGTCTTTGATGTCGGGTTTATCCGCTCCTCCGACATGCTTCTGCGACTTGCTTTTCCGCCTCCGAAACCCGATTTCCCTTTATGTCGGGTTTTCCAACCCTCCGACATGCTTTTGATGTCGGGTTTATCCGCTCCTCCGACATGCTTTCTTGGGTCGGGTTTTATATTTACCTGAGGGTAAATATATTCAACATGCCCAATGAATAAAAGGACACCAGAGGGTTTTCCTTCTATAACGATGATGTAAAAGTTAAGTTGGAGAAGTCAGGATTATTATAACTCTTTGAGTTTCCTACTTTGAAAAGCTTGAGTGCCTATATCAATGGTTGATGTCATGCGTGCACGAAGATTAATTTCACTTCTCAGGGTGTAAGATGTGCATTACCCCTTAGCTTGTTTCACATTTCTCGGCCTCATCTATGAAGGAGAAATTTTGGAGGATGACCTATGCGAAAAGGAGGCAATTAAGGAAACCATCGCTACTTATGCGTACAAAAAGGGTCAAGGTACTTTAATATCACGAACATCAAGGACCCGGTGATGAAGATGGCCATGTACCTTGTGATAAATTTAAATGGCTAGGAGAGATGGACCCAGGTAAACAAGTCCTAGTTGAATGTTTACAGGAGGATTTCAGAGGGCACCATCTATAACTTGTTTGCATTCATCACAAATAAGATTTGCAGCAGCATCCAAGAAGGTGATAAAATCCTCTTTGGTAATGACTTGTTAACCATTGTATTCTCAAAGATTGGGGTGCCAGATGTAGTGGAAAAATTCGTGTGGGAGTACCCTACTGAAGACCCTTCACTTGTGAAGAGGTTTGAGAAGTACACCTATGATAGTATGATGACCGTGCACAAGGTGTGCCTTAAGAAGTGGTACACGCACCTGAGGAATGTGTTTGGGGTGGAATGGAGGATCCTGAACAAGCGCCGACCACCACCAATGGAGAATCTGATTTTGCTATGTACTAACATTTTTGCCTTGGCATATTTAAATTGATAGATGAGACATGGAGCCCATGGTGCAAGCTCCCTTTTTCCTTCACAACTCAACACTTCCAAGCGGGAGTGAACAGGTTCAAAGAATCCAAGAAGTTGAAGTTGGACCTTGGTAATCTGGATCGGGACAAAAATAAATGTGTAAAGGGTTGGTCTACCCCAAAAAGTGCACATACATGGAGAAGTACGTGTCGCATGAGGTCCAAATGGTGAGACCCATGACTTTTCCCATTGCAAGAGGGACCGCGGCATGAGTATACCTCTGCATAAGACCCAAATTTGAGAAGGGTGCATATCTAGAGAATGAGGTGTCCATACCTAAGGACCCAACTAGAAGGAAGAGACCCACACCTAAACGGGAGGAAAAAGAACCAAAGGAGAAAGTACCAAGTGTAGTGGATACATAGGAAATAGGTACCCCTAGGACAAGTGCCAGAACAAGTATGTATTTGCATAAGAAAAGTCCATAGTCAAAGAGAAACTCAAGCCAGAGGAGCCGTTAGACTAGGAGTCATCGGAAGAAGAAGAGATAAAGTCACCTACACTAGAATCCACAGTTACGAAGAAGTAGAAGATGACAGAGGAGTCATATTTTGAGTACATTGAGAGCTTGGGGACCTACCAGGGTGAAAGGGATGATGATGAGGAAGATGAGCTTGAGGTAAACCAAGAACAACCTGTGTTTAGTGTACATGAATCGGAGGAGGGAGAAGGAGAGAATAATGAGTACATCTTCACGTGGAGAAAGGGAAGCCAGGAGGAGGAAGGCACCAAGAAAAAGAAGGGAGTGAAGAGGTAAACAAGGTAGTGGAAAGAGAGGCTAATAAGATCATTGAGACCTTGGTGGAAGAGGAGTTGGAACGCAATGCTTTGAGCTAGTGATGAATGAGGATAAGGAAGAGAGTGGGGAAAAGGACCACGACAACACTAGAGGCCCCACTTTAACTGTAAATATTCCTAAGGGCACACGCATGGGAGGAAAGCACGCGGAGGAGGAGAGGCCATGGATGGGTTATATTGATGACCCCAATAAAGTGTTGTGCACATGGTTCCAAAGCATGGTTCTAGTAGAGGAGCTTCGACAATGTCATCTTTTGATAAGGAGGTTGCATACCCATGGACAAGGAAGATGCTCTCATGGGCATTTGAGTCCCATCTTGATGAGCTAAAATTTGAAGTAAGCCACGGGGCAATAATAACATTTCCGAATCAAAAGGAGACAACCCAGTGGTGAATGCTCAGTGGCTCTCAGATGAAAAACTATGCAATGCACTCAACAAGGTCTCTGTTGAGGTTGAAGCTAGACTCTTTGGGTGGAATGATAGAGTCAAATTTCTGGAAGATGAACTAGAGGAGAAAGAGGAAGAGCTAGCTGAGAGGACAAAGGAGCTGAGTCAAGAAAAGTTGATCGCCAAGTTGTAGTGTGAGTTAAAGGACGAGAAGGATAGAGTGCATGAAGTATACAAAAAGGTGGAGTCCATTACAGATGCAATAGTGTTGAAGCATCTGGACCTAGCGCCTCCCACGCAGAAGTATGGATCTTCCCTGGAATGCTTGGAGGACTTAACAAGGATCCTCACCATGGAGAGGCAGCCACTAGCCTTGGAATCTATAGAAGAAGTGGCCGCATGTTTAGAAAAGGAGGATAAATTGAACTTCGTTACAATTATGGTTATATACAGCAAGGTCCTTACTTATGTAAAGATTAATTCTCGAACTGTTGAGGCCACATACGACAACTGCGTGGATAGAGACAAAGTGGCAAGCATGCTGGTCGCTAATGATGAAGTAGAACTTAAAGAGTTCCAAGAGAAGAAAAAGGGGAACAGTGGAGTGAGAAAAGATCCTAGCTGAGGTAGAAAATAAATTAGAAGCTATTGAGGCCTTACGGGCTTAGTTAAAAACTAGCTAAAGGAACTATACCCACAGATTACACAAAGGATGGATGCGTTGGAGGATATAGGTAAGGAGTTAGAGAAAATTGTTGACACCATGAGCACACAAGGGGATGGGCTGGGTTTTGATTAGGTGAGTGCCTTAGTAGGTGATCTTTTCTAGAGAGCATAGAATGAGGTCGATGCTTAGAACAATCTGGAGGCTGACTTGTAGAAGAAATTTCCTCTCTTATTGCTTTAAGTAGCATCATTCCCCATTCTTCCTTCTTTTCCCATTCTTTTTCCCCTTTATTATTTTTCCAAGATGTTAAGTCTTTGTGTATTTCTTTATTCTTTGAGGAATTTTCCAAGGGTAGAGAATAGGTAAAGTGTGGGGTGATGTTGGGCCCCTGAAATATCAACTAAGTCCAAAAAGGGCACATAGGCACGTAAGGTTGAAAAAAGTACGCAAGATAAGGTGTGCAGGGAAGGGTTCAAGTAGGGTTTTGGTAGAACTTGGGATGTGTGCCCACAAAGTAGAATCTAGGACTTAGCCATTTTTGACCTATCGGTAGGATGCAAGAAAAATGTGACCCAAGTGGATAAGGTGCCATCCTGGCGATAGGGTGGCCTGGAAGGGATATGCCTTGCGATAGAAGCTTCTAGAAGGACATCATGGCAAGGAGTGGTGAGCTCAAGACTGGAGGAGCATGCACCCATAAAGGACCAATTTTAGAAACTTGGCCACATATTTGAGGCCGCGAGAAAAATGAGTTGGTAGTTCAAGAAGGATATATATACAAGTGCCTGCAGAAGCAAAGGGAGAGAAATGGATAGAGGGTAGAGCTCTGCAGAAATACTGCAAGGACTCTGTTAGCTTTGGTAAATAAGCATAGGAAAGGATGTATCAAGGGTTTGGGGGTTTTAAATTTTCTTTTGAGAGCCTAGCTATATGAATCTAGTTATAATGCATGACTACGGTCTACCTTTCTGTGACATTTTGTAATGGGCCTAATGAATGTAATGAGGTTACCAGTTTATGTGAATATGAACATTAATGGTTCTGATGCATACATCCTTCTTCATAGCTCTTTTTCATTTATGTTTATGAACTAAGTATGAATGCTTGTACAACTTCCTTTCTATTTTGGTGTAAGTTCTATAATCTGTTAAGCACTTTTCTGTCTGGAATGACTGCAAGGATCTAGAAGCCATTCTAAGCTCTATGGTGCTTGTATGTCTTATTTCCTCTCAAATCTCTTAAACTTGGATCATAGATGATTTTTCCCACTAAAATCACATAAAAGGGAGACTTGGCACCCGCACATGCCTTAGTTGAGCACCCAGCGCCACTGGGTGATAGGCCGACGCACATGGGATTTTTTCCTTTATGATGGGTGTAAAAAATAACTACACCTTCTAAATATTTAGTGAGAAAAACCCTAATTTAGGGTAAATTTTTTTCTCCTATTAGGCTTGTTTTTTTATTTCGGGCAACATTTGCAAAAGGAAGACTATCCAAAAACTTCATTTTGGGCCACTTTTTAATGGTTTTTGGAGTTAAGTCATTCTGGCTCAAGGCCACTAGGGCCTCGCAAAACAATTTTTTTCTAAATTTTTGAATGTAATTGAATGTTTCAATATATTGTACTAATTTACAGGTTTCCATAATCAACCACAAATATTGTAACTACTCAGAAACTGTAGAAAGTTGTAATAAAAAATAGTAAAAATTAGTTCTAAAACACTCACGAGATCCTAGATCTCATTCACAACATTCATTATATACAGTGCCTCTAGGAAGCACTTATGGGTAAATCCGTTGCAACTACTACTGCACTTAATGCCTAATATAGTTGCAACAACGCGTCATCCGGCATCGACCCTTTAAATTAATGAGGAGTAGTAAGGTCACAAAGCACACACTATGAGCCATTCCATTCGTCTGTGAATGATTACACGACATAAATCTAGATTGAGAAATTATCCGAGTATATGGTGAAGTTATGTGTGCGTATGAGGATATTTCTTTGAGCTGGTGTCAATAATCACACAGACCCCTTTAATTATTGTCTTGGTAACATGTATTGAATTGTTTCACATATTTTATCTGCCTCTTTCACATACCACCGAGTATATGGAAAGGGCGATCTTCTTTCACATACTACCAGGTATATAGGAAGGGCGCATATATAGAAAGGTTTGGTATATAGACTGATGGTATATAGATTGGGAGACCTTATACCTGGAGTGATAAGAGCCAAACCCTATTAGTGATTTCTATAAAATGGGCACCAATGCCTCCAATTTTTTTCTTCTAAATTCACAAATACTCGGAGGAAACAAATATGCTACTTAGAAGACAAATCAAGACACAACTTGAGTTTTAAGAGATTTGTCCTATTGTGACTAGTACTCTAACCAGATCAACAAATGATACAACACAACAACGATAATTTGATAAAGTAGATCAGAAAGTCAAACTCATCATCTTTTTGGAGTGTCCGATGATGTTCAACCCCACATTCGAGATGCTAAACAACCAAAGAAGTGTGGGATAAGTTGAGCATAGTGTATGAGGCCAAAAATATGAATTTTATACTAAATTTGTAGATTCGGTTACAAACATTTAAGTTGAAGTGGAATGAGAAAATTGAAGCTTTCTTAAGAAGATTTATAGAGTTGAGGGCTTCACTTCTAGCCCTGGGAGAAGCGGTCACAAATGATTCTCTCGTTCCCATTGTTAGAGCACTCCCCTCTTCTTACCACATTTTTGTCACAACACTAAATGTGTCAGATATGACAGTTAGTTTTGACAAGCTGGTAAACCTACTGCAATAAGAGGAAGCCATGCATAATAAGGATGATGAAGAGGAGCAGAACTTTCTTCACATAAAAATGGAAAGGAAAAGGTAAAATAAAACCTAATTCCTATCAAAATCCCCAACATTAGAATTAATATCATGGGGACAAACAACAGAAGAAGCAATGTCTAATTTGTAAAAGAGGACATGACTTAAAAGATTATTGGTACAATACTTACAAGAAAGGTTCATCAAGAAACTCTAGACCTCTACAAAAACAATCTTACAAGGGACATTCTAACCATAATCAAGGGTAGAAAAAGGGGAACCTGAAAAGAAGACCCCATCAACAAGGAAATATTGCTAAGCAAGAAGAACATTCAGATAATGAAGACTTCTTATACATTGCTCGATCAAGTGAACCATCCACGTCATCTAGTGATGTCTAGTATGTTGATTCGGGAGCCACTCAACACATAACCGCCACAAAGACTCGGTTTACTTCGATGAGGGAAACACCTTCTAAAAACCATGTTTCATTGGGAGATGATTCTTCATATATAGTTCAGGGGATTGGGAACATTTCTCTATCCCTTGGTTCACATAACTGCAGACTATCAAATGTCTTAAATGTCCCTCGGTTGACAAAGAATCTGATTTCAGTCACCAACCGCTAGATCACAACCTAAAAAGTGACTTTGATACTCATTCTGGCAAGAAAATGTGTTTGATTCAAGATAAATCACGAGGCTTGAAAATGATTGCAAAAGCCTTTAATGTCGGACGCATGTTCTAACTTGATTTTTTCCATAGAGATGATCAAGAACTTGTGGCTAAAAACTCTACCTCTACATAGTTTTGGCATCGAAGACTTGGTCATGTAAGTTTTAAGTATCTCGAGACACTTTTCCAGTGTAATATGGTACATGGGTTACCATCTATTTAGAAGGATACAAACAAGTGTCCTCACTACCTTGCAGGAAAACAACACAGATCTTTGTTTCCGAAGAGTACATTTTTATCTCACGAAAACTTGACCTAGTTCATAACGATCTTTTCATTCCGATGCAACCAAGTCATTGTGGGTCCCAATACTTTATGCTTTGTGTTGAAGACTATTCAAGGAAAATGTGGATTTTTTGTCTTCACAAGAAAAGTGAAGCTTTAGAAACCTTCAAGAAGTTCAAAGTAGTAGTTGAGAATGAAGATAGTTGTCACATCAAAACTCTCCACTCAGATCAAGGGGGTATTCACTAGTAATGAGTTCAAAGACTACCTACAAGCTCACGAGATTCATCGACAAATGCCTCCTCTACACACACCATAGCAGAATGGTGTTTTTGAGAGAAGAAATCATACTCTCATGGAAATGGTGTGATGCATGATCGATGACTCGGAATTACAAAGACATTCTCGGGTAGAAACAACAAATAAAGTAATGTATTTGTTGAACAGAGTGCCCATAGTTTCTCTTAAAGGAGTAACACAACAAGAAGCATGGTCAAAGTGGAAACCATATATTGCACACCTTAGATTATGTAGGTGCAAAGCAAGTATACACATACCCAAGTAGAACAGAAAGAAATTGGACATGAAGTTAGATAAAATCATCTTCATCGGTACGGTGAAGAGACTCTTGGGTACCAATTGATGGATCCAAAGACCGAGAAAAGTATACACGAGAAGAGTTGTTGAGTTTTTGAGAAGAAAGAAGCAAAGTCTCCTACTCCGCACCACTTGATGTAGATTCTTCACTAGTTGTAAAAATTGAAGTTGATGTTCCCACAGATGATGAAAGTGATGATGGTTTTTATATGATAGAGCCACGACCCACATTGACATTTTAGCGTATGCCCAAGTGGTGTACTAGCACATTAGGAGATGCAAGAATGGATGCTCCAATGGATACATCCACCCCTAGACCATGGACTCGTAGTAAAGCAAGAGAAGAAAATTTTTATTTGATGATCAGATTTATTGAGTCTGATGAGCCCTCTACAATCCAGAAGCCCTATAGTCAAAATCTTGGAAAAATGCCATGGACTCTAAATATCAATCAGTGATGAAAAATAACACTTGGTAGCTTATTGATCTTCCACTAGGAATAAACCCATTAGATGCAGATGGATATTTAAAACAAAGTACAAAGAACATGGGACAAAGGGACAAATATAAAGCGGACTAGTAGCAAAGGGGTATACAAGAAAAGAAGCCATTGAATACGAGGAGACATTTTCTCCCACAACTAAGATCAAAACAATCAGGATGATCTTTGCTCTAGCTGCAAATTTGGTTGGAAAGTCCATCAGATGGAGGTAAAAAGTGCCTTCTTGAATGGATATTTACAAGAAGAAGTCTACATGACTCAACCTAAGGGATATGTTATACCTAGTCAAGGAGAAAACGTATGCAGATTCAAGAATTCTTTGTATAGTCTCAAATAGGCACCCTAGGCATGGTACATCAAAATTAATGAGCATCTCCTACAACATGGATTTGTTAGAAATCCATACAAACCCAATCTCTACCTACAAAATAAATAGGGGGAGATTTTGATTGTTGTTGTCTATGTCGACAATCACTGAAGTTTAGTGAGGATGATTGATGCAATGAAGAAAGATCTTAATCGATCGTTCAACATGACCAATCTCGGGATGATGCATTATTGTCTTGGATTAGAAGTATGGCAAAAGAGAATCAAATATTTGTTTCTCAGATGAAATATACCAAGACAAAACTTGAGAAATTCAGGATGATGGATTGCACACCAATTGCTACACATATGGAGAACAGATTGTAGTTATCTCATTCAAATCCATCTCCTAAGGTAAGTACCACTCTCTATCGGCAATTGATTGGGAGTCTCATTTACCTGACCTACACTAAACCAGATATCAGCTTTGCAATAAGCTATCTATCCAGGTTCATGAAAGAACCCAAAGTTTGTCATTGGAAGGTAGCAAGGTGCATCTTGAGATATCTCAAAGGATCAGTGGATCTTGGTCTAGAATACAAGAAGAATGACAACTTCTTCTTAGCAGAATATTTGGATTTAGATCATGCAGGTAACATTGATGACAAAAAATCCACTTCAGGATTTGTATTCTTTATGAGATCTAGACCAATATCACGGGGAAACAAGAAACAAAACTTTGACTCTAATTCTTCCATAGAAGCCAAGTATCATTCTCGGGGAGAATCTATCTCGTGAGTTGATTTGCTACATCGCATACTATAAGGACTTGGAATACCACAAAGAAAAACCAACTACCATGTATGTTGACAATGAAGGTGTTCTCAAACTTGTTTGCAATCCATTTTTTCACAAGAGAACAAAACACATCGAGATACAGGTTCATTTTATATGTGAGCATGTGTTGAAGCACAAAATATTTCTTCAATTTTGTCCAAAGAGCTAAACAATGAGTAGATATATTCACAAAGTCACTTGCACGTGACAAGTTCAAGTTGTTCAGAGAGTTCCTCTCCTCATTCCTTGAGACAATGCGCAATTAAGGGGGAATGTTAAGTTAATTATTATTATTTACCTATATTAATTATGCATTTCATATTAATTAATGTATTTATTGTTTATATGGTTATATTTAATTATAAACCATATTATTGTTTGTATTCAAACAATACGAGTGTTGTTATATTGTTTTAACAATATTATTGTTATTATTCATTTGTACTTCCTTGGATGTAATTTGGAAGCTACTGTATTTTAAATTGGTTGTTATGCAACTCCTCATTTATTTGTATCCAGGCTATCCAATATGTATAAATATTGTAGCATGTACTATTGGACCTAGTTGATTGAGTTTAATATAATTTATCGTGGCTTCTTCCCTCCCCTGTTGCTCAATCTACAGTTGAATGTGTTTGTGTGGCACCTAATCCAACCGAGAGAAACTAAGTCATTGTAGGCCCATAGAGCCAAGTGAGAGTTTAACTATTCATGGTTAGGTCTATAATAAATACATCAAAGTGTGTAAAGCTCCGAGAGATAGTTGTAAGATATATAGAGAAAAGATGCATGTAGATTTCATGAAGGCCATTGAGAAATAAAAGAAACCATTGAGTTTCATTCTCGATGTGTGAACTCTGACAACAAGGTCGGGTTGATCGACTTCTCCATCACCACATTAGATGGTAGTGGTTGATTTTAAATTAACCATTATAATGATTCCTTATTATCATGTTTTGTCACATCTTTTTCTTTATTTGATCTTTCTTAGATTTGATTAGATGTTATTAACACCTTGGCAACATTATTTTTATAAGATTCTACATCTTTTTACCGTGTATGTCATCTATTATTTTATTATTTCCTTCACCACATCTTTTAGCTTCTTTGATTTCTCTTATATTTTATTAGATTTCAATTATTTCCTACTTACTTTTTCCACATCTTTTATTGATTTTTCCTTACCTTAGATTTTATTAGATTCTATTGCACTTAATTATTCTAACACATTTTTTTGTTCATTGAATTTATTTTCCTTTACATTATATGTCATTATTTCCTAATTATTTTTAGCACACATTTTGATTTTCTAGATTATTCTATCTATTTTTCATTTACGTACGTACTTTACCATTTACCTTTTCATGTGTCCTCATATTTGAGTATGTAAAGCAATGAAAACATAGATCAATATGCAATATATAAGTAGAACCTTCCAATATAACAATATAAGATATGTACAAATGACTCACAATAATAATAATAATAATAATAATAATAAATAACAACAACAAGTGGTTAGAACTATAATATTAAGTGTATCATAATATATAGTTTATATTAAAATAATAAAGAATAAACTATATTCTTATTATTTAAATCTAAACTTTATATTAGATGCTTGTTTAATCTAATTAATTAACTAATTAAATCGGGTGTGCCCCGTCACTTAAGAAGGACATAACCCTTTGGGTTATTTAAATATGACCTTAGGTCATATATTTAGGATATTGAATATTGATCAATATAAAATAATATTCCAATGTGAATATGAAGGTAAATCCTAGTAAATACATGGAATAGAAGTGAGGAGGGAGTTACTGGACTGGTGGATGTAAAATTTTCTCACATAGTGGATTTATTCTCCATGGTTTTTACCCATTTAGGGGTTTTCCACATTATATGTGGTGTTTTATGTTTATGTGTTATTTACATTTATTTATAATGTTTAACTTTAATATAGACACCAAAATTGGGTCACACTCCCTTTGGTCCCCTTCAATTAATTAACGTAACACATTTAACTAACCATGACCCCTTTACCCCATATTAATATTCATCCTCACATTATTAATTAATTTAATTAAGTTAATTTAATCCTCACACCTCCACCTCATCATGACACATCACCCAGACCCACTCAAGGAGCATTTAACTTATAGTGACCAAGTCATCACTCTCAGCACTGAGTCATCACTCCCAGTGCTAAGTCACTACTTGACCTAACTAACTAAGACTTCTTCCTAAACCTAACTAGAATTATTCTAAGATATTTCTGCCTTCTCTCACATGAACTCTACTTCCTCAAGTGGACCCAACAAGGAACGCATTCCAAATATGGGAAGATCTACATATTTTTGGTAAATAGGACTATTTCACCCTAATCGACGCCGGTTTATCCTCACCGACGTTGGTCACCTAAACCACCATCGGTTCCTTTATATACAATTTTACAACTCTTTACATGGGTTGGTCATTCAATTTTGGGAATTTAATTGTAATCAAGTGTGAGTCTCAAATCCATTCCTGCATCCAAACGAAGAAGATGACACACCACCAGAGTGCAACACAAGTAACATGTTCTCTTCCATAGCATTAGAGTATTCATGGGAACACACATGTTGTAATTCCATGGAATTGAACAATAAATCACCTCACCAATCAATCACCAGCCATCTTCATTCACGAAATCTTCATAGTAACAAGTAAGTAATGTGGTTTTCATCATCTGCACTTACCTTATTGTAGATCTTTTACTTATTTCAATATTTCCATTTCTTTATTACCTAGATATCTCCATCTTCCCACCAATCCACCTACCTAACCATTTCAATCCTTTCCACCTTTCTTAACCTCTTCCTCTTCATTCTTGGGTCTTCTCAGTTATATTATGAGCCTAACCACACCTTCCTCACTCTTTTTCCAATCACAGAGAGGCTAAAAATCCATTTTTATTAATTTATCACCCATTGCCCCTACCGACGTCAGTTTACCTTACCGCCATTGGTTTCATCTCTATACTAGCATTAGTCATGTGACCGATACTGTATCTATGTTATTTTACACTCTCGGACCAAAAATCCTTCTATTCATCCCAAAACCAACCCGTAACTCACCTAAT
Organism: Taxus wallichiana var. yunnanensis; assembly: GCA_018340775.1. Classification (NCBI taxonomy): domain Eukaryota; kingdom Viridiplantae; phylum Streptophyta; class Pinopsida; order Cupressales; family Taxaceae; genus Taxus; species Taxus wallichiana. Next base: position 2,140,050 of record CM031244.1, read on the forward strand.
TAGTCACAAGACTTTACTAGACCTCGACAAACCTACCTAGCCTAAACGAATCTTTGTTTTCATTAGATTTAGCGATACATTTTGTAATTAACATTAAATAAAACATATTTTTTTGTATTGATAAACCTAAATCATTGCATTACAATAGGACCCTTTTATTTGAGTTTCTTATTTACGTTAAATTTAATGGTGGATTGACAACCTCTCTAGGAAGAATCACCCTTCTTCGGATCTAGCATACGTTAGGAATTCCACCGTCATATTCTATTTAATGCTTGTTTGTGGTCTTGTTTTGTATTTACAGTAGTCCTTCCTAGAAAAAAGGAATTCTCTACCATCATCTTGGATAATGTCAACAACGCGCATATTCTACCTTCCACCTTCAATTTTATAGGTATTCCTCCTAACCTCTTACCTTATCTGTTTTACTCAACTTATTGGTGAAACATTTTGGCATGTCCAATGGGGACCCATTTGGGTTCTTTGCATTTTTCATTCTTAGGGAATCATTGTGTGTTTATTTATTTTGAAAGAGAGTTCACATTAAATCTTCTCCCTTGGAAACATTATTCTTCTCCTACTTGTCTCAATGAAACTTGTAGTTTGGATTAAAAAGAAAACTTATTTTTATTCTATATTGCATTAGTGAAAGACATACTCTTTCCTATTCATTATTGCTCTCATCAAATTTCATTGTGGATTTGGGTTTAAAATCTTTGCATCTCATTTTTGTATGCTGCATTGTAGCTCATTTAAATTGTGGGAAACCTATATGTTGGAAGTCATGACCAATTGATGGTTGAAAAATTGAACCGTAGCTCACATTTTGCACACTCTCTCTCTATACCAAACCACTGAAAAAATAAACTACACATTTCTTAAAACAACATCTTTCCTGGAAGAAGTTGTCAATGATCACATGATCAGAGGATTGACAGTGGGCTCTAGTTAGTATTATGTCCAGTAATCATATTAGAGTAGGGCCTCACGTACTACAAGGTATATATTAGGGAAACCACACCAAAATTTACCTAAAACCATTCATAGTTGTCAGTTTCCGTAGGGCATATTCGGTAACCAAAAAATCTATTCTATTCACAAGTCAGTCCTAAATAGCATAACCCATAACATAAAATCTACAACATAGGATTTGGTGTTTTCTAGCTTTTTCTTGATTTATGTTTTGAGGTGTGAGTTTGTTTTATCCATTTTTCTCTCCCTACATAATCCAAAATCATAGTTGGTGTATTTCGACTATTTTTGAGTGTGTTGGGATTAATCATTGCCATAATCAACTTCTGAGTTGGTCCTTTTATTTTATCAAAATTTAAAAAAAAATCATTTTTTTCCATATTTTTACAGATTTCACGATTCGGTATCGGTCCAGCAACTACCATCTATTATATCATCTCACCGCTATCGGTTAACTAACCACCATTAGTTTTATGTTGTTTTGGTCATTTCTGCTAAAGTAGCATTCAATCTACATTTCTTTTCTTTTTGTGACTTGTTCTGTCACCTTATCATCTTTTCTATGTTTTGTTATCACCTACAAAGTTTAGATACATCTTATTCATACCTTTTCATCTCTAGATTTTAATATGTTATTCATTCACAATAACGATATCGCCACGACCACCATCGCTTATATCATAATACTACCATCGCTTAATTGACCACTTTGTCATTTTAGAGCTATTTTGGTCATTTTCCCAAACAATGTTTCGTTCACATCTATCACCTTTCTATGACTTCCTCTATCACTTCAATATAATTCTGAGTCTTTGATATCACCTTCAGAATCCAGTTTCACTTCATTTTCATCATTTATTACCATATTTTCAAACCTTTCATTTCTCCCCAATAACCGGTATCGGTCTAAGAACCGATATCAGTCTAACAACCGTGGTGGCTACCCTCTCATACCGACACGTCGGTTACCCAACCAGATTTAGTCTCTTTATTCTATTTTTTCAATCAAAACAATGATCAAATACCACCTTCTAGATCCATTTTCTCCACTTTTTTGTGTTTCTACATCATCAGCAAAGCTCAGATCACTAGTTCTATTGTCAATCACATGGTTTTGAATTGTAGACAAGCCAACACTCTCATGTTTCACATTAGTTGCCATCCTCTTCCACCTAGCTCATCTCCCCATTCTGTCTTATCACCTATGGACCCAAATCGAGTATCTTACCATAACGAATGGTGATGAAGAGTTTGCAAGAATCCTTGATCACAACTCTGTTGCTCTACCATATTATCTTGCTCATTCATCGACCTGTGATTCATCGAGCATCTTGTAAATGGTATTCTTGTGTCTATTCCTCCTACTCGCACCCACTTCGCATCACCTATTACCAGGCGTAGCCTTATCCTTTTCCACCTTACCCCTTTTGGTTTCCCATCTTGACCCTACATCATCGATATCTACACGCACTTACGGTATCTATCGCACCTTGAGGTTTGTCTCCCTTATGACATCCAACATGCCTTTGTCTACTACCCTTAGTGTAAGTATACATACATACGTCATCCAGTTCTCATATACCTATTACATCTCGGATGCCACTGGTGTCGCCAACCTCTGATCCTTTCCGAACCTCATCCTCTCCATCTCGTAGTCACTTCCTTTGATTTCTATGAGATTCTTTACGTCCACCCCACCTACCTACACCTATCACCAATAGTCCCCTATTTCATCTACCACTTATCTAGGTACTTTCCCTCCACATCTATTCCATCCTATGTTCCTTCATCACAATTTTAGTACTTGTTACCAATACATATTGGAGTGACATCCACGTCATACCCACCTTATCTACCCCCTTATACTACAGGGGGTGCTCCATCATCACAACCTACAAATGATCTTATCAAAATGATGATGGACAAGATGCAGACATTAGAAGCATTTGTCTCTAACTCACGTATCTCTCTCGACATACGATGAGATTTTGCATGAGCACATTCACTGTCTATTCTGATTCATCCATACTCGCACATTGGTAAATGCATAAATTAAACTGATTCAACAACAAATAATACCCACAACAACACTTGCAGTATTTTAAACATGTGTGTTATCTAATCATTCATGATGACGCATTGATCTTGTAAAAATTTCATATGTCATTGATGGGACCTGATTTAGATTTGTATAGTGCTCTACCTAGGCACTCCATATTTTCATTCAATCAGATATATCAAACTTTTCTAGACCACTTTTCTATCAACATTGTTAAGAAGGTAACCATGACTAACTTGTATGCCACATGCCAATATGAAGATGAATTTATCACATAATTTGTCACTCATTGTTGGATCCTGGTCAACCAACTCACATTCCAATTAACTCGAGCGAAGTTGATAGAGTTGTTCACCAAAGCTTGTGTTAGACACATCTTGCCAAATCTCTAAGTCCAAAACCTTCCACACATTTGACGAGGCATTCACCATGGCCTGAAAAATTGAAATATATTCCATTGAAGAGAAGAAGATACAATTGCATAATAAGAATGTTGCATTTAAATAAAATGATACCTATTCTTCTTCTAAACCATAAAATAATTATTATAAAGTAAAAGGATCTGAAAATGTGGTGGTTTTGAAAGATAGCCCATTTCATCTATCCTACCAATCAAAACTACTTACAATCTTTCACCTTTTAGGATTTTCGGTTCGGGTGGGAGCAACAAAAATATACTCCCATAGGAGAACCCTATTCTTCGAGTTTTAGAGAAACTTATAAGAGCTAGAGAAATTACTCTTCCACCACAAACCACATCTTGGTTTTGACCCTTCTTCATGTGTGCCTATATGGTATAAATAAAATTCCTTCACATCTTCAAGAAGACATTCCCAAATCACACCCCATCTTCTAACCAAACCGGAAAAACCTCGACTAATGAGAGTATTGTTCGTGAGGTTCATTCATTTTCGACATCATACAAGCTCCTTCTACTCAATTTCCTCCCATTCCATCTATTGAGGAGATTCTTGCACTAGCTCCTTCATCCTCGAAGGACTTGCCTCATCCACTCCTCTACTAACAAAGGAGTCCCCCTTATCTTTTCCTCCACACACAGAGGAGTCCACCATATCTACCAATGTAGTTTCCACACTCACCTCTCAACCTGATGAATAACCTGTAATACTTACTCTTCTACCCATGGGAGATTCATGCTTACCTTCTTATTCACCAAAAGAAGAACCTACCTCATCCACCTTGCCTTCTCCCCTACCCACAAAGGATCCATTAGTGGCATCTCTTCCTATTGGTGAAAATTCCCCACTAGATTTTAAAGACCCTGTCAATTTACTATCATCTCTTATACCCAAGAGTTTGAAGCCAACCATTTCCCTATCTCACAGAAATTATTTATAGGGATTAATACCAAATCAAAATCCTCCTCTACATCAGTTTCATTCTAACACTTTTTTGACTGCTTGGATTATGTTGACAATTCCATGCTTTGGGGATGCCTTTGGCTTCCTGTCTCAACACAAATACGGATGTAGTTCGCTAACACTTGCACGATCTATCTAAAGGTGTTTAAGACAACCAAACTCACCTATGGCCATGCCAGTTGTAGCTACCCCTTCTTCATCACCCTCACCCACACCTAAACCATTACCATCAAACAAAATTTTTCCTATTCCTAAAACCCTACCTGCACCCATATCTTCCTCTGCATCTAGACCCATTACCACATTGGGATTCATGCCAACATCAAGCCTAGTCCATCCTCCTGTCAAACTAGATTTAACCACATCCTCCAAGCCTTCCTAAATACTATTCCCCCACGTAAGAGGAAGACCCAACCTCTTAGGACGCATACACCAGCTTCGCCCACTACCCCTTTATCACCTTCACCACTTCCATCTATCCTAGGTCCGCACCCATCAACCTTAGTCAAGCAACCTCTTAGTTAAGGTAAACCAAAAACATAACAACCCACCTCCTCATCATGATTCTATGTTCCACACAAATTACCTACACAACCTACGCCTTCATCATTACCTACATCCTTTCCACCTCCTATACCTACACCACTTCTTATATCCTCATCATTACCCATGTCATTCCCTTCTCCTCAATCATTCCCTTCCACATTTCATCTTACCACTATCTTTGCCATACCTCCATTATCACCTTGGCTAACCCATCCCCTTCCACTATCTTCCTTCCCTTCTACATCACAAAATCCTTCACCTTTACCTAAGAAGGTGCAACCCAAGCCCAAAACCCCACTACCTTCCAAAGAGGTAGTTAAACCTACACCACCTCCAATAACTAGTTTACTAACTACACCTTTACCCAAGAAGGTAAAACCCAAACCCAAAACCGTACTATCTACCAAACAAGTAGTCAAACTTACTCAACCTCTGATTCCACCTCCAGTGATGCCTCTCCCACCAAAGTCACCCACACTTCCATCTAGACCCACACTTACTTAACATTGTGATCCTTTGGAAGGGTCTTATGCCAACATATTAACTAACCTTTTGGAAATCTCTATCATTACATTACCACCACTTAGACCTTATGACCCAATAAAATAAAAACTAGAAGGGTTTGATAATACTAAAATTTGGGCTTACCATCATGTGTTAGAGCATGATGTGGAAAATGTAAGGCTCTTAAGACTATTTTTCTCCAACTATGTCCTCACGAAGACAAAATTGATGATGATGATCTTTTAGATGAGGACCCTATTCCACCTTTGCCTATGACCACATAGCCTCATCCCATACCTATTTAATGAACTCCATCTCCACCTCCACAAAAATTTTATCCTCCAAAATTTGAGATCAATATGGTCCACTTCAAAGAGCTATCCAAACCTCCACCAAAATGTCAATACACCGCATTACTTTCCCAAAACCATTATATTCCCTCACCATAATTTTTCCCGTCCTTTCGCTACACCTTTCTTGACTCACCTTCTCCTTCACCACAAATCAATATGGTTCAAGTTTCCACTCGAGCCTAGAAGGAAAAAGGAAAGGAGAAAATAACCAACTCATCCACTACTCCTTTACCCAACATTCCATCTACACCTGCACCCAAAATCACCATCTGTGGACCCGCATACCCTATTTCTGATGGGGTTTCCCATCATACAATGCTTAAACAATTGCACCAATATCCTCTCAAAATGTCTTTGTATGACCTTATCCAAACCTCTGAGTCTCATCGTCAGGCCCTCATTGATGTCTTGCAATCTATTGAGGTTCTACCTAATGACCCTACACCTATCGCCACCATTATCACTCCTCATCATGTGGCCGCTCTCACCACTTTGCCTCCATCTTCTTCTCCCACTACCATTCATCAAGTCTCCACTCTTAGTTTCTTTGACGAAGATATTGTCCCTCTCCAATCAGATGATCTTGACCCCGCCCTATTCATTTCCGTCTACGTTGATAATATACACATTTTATGGATTATGATTGATGGAGGTACTAGTATCAACATCATTTATTCCCATGTGTATAACCAAATGCGTATCATTTCCAATTACATGCATAATAACCTAGTTATGCTACATTCATTTAATGATGCCATGACTTCCACCCTCAACACCATCATTCTCCACATTCATGTGGGCCCCTCGTGCCATTCCTGAATTATTCTGTCTTAGAGGGGGAATTCTAATACAACATGCTACTTGGCCAACCCTGGATTCATATCATGGGTTATGTTCCTTCAACCTTACACCGTTGTTTAAAATTTGAACATGAAGGGAACAACTATACCATTCCAGCCAACCCTTCACCATTCAATACCTGTAACATGTTGTATCGACCGAATGATGTCCTTATACTAATTAAGGAATCTACCACCACTACCACTTCTTCTTTAGCCACTACCTCATCCACCACTTCTGCCACTACATATTCCACAACTAACTCCTCTATTCCCACTTTGTTGTTATGCCTTCTACAGATGACCCATCTACTTATCAAACATCCAATGCTTCTTCTTCCTAGTTGTCTAGTGATTCATCCATTCCCACTACCCACATACCAACTATTGATCCCTTAGAAGGTGTTTTTCAACACCTCACTCTAGGGGAGTACCACCTTTATAACATTGACACATTCCTTACTCCTCAAGAGTATGGTAACCTTCACCAAAATCCCCGTTATGATCATCGCGTAGGAAAATTTTTCACCTATGGTCCTCCCCACCTTTGCACTAACTTAATGTATTGGGTACTTGATGCTTCTACCAATTCACCCAAGAAACCTTACCAAACTTAAATATTTTCCTCCAATATTCAATCTCTCACTAACTTCCACTTTGCCCACACCTTCCTCCATCACCGCACTCGTAAGGGCTTTAGCTTTGGTTTCTATGAACAAGGCCGAAATCTGTCATTCCTTGCACCACTTATAAGTATAAAGACTACAATGGTATCTGATTTTCTGAACCACCTTCCAAGAAGGCTCAAGTCAAACTCATTAAGGATGATAAATATTCCCTACCCCATTCACCTACCTCACCACCTTCACCTACAGAGTCTATGGATCTAGAATCCATTCCTCCTAACTTTTTTTTTTTGAACACCATTTCCTGGGACCTTTGACTTATAAATATGATGGAGAGGATCCTCTTATCTTCCCTTCTTGTATGCTATCATGATCAATGATGACATGCCTTCTATTAACATCATTCAATGTCGGGACAATGATTACATTCTTACCTATTTAGATGCGGAGGATTATTATATTCACCGGTCATTACCTACTTGAGATGTAAACCATGTTGAATGAATCAACCATTGAAATCAACATTCACACTCAGGATGACCCACACATTCTAAAAATAGGCCAATCTTTAGATGCTTTGCTAAACAAGAAGCTTTCACTTCTTTCCTCTGGATCATAGCAACATTTTTTCTTCATCCTATGCTTTGATATGCCCATTATTGACCCAAATATTGTGGCCCATAATATCGTAAGAATTATTGATGCCAAACCCGTGAAATAGAAGCTATAGAAAATAAATCCTCACATTTCCCTATTATCAAAGAAGAACTCTAGCATGTCCTTTATGTTTAATTCATTCTACCCATTGATTATCCCCCAATGGATATCTAAGATTGTTATTGTCGGAAAATCAATAGGGGGCTCCACATTTGCATGGATTTATGTGACCTTAACTTGGATTTCCCCAAAGATGACTTTCCTCTACCTAGTATTGACCAACTAATTGATCTCACCACCATCCATGAGATGATATCACTCATGGATGGTCTATCGGTTATAACCAAATAAATTAATTACCCCGAGAGATCAATACAAAATCACCTTCATCACTCCTTGGGGGACCTTCTACTATCATGTCATGCCCTTTGGCCTTAAAAATGATGGTGCTACATATCAGCGAGCTATGAATTATATCTTTCATGACATCATGCATAAAATATTGGAAGAATACGTTAATGATCTTCTTTCCAAATCCAAAAATTGGGCTAAACATCTCATGGTTCTTAAGTTCATCTTTGACCTTCTCATCAAATATTGTGTTCATATTCAACCTAAGAAGTGTGTCCTTTCCATTCTCTTGGGTAAGCTCCTTGGTTTCATCACCTCTTTGTGTGGAATTGAGGCCGACCCTGCTAAAATCAAGGCAATTATTGAGATGCCACCACCTACTAACCTGCTTCAACTTCGTATTTTGTAAGGAAAGTTCAAATCTATTCGTCACTTTATCTCCTAACTCTCTGATCGTTGTTAACCTTTTCATCATCTTCTTAAAAAGGATGTTTTTTTAAAATGGTATGATGAATGCCACAAATATTTTGAAGCATTAAAGGAATACCTCCTTCAACCACCTAGTGCTCATCCCACCAAAAGATGACATACCCTTTTACCTCTACATTTTTCCCACATACCATTCATTGGTTGCCAAGCTTGCTCATCGTGACGAGAAACATAGGTAGAAGGTGGTTTATTATATAAGCCACACTCTTCTAGATTACGAGACTAGATACACTCACATAGAAAGACTTTTCCTAGCCCTAGTCTTTATCGCTACCAAACTTCGCCATTACCTACTCAACCATAAAACATTTTTCGTCACCAACACTGACCCCTTGCATTACATGTATGCTAAACCCTACTAACACGAATGTGCCACATTTTAGATCATGCTTCTTGTAGACCTCGATCTTGAATTCATCCATAAAAATTCTATCAAAGTACAAAACACTCCTCAATAACTCGCAGATGCGCCTCTCTCCGAAAACCAGTCTTCTAAATTCGACTTCCCTAATGAATCCATTGCTACCCTCTACCTAGATGATACCATTTACTAGATGACCTTATTCTTCTATGGTTCGAAATGTTAGCGTGGGGGTGGTGCAGGATTTATCCTCATTCCTATGGACAATGAGTTTATTCCATTATCTTTCAAACTAGATTTTGATTGTACTAACAACATCTTTGAATACGAAGAACCCATGTTAGGTCTTCAAACTACCATAACCTTAGATGTTAAATCCATTAATATTTTTGGCAACTCTCAAATGGTTTTCAACCAAGTCAATGGTCCATACCAATGTCGTAACGAGATACTTCAAAAGTATAAAAATCATGTTGATATGATTTTGACTACCTTTTACCATTATGAACTTCAAACCAACACACGTTCCACTAAAAAATTTGTAGTCACCATGACTTGTGTTGCTTCCCAAATACCCACTTGGCCTTCTGATTCGAAAATATTTATCATAGTACAAATGTTGAAATCACCTTTTTATCTATTCTAAGATGTTAACTTTGTAGGAAAAATTGAAACTGACCCATGTGACATTTGGTATAAGAAGTTTGATGACTACCTTTCCCTTTCAATTCTACCTTCGAATCTTACTCGTAATGGACACCAATCCTTCCTCAAAAGTTTCTCTCACTATTCTCTATAAATGTGGCTTTGATTGTATCCTCTTACGATGCCTTACAAGTTCTGAAATCCCATACACCATCAAGGAATTTCATGATGGGATTCTATGGAGGTCATTTCAGTGGCTTTGCTATCACTAAGTGCATCCTTCGCCTTAGCTATTACTAGCCAACCTTAAACCAAGACTATTGTGACTATGTCAAGTGTTGTGTGAAATTTTAGCAACATGCTAATCTTCATCACACCCCTAGTCATGCCTTATAGGTCGCATGAGACCTTTGGCATTTCTCTCAATGGGGCTTGGATCTCATCGGAGAGATTAACCCTCATTCTTCCCAATGTCATCAATGGATTATTACCACTACCAAATATTACACTAAATGGGTGGAATCCATACCTCTCATTTATAAAAAATATGAGAAAATAGGTGAATTCATCAACCATCACATCATTTTTCACTTTGGTGTTCCTCACCACCTCATCTCTGATAACAGAAAACAATTTAAAAACAAAACCCTATGCAAGCTTTGCGATGCCTTTGGAATTCAATTCAATTTTTCTTTGCCATATTATCCTCAAACAAATGGCCAAGACAAATAAACTAACTAAATGCTAAACACAATTCTTATGAAATTGGTTGGCGATTTATACTGGTAAGGATTAGTACACGCACATTCCTTTCGCTTTATGGGCTTACCGCACTAGTATTCACACCTCAACCACCCCACACCTTTCTCTTTGGTCTAAAGTACAAAGGCCATCTTGCCTCTCGAAGTAAAAATTCCATCACTTCGTATCTCACTCAAAGATATGCTCAATGATGGTGATTTTTTCCAAGAGTGTTTGGTGTAGCTTGATTTATTATATGAACATCATCTAAATGCTCTCGATCACCTTCAAATCTACCAAAAATGTATCAAACATTCATATGATAAACATGTCCAACAACGAACCTTCAAGGTAGGTGACCTCATCCTAAAGGAAAATCAACATGTAAAAAAAGTGGATAAAAGTAAACGGGAAATTTTTCTCCTAATTGGCTTGGACCTTATATCATTACTCGTTCTTATGGATTGGGTGCTTATCATTTATCTTCCCATGAAGGTAAACTTGAACCTAATCCCCTCAATGCCTTGCATCTTCAACCGTTATATTTTTAAATCAAGCACTTTATTTCCTTTCATCTATTACACATTCATGCCTTAAGTACCCATTCTTTTCATTTACCTCTTTTAAGGATCGATGACTAAACTAGAATCATGTGATTATCTATCACCTTTTAGCTGTATCTTAAATATGAGTAGCACAACTCTACTCATGGTATGATTCTCATGGATACTTTTCATTCCTTTTAGGATGGAATCCCATGGTTATTTATCACTTAAAACATCTCTTGCATAGTTAACCTTTGTGTGCTATGGTTTTTCCTTCATAAAAGATGCATATAATCCTCTATAGTCTTGTCCATGAATTTAAACTCTACTCCTTGAGTAAAACTTCTTATAACTATGTGAATACCTAAAAGGACATCTACCTCTCTATCTATGTGTTATAAATAGACTTCTCCCTCGAAGGACAACTATAAAAGTTAGCCCTAAAACACATAGTCTATCCAAAAAGAAGACTATTTCTGTACAAATAAAAATAAAACATTATGAAGCTTCCTACATTGATCAACTTCACGACAACCTAAAGGAGTCATTCTATTCATCGGACATATAATTCCCACATCAATTAGTCTATTAAAAACACAAGAGTAAAAAGATAATACAAAAAATCAAGAGAAGTACAACTTTTTCGTCTAGGATTTGACTATTTCAGTTTTGGTATCTTGTAGAAGAGGTATGCTTTGTCTCACAATAAGGTTACGATAAACAACCCATTTCACCTCATCTTCCTTTCTTTCTTATCTTCTACCTACTCAAGGGATGTGCTGCAAATGCAACATTTCATGATCATGTAACTTCCTTCACCCTTAGAATAGTCAATCATGCATTGCCTTTAGGGGTTTAAGTTCATCAACCTATCCTCGTATGCTCATTATGGTCCTTTCCACTTTTGAAGCATTCCACCTCTTTTATCGTTCATCTCTTTTCTTACTTATTGATTTTGCTACACAGGACTAGACCTTCGACACCTACATTCTAGGATTTCTTCTCCTTCAACCATGCCTATTCAACCTAAAATCAACCATGCCTAAACAACCTACACTCAACCATGCCTAAATGACCTAGAATCAATCATGCCTAAAACCTATTGACCCATTCATCTACCCCATCATATTCTTCCCTAGCTTATGGGATAGCTAAATTATCTCGAGGCCCCTTTTTTCACGGGCTATGTAGGCATCAATCGAGGGCATGGGACCTTAGAGGTTATCTCAACCACTTTTACCCCTAACAAATTTCCCCCTTTACATTCACATTCTAACCTAGTTAGTTTCCATTTACACAATAACTTGGAGATTAAAATATCACAAAACATACATTGTTTCATCATACCTACAATTTTATATCCTCATCCACATCATATCCGAATCATTTAACATTTCCATGATATCAATTACTTGGAAATTTAAACAAAACATACATATAACACATCATTTCTATAAAACCAGTAACTTGAAATTTTCAATTCAACCATGCCTAAACTAGACTCCACCTTGCCTATACCTCGAATCATCATGCATATACCTAACTCAACCATGCCTAAATGACATAGATTCAACCATGCTTAACTCTCTAGTTTCCATAATAAACATAACAATAAAAATAAAACCAAGTACATCATCAATCCAATATCATCATCAACTATATAAAGGGAGTGTCTGTGTATCAATATATATATACACAGGATAAATAATCAAAGAATATTATAAATATCACGTAAAATATTGAAATATTTGGCACTTAGGCCGATATATATATATATATATATATATATATCAAAATCAAAATACAATGCCACATCTCATAAATATCTCATCCCCATCTGAGGCCCTCCTCTCCGCTCTCACTTGTCTCCTCCTCTCACCCTATCGCATGCCCACTCATAATTTCTCCACCCTCTAGGGGTCTCTGTCTCCCACCATCTCCTCCTCCTTTCCCCATCTAGGCCTAGCCTAAGAGATCTGTAACCTCACCTGAATCTATCTTTGGGCCGATGACCTAGTGTGCTACTCCGAACTATAAGTCCGGACTTGGTCCTCTCACTTTGGATGCCTACTATTCCCTATGCTTAGTGTATGATGGGACATAAATATGGGATTTGGTCAACTAATTATGATAATAAAGAGCCTCATTTAAGGCATCCATCAACCTATCCATGGACATTGTGTGGAGTGGCGTCATCACCGTGGCTCCAACATGTGAACCCTTCTCTAACAATAATGGCCTATGTGCCTATACCATGGGACCCTATCACGGTGTCTATACTTGTAAAATGGGACCTTGTCCCGATAGTTGTCCTCCGGTGCTTGCATTGGTACTTATGTAGATACATGTACCGTAATGCCACAACTTGTACCTAGGCTACGGTCAACTTTCCCTATAAACCTATGACTCGTGCCTATGCCTATGCTAGCTAACCTTATAAAGTAGTCACCTACCCTATCAAGGTGGTCACCTATGCCTATGCTGTTGTCAACTGTACACCTAAAGCATTCACCTGCCCCTGTAGTACATCCCTCTCGCACCATCACCGTGGCTAAATCCAGTTGACCTGGCCATGGTGGTGTTACTTGTAACTCTACTACCCACCACTATCTATATTCCACGATGGTCCCCGCGTCATCCATCCCGATATCAATCAAAACCTCCTCTTTCCTATGGGATTTACAGGATGGGATGGAGATAATGGTCTCTCCACATTATATCTATAGTATTGTGGGAATGGTGGTGGCACATCCTGATGTAGTCTAAATCTGGCGTCGAATCTATCCACCGGAATCATCTCATACTTACCAACATGCCTAATCAGAACCACCTTAGTAATTGTAGCCCTTGTAACTCCCGGGCCATTCATCTATATGCGGGAATACCAACATAGGGTCTCCAAACTATGTCCATGATGTACACACCCTTCGGTTCATGTATGTAGTAATCCACGCCATGTGCTAACTCCTCCACTTGTGGATGACCACCTACTACCACCCATATCCTATATCTATCCCTCTATCCACCATGATGTCAGTCTACTATTGGCGATTACTATGTGCTCATACATCGAATAATATAGTAGGAATGTACAATAGATGTCATATCATCACGTCCTTTGATATCTCCACAACTCCCTATATAAATGTGCTAGATATGTAGGTGCCCACGTAAAAATAGACCTAATCCTCTAGAATATCCCATATAACTCCCATCAAACCTCAAGAAAATCAGCCACCCTCTTGAATTTGGAAGTGCATAGCACCCCATCACTACCATCATCAACACTGCCAAATGAGTCGCCTACGAGTGTGCAACATACATCACTCCATATATGATACTAGCGCTATACTATGTCGGGTTTCTCTCCATCTCTAAATATTGTAATCATCACCTTAAAAGCCCCATCTATTGACACTTTGAGTAAACATGATCGATAATAATCGGTAGCCATAGAATCCTATATACATCCTCCAACATGATCGTCATCTCGTCAGTGGGTAGATGGAAGGTATTAGTCGTTGCATCCCATCTATCTATGATAACAACAATGTGAATTTGATCTCTTTGGATCCGCCTGTACCACTTGATCCCAACCAATCCAACCTCTCGCATGTGAGTCCACTCGTCCTCACTAACTCTAGGTTACACTAATAATGGTGGCACCTTGTCCCGCATCATCAACTGATGTCGTGCTTGCATCCATGAAACTCAACAATGTCAAGTACTTACCTACTTTACTCATTGCTTCACCCCTACCTACCCCCACCCCACATCCACATTACTTTACCTACCTATCTATTTTGTAACTATTTCGAACGTATCACCCATATTATCTAGTCTACACAAGTCCCCATGTTCTATTTTATCACTTTCTCTCCTTCGATATTTGACCTAACCCATACCTACCTATTTCTAGCTATATATATCTTAAACCCACCTACTTCTATTCTACTCTGCCTCCCATCTCTCTAAAAATACTTACCTCTCTATCTTATAAGTTCATCTTTACCCACACCTTAACCTTTTAGAGGCTAGGTCACTTTTCACGTGATCGACATCACCACCTTAAACCAACACCAACCAGTCTAACTGGTACATGTAAGCTATTTCAACCACCAACACCAATATTCCAAATCGACGTTGGTTGATTCCTAACCGACGTCGGTCTCGTGGTTTGGCCCTAAGGCCAAACTCCCATGCCCCAAATTTTGAAAAATTGAAAAAACAACCTAAAATATACCCCAATCCCACCTAAACCCCACCCCAATTCCTTTTCCCACCTAATTAATCTATATTCCAATCTCTCCCTACCCAAATTCATCAATTTTTACCCACATTTCAAAATTTTAATTTCCCACCCCATTTGTTAAATATTTCCACAAAATTCAATTGGAAATACATAGTATGGATTGATTCCTACCTTAAAATGTTGCCTCCTCCTCACTTGCACCTCCAGTCTCTAAACTGGCGGAGCTCTAGTGCCTCCTCCTACTGCAGCCATGCCTGCAATAAAAATCTCAGTCCTCCAGCCAATCAAATCACTCTAAATGATCTTGTGGACCCATCCACCTATGTCCTTCAACCACTCAGATATCTCTAGCTCAACTTGGTATAGTACCTCATCCTTTTCTCCATGAAAAGTGCTAAAATCTCTTTGCTCTGTCATTTTCTATATGTGGACAGGTTCAAATGAATCTGTAACATACAAATTTTTACTTTTTACCCTACCCCCAACTTGACCAATGTCTATTTAGCTTTACCTCGTATCGATCGTGTGCCCTAGTGTACCGCGGTTAGTTTCTCTAGGCCAACATTGATTTTCCATAACCGGTAACGATTAGCCTATTTGAAACCCTTGCACTATTTATCACCACATTTGATTTCCCGAAACCCTTTTTACCTTACCCAAGTTTGAACCCAGCCTTACCACTAAACCTAATGACCTTATTACCTACAACCCAACCTCACAATCAGTTGGGGCATGTTTTCTCCCCTAACATGGCCTTACTTATGGCCTTAAATAAATCACCTAACCTAAGCTCATCGATTGTGACACTCGAATTTTCTTACTAGCTATATCTAATGATGATTTTACTTATGTTGTTTAACCCATCGACCTTACCTTGCCTAATGTCATGTTGTTTATCCTAACCTAACCTTTGGTGCCCTAGAACAAACCTATTTCCCATTCCTACACCTTGCCTAGTTGTTTTTAGGACCATATCCTATACCTTGGATACCTGAACCACTTCAACCTTGTTTGGATAAACCTATTGACCTTTGAAGAAGTAGATTTTGCAAGCTCTTCAACCTAGTACCTTCTCACATTCTATACATGTGCATGTGTTAGACTGCCACTACCTATTACTCAAACCGAAATCACCCTTACCCATAACCCACCTACCATTTTTTTGATCACTTACATATTTATCAAACCACTCACCGAATCTTTGTAGAAGACCTCATAAATTCTTGGTTTGAAGGGGAATCCACCCATACTTGGGGAAACCTAACCTTCACTCATACTGGGCATCAATTCCTATTTTTTTCAAAGATCTCTTATCAATAAAAGATACATGACAAAAAGTGGAAATGTAGACACCAAAATTGGTTCACACTCCCTTTGGTCCCCTTCAATTCATTAACGTAACACATTTAAATAACCACAACCTCTTTACCCCATATTAATATTCATCCTCACATTGTTAATAAATTTAATTAATTTAATTTAATCCTCGCACCTCCAAACCATCATGAAACCTCCATCATACCCATTCTAGGGGAATTTAACTCACAATGACCAAGGCGTCACTCTCGGAACTCGAGTCATCACTCCCAATGTTGAGTCACTACTTGACCTAACTAACTAAAAATTCTTCCTAAACCTAACTGGACTTCTTCTAAGATCTTCTTGTCTTCTCTCACATGCACTAAGGACCCAACAAGGAAAACATGCCAAATCTAGGAAGATTTGCCTATTTTTGGTAAATAGGACTATTTCCTCCTAACGAACGATGGTTTATCCTCGACTGACGTTAGTCTCCTAAAATGCCATTAGTTCCTTTATATAAAGTTTTACAACTCTTTACATGGGTTGGTCATTTAGTTTTTGGAATTCTATTGCAATCAAACGTGAGTCTCAAATCCATTCTTGTATCCAAATGATGACAACACACCACTAGATTGTAACACAAGTAACAAGCTCTCTTCTAGAGCGTTGGAGTATTCACTGGAACCATCACCTCACCAATCAATCTCCAACTACCTTCATTCACAAGATATTCATGGCAACAATTAAGTAATGTGGTTTTCATCATCTCGCTTACCTTATTGTAGATCTTTTACTTGTTTCAAAAGATTTATTTATATTTTTTTATTTCCCGAACAGCTCCATCTTCCCACCAATCCACCTACCCAACCATTTCAAGCCTTTCCACCTTTCTTAACCTCTTCCTTTGCATTCCTGAGTCTTATTAGTTATATTATGAGCCTAACCACACCTTCCTCACTTTCTATGCAATCACAGAGAGGCTAAAAAGCCATTTTTATTAATTTATCACCCATTGCCCCTACTGACATTAGTTTTCCCTACCGTCATCGGTTTCATCCCGATATCGATCATCAATTACCCAACCGATACTAGTCTCATGTTATTTTACAATCTCATACCAATGCCTTCTATGCAATGCAAAACCAACCAAGACCTCACCTAATCAATCCCGTGCCTTTACAAGACTTTTGGAAAACTTTCCTAGCCTCGAAAAAACCTTTGGTTTCATTATATTTAGTGATACATTTCATATTTAACATGAAATATAGCATACTGCTTTTGTATTGAAAAACCTAAATCATTTCATGACAATAGTACCCTTTTATTTTAGTTTCTTATTTATGTTAAATTAAACAGTGGATTGATAACCTCTCTAGGAAGCATCATGCTTCCTGGATCTAGCATACACTAGGTAGTCCACTGTCATATGCTATTTAATGCTCTTTTGTTGTCTTGTTTTGTATTTACAGTAGTCTTTCCCGAAAAAAAAAAGGAGTTCTCTACTATCAACTTGGATAACGTCAACACTGTGTGTATTCTACCTTCCACCTTCGATTTTATAGGTATTCCTACAAACCTCTTACCTTATCTATTTTACTCAACTTATTAGTGAAAAATTTACATTTAATTAAGTTGGTGAATATATTTTCCACCCCTTGTCTTGACATGGTATGAGAGAGGGATTAATAAATTAAATTAATCCTAAATAACCTAAGATTGTAATAGTTGGGAAGTTAGGTGATTAAATTATTTGTAATGATATTTAACACCCACCCTTCCATCTCTGTATAGTTATTTTTGATGTTGGTTGCACAGGTGGAAAGTTATTCAGGATTTTCAACTACATGTAAAAATTCATGTTCAGAAATTACCAGGCCCTGGAAACTAAGGTAAGGGCTATAAATTTTTGAAATATTTTTATATAGTTTATATAGTGTGCAAAGAATTCAAGAAATAAAAAGGGGAAAGTAAAATTCAAAGTGAAAATTTGAGTTTACAAGGGGAGACAAGATTCGACAAAATAGGTTTTAAAAATTTTTCCATTGGTTGCGTAAAAATTCTTGTCCCTTGTAATACATATGTTTTTACATTTTTCACTGTGAATTCTGAACCCCTATTCCATGTCTTGGATAGGGCCTCTGTAAATTATTTGCACCTATAGTTTAAATACAAACTATAATATTTGTATAATTTTTATAAAATCTTCGTATTTTATAAAATATATATATATGTATGTATGTATGTATGTATGTATATTTTTTTATATATACATATTATATATATAAGAAAATAGTTTATAAACCTAAGTATAAAACCTGAAACCTAACCTAAAAACTATGCCATGACCGGTGGTAAAACAAAACATATATTAAAAATTATATTGCAAAAATATATTGGGCGCCCCCTCCAAACCACCTCCCTCCTAGCTTTGTTACACTTGGCACATTATGCTTTCCCTCATGCGAGTCCTCATGCACACCTATCACGTGTCCCTTGTGGTACCCCCATCCACTCTACCATTTACGACCCCCTCTCCTATCAGTAGGTAATGGTCCCACATTGGGTTGGTGGGAGATAGTGGTAGGATTTATAAGCCTTACCACATGGGTTTTTTATTGTGAATTCAGCCACACAAACCCATTTTTTTCAAGCCCTTGGGCACAACTCGTTATTGAGCTTGGGTTCCTTGAGTGGTTCTGGACGTAGATGCTAAGTGTTGACTCGCTACGCTCCTCGACCGCAATATTAGTATGGCTCGGTTGGCATATATGTGGCTTGGCTTATTAAATTGAATAGTTATAATTTGTAAATTATATGGTATAACATTGTCATGATAATTCGGTGGATAACTCACCGAGTTGGTTAGCTAACTTGACCGAGTTGATAGAAAATTCTACCTAATAAGGAACAAAAGATCCAAAATTTTTTTGTAATTAATTAATTTTTTTTAAAATGTATGAATTATTTGTTAATTTTTCAAAAATATAGAAATGGTAAAAATTATTTTTGAAAAATAGTAAAATAATCATTTTTATTTAATCAATATGATACTTACGATAATTTTTTCATCATATTTTAAAAAAACTAAAAAAAATTCACTTACATTTCAATTCATGTGTTTGATATCATTCTAACATATTCGTGTATAGATTATTCAATTAACATGACCTCCTTTGGCATAAATTGATCGTGTTCGATTACGAGGATTAAAATACGACAGTGGGAATTTCTATAAAAAATCTAATTTTAATCCTTGTTTAGTAATTTCTATTTTACACAAAAATGGGGTCTAATCAATTTTCAATTCACAAATCTCAGATGTTGAATGGAAACAACTACAACATTTGGAAGATTTGATTGAAAGAATAGTTCATAGCCCACAAATTATGGGTAGTTGTGAATGGAAGACACACAACTATTGATAACATCGTTGTGTATCAACAGAAAAGTAAATGAGGTGATGTACATCATTTTACAAAGCATACAGGATAATTTTATGCTCCATATCGAGAATCAAGAAATTCCGAGTGAGGCTTGGGATCAATTGGAATCGATGCACGAAGATCATAAATCTACAAATCGGATATGTATTCAAGTTTGGTGTAGGTGTCATTACTTGGAGCAGTAAAAACAACCAACAGTTTCCATTTCTTCTACCGATGCGAATATAGAAGTGTAATGGAAGTAGCAAAGGAATCTATGTGGTTAAAGAGACTGATTGGAAGAGATGCACATGGAAGCTAAAGGAAGTACTCCTCTTTTGTGTGATATCCAAAGTTTCATTGCTCTCACTAAGAATCCAATTCAACATCAAATAATGAAGCATATCGAGATACATATGCACTTTATTCATGAGAAGGTTCTCTGTGGTGATATAGATCTCCACTACGCCTTTATGAAGATCAAGTTGCAAACTTGTTTATAAAGCCATTGTGTGATGCGAAGTTCTGCAAGTTTCATGCAATGTTTGGCCTTTCAAAGTTTCCATTGAGGGGAGTGTGCATGATAATTCCACCTCCTAATGGTTGTTCAGTTGTTTGAATCCCCTTAATACTTCTATTATGGTTTAAAAGCATTGTAAAAATATCATGTATGATCTTTGTAAATTATAGAGTTTACGTAAAATACAATCCATTGTGAATCTATTTGTAAAAGATGTACTTGTGTTATAAAAGGATCCTAGATATGCGGTATAAGAATATTTCCATGAGAAATGGTGAGATTTAGTCTCACAAATACATGTGTTAGCCTAAACCTTTAGGGTTTATGGATTTGTAAATCTTGTTGTACAAATAGGTAATGTTAGCATATGGATCCCCACTTAATATTAAGGGGGAGTGTTAGAACTATAATATAAAGTGTATCATAATATATTGTTTATATTTAAAAATATAGAATAAACTATATTCTTATTAATTAAACATAATATTTATATTAGGTGGTTGGTTAATCTAATTAACAAAATAATTAAATCGGGTGTGACACATTCAATTAACAGGGACATAACCCTTCAGGTTATTTAAATATGACCTTAGGTCATATATTCAAGATATCAAATATCAATAAATATCAAATAATATTCCAATGTGAATATGAAGGTAAATCCTTGTAAATACAGGGAATATAAGTGAGGAGGGAGTTACTAGACTGGTGGATGTAAAAGTTTCTCACATAGTGGATTTATTCTCCGTGGTTTTTACCCATTTAGGGGTTTTCCACATTATATGTAGTGTTTTGTGTTTATGTGTTATTTACATTTATTTATGTTGTGTTACATTTATTTATAATGTTTAACTTTACATTTAATTAAGTTGGTGAATATATTTTCCACCCTTGTCTTGACAACTCACAATGCTATCATATATAATACTAATAATAATAATATACACAACATGTCTACATCTCAAATATCTCCTTCACACACACAGGATAGGGAGGATGATAAATGATTTAAGAGGACCTTTCTTATACAAATGAGCATATATATCGAGATAGTGAGGATTCCCTAGAGGGTACCCCCTACGTCATTTATTGTCTACTAGATGAATCTCTAACACTCTAATCCACACATCATTTTTCTGTTACCTAGCCATAACTACCTAAGTATGACATTGTCTACTTGTATAATCTAAAGACAAAGCATCCTATGTGCATAATAAACTCTACAAAATTTCACCACCATATCCTTCAACATTTATTGGAGTATAAGGACAAACCTCTACTTTGTGCCTTTATATAAATACATTGGCTCTTAAACAAGTCTAAATGAGCTTATATGATATCCTCGTTGAGGGTGTCATTGGATCGAGTATCACTATCATATTCTAATGCTTCAAAACACTATTAAAAATCTCATGGTACACATTATTTATAAGATAATTGCACTCCTTGTTGGAATATTTAGAAAAACCAACACATCTCAAACACTCATTAGCAACCAAATGAATCTTAAAACCTCTACTTCCTAAGCATATATCCATACTTGAGGAAAAGAAATAAATTAACACTTTTTTCACCTAGATAGTCCTTGATGAGTGCCACATCTCATCAAATACCAAATACAACATCATCCTCATCATTTGACTCAATGAAAACTACCAACTCCAACCATATCTCTTTAGATGATTATCATTAGAAGCATCCTTTATGCTTTTCATGTTTATCTCACTAAATCCCATGCCAAAATTTCGTAATTCAAAATCCCATGGGTCATAAGTAGATTCCATTGGGCTATCTTGATATCCACTCTTGGTCTTAATATTGATGTATTTATACTATTGACTAACCAACCTATGAGGCATAATCCCTTATAAAGACATTCTAGACCAATTTATTTCCTCCACCCCGTGTTATTGGAACCTAGAATGTACTGCACTCCACATCTACATCATCTCTTTGACATTTGCTACTACATTGAGGAAAATTATACTTCCATCATGGTCTCAAAGGAAAGGCTATAGCCTCATACCTTTCCTACTATCTTTGTGGTTCCCATTCATGCCTTAGTCTATGAAGGAGAAGGTAATGAAGTTCCTAGATTTGGAAGACCAAACTACCCAATCACCTTAACAATTACATGTGGCTCTGTCCACCACATATAGCTCCAAGATGAATATGCATCTACTGCAACAAATTATGGGGCTCATATGATTTTGTATCTCCCTATAATATATAATATTTTAAAACCAATCCAAATTCACACTTTAGGACCTCTCTCCCACCGCATTCAATAATTCATAAAGGGGTGCCTACAGAGAAGGTACATAGGAGAAATATCATATATCCATGCCACCAATAGTATAATTAGTCCCGCTACTAATTGCCTCTTGATATTTATATAATATTAATCATGGGTTAGTTGTACCCATATCCAAGTACTCCAAATAAAAGTATGCCCTACTCTAAGGATTAGTAGATGATAAAAGGAACTTCTCCATGAGACTTGTGGCATAATATGCATGCTATAATTAACCCAATACAAACCTTTTACATACCTAGAATAAGTGCATTAGATACTACACTTATCCTAAAAATAAGAACTTGTGGGTAACACTCGTCTATGATTGTAGGAAATTGTGCTAGTCCCCTATGCTCAACATTTATCTTTTCAGCACACCTAAAAATGTATGTGCCATATCTTTGTAACCCAAGATGGTGTACACATCCTCCAGGTAAACTTAGTCTCAATAACATCACCTTAAGATCTCCACCTAAAAGTATATAATTGATATTTTATGTTCCTTCAAATATTTGAACCAAGTCTACATCTACTAGAATTTGACACATCTCCATAATACACCCATAACCTAGGTCATGTAGATGTACTCAACTCTTTAAAAATAATCCTCTGAGTAATTTAGGTAGTTCAAATGAATCCAAAGTCAACCATAGTTGGCCTTGTCTCCAAACCTATAAGGCATTAAATGATGTTTACCTGATCGACTCGCTTAGATAAAATGTGATCAAAATATTGAAAGTATAAACAATTAAGTAAAAATATTTTTTTATACTACATGACCATGCCACGGATAATGACATCTCCCACATGGTCAATGATGTTATACAAATTTCCACATTATTTTTCCTATCATGAAATCCACTTTTCCTACCCTAATGTCAATAACATGTGACAAGATTTTAAAACCACCTAGGGAGAGGGGCCAATACTTGACCATAGTCAAATAATTACCATGAGCCTTGATCACACATCACCCAATAGTTGTCATATTATCACATGATGGTTGTCATAGTACTATCTAGTGGTTATTTATTTTTGACATAATAATTATGTATACTATTCAATCATATCATGACATGTAAGGCTTATCACCCACGTACAAGTTTTGAAAATTCAATGTTCAATCATTATCACCCATGTTCAAATAGTGGTTTCCACCATGGTTGTAGTGTATCTCAAATCTATTATTTTAAGTCAAATCAAAATATGGCTTTTTCTCCATTTTAACATTCCAAAGAAAATATAAGCTAAGACAAATTCGAACTACATATTAGTGAAAAAATCATGATCCCACATAATATACAATTATTTTTGGACCCCTTAACTTAGGGTGTACTACTACTAGCCCCTCTCCCGTGTAATTCATTCATCAACACCTATGTTTTAACGTAACTTGGGTCAAGTTTTGCCTTAGATATTTTATAGATATGTATTTTTCCATTTTAAAACTATCTTTAACCATTTCCAATTAAAAATACCCATCATTGGATTTTCTAGCTCAATCCCTCATCCACGTATGTCATGCCCACCTCAATTTCCTCCATGCATCCTAGCCATAACCTTTTATTTTGTTGAAAAAGGTAACTCAAATCTCTCAAATAGTGAAATATTTAATAGAAAAGTGACAAATAACTTGGTTGACCTATTATTTATATATTACAAACCAAATTTGGAATTTTTGAATATTTACACATAGATTTGGTAAAATTACCATATTTTTGCAATCAGTAGCTCCTAGAAATAATTATGAAGAAGTGTCATGACTACGACATCACAAATAATTTTACGATATATTACATTTTTTTCAAAATATCTTATTTTTCCAGCATGTGGGACCAAATCTGCTACACGTATTCACACCTTATATCCCTATTTTCCTTAGTTTACCATGTTACGTTTGTTAAGCCGCTTACTTATCATTTACACACCCTATATTGTTCTTAGTTTTTCTGGTTCTAATGTTTCCTTCCTTTATGGGATATTTGGATCCACCCAAGTCTTACTTTATAATTCACTTACTACCTACCATAGGCTATCTTGAACTAACGTATCCTTCTTCTTTGAACTTGTCCTAACACCCTCTCATGAACTAATTTTTAATTGTTTTTGCATATTTTACTAATTTATCTTCTAGTGTTGTTTCTTCAATCCTATATCATTTGGGTTCACTTAACATCTATGTTCCCTCAACAATTGAAAAATGAGGATCACTATATATCCCAATTCACGATAAGGTAAGGATATTTTATTTGATTTAGTTCTTATTTTTATCATTTTAAGTGTTGCTTTTACAATCATTCATTTGATTTAGTTTACCATGTTTCTTTCCATAATTTCATCTCGGATTACACTTATAACACACACTAATATTATGTTAGGGAATATGTATACACTTATTTATTCACACTTATTAATAATTTATCTTTGTAGGATTTTGGAACATTAATTTCCCGAGTGTGTTCCTTAAGGGGCATTACTATGAGCAAGGTTGGGTTGGTTAACAATATCTAATTAAAAGTTATTATGCATGGAATTATGATAAATTTCCATAACATGCCTCCTTACTACCTTCATTATTATCCTCTTACTACCTTTTTTATGACCAGTTGATATCATCATCACGTTCTCATTTTCCTTTAACACATTTAGATCACATTCTTACCTCTTCCAAGATTTATATCTACCTTTATTCTCTATTGTCTCCTTACCTATGTGAATGATAATATGTGGAAAAGGAAATTGACCATGATCGATGCCATCTAATAGTACCTTTTTTAATCCAATGACTAGTCTAAGAGATGTCATGACATCAAGTTATATTTCCATATAAGTAAGAATCAACTCGTCATTTCTCTATAGCATCATCACATAGTTTTCTATACATTTTCTCAAAAAAACAACCCTTAAAGGTTTAATAGGTCTAGATTTTAGTGAAGCTTATGATTGGAGTTCTACTTTGGAGTATTAATTTACCAAGATCCATAAGAATATGAGATACACTAGCAAGGTCTACCAATTCTTTGGGGCCCCCAAATTTGGTCTCGCTATAAAATTCTACCTATCCTTCTCATGATCCACCTGTGAAAATATCTCATGAGGTGTTACTAACCTTGAGGGGTTTAAGTGCCGACATTATCTTTTTAAAGGAAAACATTATTAACCCTACTCTTTCCTTTATGTTGGTATTATTGATTATGTTTGATGTGTCATGTACTAGACTAGGATAAAGTAGCATATCTTTTTTTATCATATTATTCTCTTATGGACCTTGCCTATTATTTGCCATATGGCATTACAACCATTAGCTTAGATATATTTCAATATTTTGTATTACCTTCATTCTTATGACCTTAGGTACTAGTAATACTCCACCTACTTTCTTATACATAGGATTCGAACGCAATTCCTCAATTATGAGTGTAACCACTTTCTTCTAGATCCATAATTATTATGCCCTTGGTGTTATCATTGGCCTATGTTTCAAACATATTATGTTATTCTACTATATCCTAATCTATATATTATTGAGAAGAGAAAGATGATAACCATGTGGACTAAATTAGATAACATATGTTAATCTCTGGGTTTATCATTAAGAATGAGAGATGACAATAATTAGTAACTACTAGGGAGTTTAATAATGAAGTTGATGCATTACTTAGGTGGTTGGGTGGTCATCAAGCACCATCTAGGGTTTACTCATGAGTTATATTGCTAAAAATGCTTTAGTGATAGGATAGGTTAGGTTAAACTTAGACAGGTTGTGGCGAGGTAGTAAAAATTCGATGCGTAGAGTTGAAAATGTGACTAGATTTAATAGATGGAGAAATTTTGGGTTTACGCTCTAGGGCCTAGCTCAATTTCAGCATTCTAGTAGGAAGCTAGGGTCTTCTAAGAGAATTTTTCACCCTCCCCTAAAAGAGTGAAGGATATGAATTATATATGGAAACAACATAATTTCAAGATAATCTATATATGTATACGACGATATTTGAACTCAATGTATGACTTATGGTGTTATATTAGATGGGATTACTTGTTTTACATGTTTCTATGTTTTCATTTTTATATTACACAAATGTGTTATAACTTATGACTAAAATTGAAAAAGAAAATGGAGAAATAAGTAGGTAATAATAAAACATCTAATAAAAGATAGAAAAATCTAGTAAATCATAAGATGTGTTAGAAATAAGTAGGTAATATGACATATAATAATATTTAAGACCAATAAAATAATATTAAAGGCATGTCAAATTAAGTCACGAGGTATAATTAACATTTGATGAAACAAAGATACGAGATCTCATAAAACATAGAATAGGGCCCAAGTAAAAAAGAACATCCAATGTAATATTTGGAAATATCAAATAAAAAATATGTGAAAAATGGAAACATTGAGATGAATAAAACCAAAACAATACTTTCACTGTAGTTTAATGGAGGATAAAGAACTATCATTTAATGTCACGATTACAATTAAAGGATATGCTATGGATGTAGGTGGAATACCCGTGAGGAAGGCCTAGAGGTATTATAATTTGAACTCACGAATATTTTGTCAAATCCAACACTAAGGAATTAAAAAACTATAGTGAGATAGCGAATAAGATGTCAAAATATTAAGGACCTGATCAACTACCATAATATTCGTCAAGAGGATAAACTGATTGATCAAGGAAAGATGAGGATATAAGGTCTTTAGAGGAGAATGAGACATTATAATCAATAGGACATGGAAAAAGGTTTTTGTGGTCAAGATATGAATAAATATAAGTATGGAGGTTTTGTGGAGGCATAAATCTATTCCATGTAATACCATGAGATGTAAGAAAAGTAAAGGTTCGTACCTTTCCACGTCATGTTCCATAATTCTTAAAAGTTCAATTAGGGATATATAAGCCTACCATAAGGATTAGGTTTCATGTGGAAAGACATAAGCACTAAATGATAAATATGTATCTTTTTATTCTAGTCATAAAATCCCAACACACATTAAAGGATCTCTAAGGCAAGCCAACTGTGGAGTTTGAGATTTCAAATAGGATACGGACATGTCAATGATATCAAATATTTTTTTTGTAATTTTCTATTTTTGTAATCTTATTTTTTTAATATTTCCTTTTTCTTGATTTTTTACTTAAAAGTTTATGATTTTTTATTTTTATTTTTGGCATTTCTATATAGTTCTCGAAAGGTTGATCAAATGCGTAAGAAAGATAACAATACTATATTCTTATAATTTAATGTTATAAAGGAAAACCTACTACTAAGATGCTTAGGTACCTATAGATGAATAAAAGATATGGCGTGATTTCATCTCCGACCTAAGTGTGCATCAAACGAGACAGGGGAGTGAGAAAAGGGAAACCTCATAGGAACATGATACAATGAAGGATAATACTAGTAGATAATCATAAAGATAATTTATCTTTATAGGGAATGAAGGTTAAAATATTTGAACGAAGTAGTAAAGTAATTATACATTGATAGAAATATAAACGTATGACAGTCCAAAAACTAAGCGAGAAAGAGTGTTATAAATATAATGAAACTGTACCAAAATACCCTAATGGTAAGGTAAAGAAAAAATAAATGCAAGGGGGGAAGATTGTTAGTCGGGATATAATTAAGATATATTTGATGTATCTTGTATGGAGAATGTAAAGAGATATGAAAGAGATAAAGAACCACAAGATATGCGAAAGGAAACCTATATAGTTAAATATGCAAGGAGATCAAAGGAAAAGTAAAGTGAGCTCATTTACATTGTTATATCTATTTAATCCACGACCTATTAAATTGAGTATTGTTATTTTTCTCCCTGTAATAAAAGTTTCTAATTTGTGTTGCCTCCATTCTTGTTTCCTATTGTCCATGTCTTATGTTGTTTATGCTTCCATTTATTCATATTTAATTAAATTTAGTTAATTATCTCTTTTAGCATGCTCTATGCTAGGTGCCATGGATAATAATGGCGTGGTGTGTATGGGAGCACTTTGGTTGAGTGTGGAAGTAAAACAACCATAAAGTCGAGCATGGATGAAGAAGCAAAAGATTGAGCATGGATAAGAGAACTTTGATGGAGTGTGGAGAATAACTAGAATATTGAGCATGAAATGGAGCAGAGGAGGTAAACAAATGAACTTAGAATGATATGCTTATGTGTTTTCCACTGGGAAGAGCATGAGCTAAGTTTGAGCACTAGGAAGAGCACATGATATGTGAGGAGGGCGATAGTAGTTTGTAATGGACTTAAGAAATGTCCCTGTGGATTCTCGTTGGATTTTACACTCCAACTATTTTAACCAATGATGAACTAAAATATTATAGGATTGTCTTTAACAAGTTGTTTATGACAAGGATGCCAAAAAAATTGAGTTTATTTGAGGAAGATAATATTTTTTCCAATTATTCTATGGTGTGTCCACATTTTTGATGTGAATGAGATATAAATCTACCCCTCTAGTAGACACTATCAACACATGGAAGCATCATGCAATGGTCCAAATAAGTATTGTAAAATATGGGAGAGGCCTCAAATATGATTGTTCAATATCATATATCGACGGGAAAGAAATAAATAGGGAATCGGGGCCCCACAAGAGTTCATACACATTGTAAGTTGGAATTGTAGGGGTTACCCATGGAGAAGAGGACCCGAATTGGGGCCCATAGCAGAGGGGAAAGATATTATCATTCTTACGGAAACACATGAGCATGAGGGCTGCAAAGTCCTAGACTTTGAAGGATACAGGAAAATCTTAGTTTGGAATGAGGGGACTAAAATAGGTAAAGGTCATGGGGAGTCATAGTGCTAATCAAGGAAATATGGCACGAAATCGTGAAAGTTGAAAAAGAGGATCCAAATAAGCAATACATATGGCTGAAAATATTTGATAACATGGTAAAAATGATATTGGTTATTTTCTACTTTGTATTAAAGAGCTCAAAGACTTATAATAGGAGAAATTTAGATGACGAATGCCTGTATGCTTTGTAAAAAAATAAATGTCTATATTTAAGACATTATGAGAAATATTTTTGATGGGTGAATTTAATGCAAGGATTAAAAACAATCAATCTATCCAATTGAGTAATGGTGAAGGAGAGGATGATAATCCATTACGGATGGTAGTGGAGGGGTGACACACTTTGGGGCAAAGCTATTAGGATTATGTAGCTTATATGACATGGTTATTTGTAATGGCATGAGAGCATGGCCAAATTCAGGAAGTATTACTTGTAAAACATACAATGGTCAAAGTGTAGTGGACTATGTAATTTTCTCCCAGGGATCTATCTCTAGGATGTTGGAGTTTGAAATTGGGGACTGCCCTATCGGGCTAAAATCTGATCATAAACCTCTCCTCGTCAAACTTGGCACTATATCAAATAAACAACAAAGCAAGTAGGTCTACCACATGCAAAAGAAGACTCAACCTCAGGGTAAAATCATCTTGAACTAGAAAAATCAGGAAATCTTTACTACAGCCCTTGAACAACACCTCCAGTGATAAGGAATAACATAGGAAATAAGGTAACCAAGGAGGAAAGTGGTTGTGTTTCCAGTAATTTTTGATCCCTTTAATTCACAAGGCATTAAGTGCTTGCAAAAGATCTTGGCCTAGGAAAGGAGAGGAAAATACTTTCCCAACGAACCCATGGTATGAAAAAGAGTGTAAGGCTACCAAAAGATTCTTGAAAGAAAGTGGGATGAACAAAGAAAACAAGAAGAACTATGAGAAATTGGTGCAATCCAAAAATAAAGTTATGTGAACACAAGAAGGAAAGAATTAATTTTCCTTAGAAAACACAATCCCAAAGGCTTTTGGAAGGAGTTACAACAAAAGAAAAAACACATAAAGAATAATATCACGGATGCCCATTGGTTAGAATATGTGAGGCTCCTCTATGGTCAGCCCTAATAGAAGGAAACTCCTCCCATAATTAGCACATCAACCAAGCTCTTCTTGGTGGAAGATATCAAACATGACATAAAGAACTTGGCAAGTGGTAAAGCACAAGACATAGATGGGCTGCATGCTGAATTTTTAAAATGGGGAGTTGAGGCCCTTGCTCCACACATCAAAATAATGTTCAATGACATCACCCAAGGAGAATTCCCTATGGAATGGATGACTAGTGTCATTATTCCTCTCTATAAAAGCGGTGATATCAATAATCCATCCAATTACCACACTATTATGGTAAATCCTCTTCTAGGTAAACTTTTTGGGAGCATGATAGAATGTAGAATCAGTAATTGGGCCAAAAGAGGGTAAAAATGTAAAAGGGTAGGTATGATTTTGGATGAGGAATTCGATCATTGACCATTGTATCACCCTTAGACACTTGATTGAAAAGATATGGAATAATCAAAGAGAGGAAGATTTTTTTCTTTGTGGATTTTAAAAAATCATTTGACATGGTTCCCAAAGACAAAATTTGGAACAAGACGGAAGAACTTGGTATTTCAGATGAGTATAGAGCAATAATGTTTATAGATTATATGAGCATTTCAAATCTAAAATAGGAACTAAAGATGACATATCCGAATGTTTTGGTAGTGACATTAGTGTCTAGTAAGGCTACCGTATTTTCCCCACTTTGTTTGGTTTATATATTGAAAAAAATTAAAGAATGGTTAAGAAAACCGATGTGGGGTATCCATTTGGTGGGCTACATGGTGAATTTACTCTTATATGCTTGACAATATTATCCTAATTTCAAAAAAAAACGATGGGTTGATGGATGCAAGTGAACATCAACAAGACCAAAGTCATCATTTTTTCACTAAAAAGGAAAGATACTCAAGTTAACTTTATTTTTGAAGGCATCCCATTGGAAATAATGAAAAAATACAAATACACTAGGAATTATTTTCACAAAAACTCAGTTGGGAGATTTATTGAGAGAAAATGATACATAGAGGTTGGAAAGTGTCTTACTTCAAAATAAGTTAAAGAAAGATGAGATATGGGATTATAAAACCAAGAAAACTCTTTTTGGCTTGTTGGCCATGTTGGTTTCCCTATATGGTCATAAGATTTGGGGAAGTAGCATGTATAATCATAGGTGGATGCAATTGGAAATAATCCAAAAACATCTAATCGCAAACACCCTCAAAGTTAAAACAAAGGTTCCATATTAGATTTTACTAGCTGAGGTAGGGATTTTTTTGATGGAGGCATTGACAATA
The DNA here is from genome assembly GCA_018340775.1 of Taxus wallichiana var. yunnanensis. Lineage (NCBI taxonomy): Eukaryota > Viridiplantae > Streptophyta > Pinopsida > Cupressales > Taxaceae > Taxus > Taxus wallichiana. Next base: position 2,172,114 of record CM031244.1, read on the forward strand.
AATTTAATGCTAAGTTATGTGAAAAATGATGAAAGTATGGATAACCATCATTGGATGAAAATGGTCGTAGAGGAAAAATTAGGACGTAGGAAGAAAACTTGGATTGTTAGGGATGAGTAGAAATATATATATGGATCCATCCCACAGAATCACAATAATAAGAACTATGAACAAAAAATACATAAACAAAAATACACAACAAGAAGACAGGATTTAATGTGGTTCACCCAATGTGGGCTACATCCACCAAGAAACACTTGCCCATATTTTATTACAAGCCAATAAGAGTGTAATCCACTCTCGATCAGTCTTCTCACAATTACAAAACAAAAATCTTGTTTGGAGCTATGCTCAACAAACTCTCTCAAATTCACACTTGAATTCACACACCCTTTATACAACTCCCGTTGTATGCTCAACTTTATAAGCACATAAACAGGTAGTAATTTACAATACCGTGGTACTAATACCATGGGCCAAAAAACCAACCCATAAACATATGGGTTAAATACCACCCATATAATTAATACATGAAAAGACAACATTTTTGGCTACTCCCAAAACTTACTGTACATTTAGAACACATCTAACATGAAAACAAACTCCAAAACTTAACATGGATGAAGTAGAAAAAAGTGGATGAGATAATGGGGCATTAATTTTCAAGAGTTTCCTAAAACCAATGAGGAAATAATTATTTTGTTATAGAAAAATTTAGGAATGCCATGTGGACAGGGAAAATTGGCTGAAAGAAATATCATTACGTCAAAGAATTTAATTCCTCCTTGGAACATGATGAAAAACATATCTAGGTGTGACCATTAAGGGTAAAGCAAGGACATTAGTTTCATACCGAGAGGATTGGATCACATCATCTTTGGTGTGATACCGATAGATGGACTATTCCTAAGGAGGATTGAGAGAGGAGAACTTGTCCTTTTTGTAGTAAGGGAGTGGTGGAGACAGAATGAAACTTCATCATGGAATGTACAAATTATGATGATATTCATATCCAGCTTTGAAAACAACCTGAAAGTAGACAACCAAAACGAGTTATTTGAAGAGGTAAGGCTTAAAAGACTGTTGGTTTTTTTGAAGGAGGTCTAGTAGTGAAAGAAGTATAAAAATTTATTATGGCTGCATATTTTGTCCCATATAATTTTTGATCACATGGACGTCATTGAAATGTTTCATTCATTCATTTAATAGTTTGTGCAGTAGGAGAGGACATAAATTGCACAATATAAAAAGACATAGATTGCACAATAAATAAGAAAGGAAAGAATGAGGGTGGAAGAGAAGCAAGGAACATCTTTTGAATTTCCCTATCTATCTAATGTGGTATTAAGAAATAGATTCCATGTGAAAAACATCAAAGGAGAATCAAATGTTAATCAAGGAGATGCAAATCGAACATGAAATGATAAAAATGACATAACATAACAGGCGATGATGGGATATTTGTAGCACAATAAGAGTAGTGTGCAATACTTGATGAGATAGGAATGGAATATCAAATGAAAACAATGATCATGTAAATAAGGATAGAAAACTCTCCACATGTATAAGGTGATATGGTAACAAAGAAAAGGATACTAAGTATTGGTGCATGCGAATAGAGGCTTATTTAATAAAAAATGGTCCCTCGATCAAACAAGGATATATGGATCAAGATGGCACACTGTGTTTTAAACTAGAAATTTTAGAAGTTAGTGCTTAAAAGGTACACAATGAAAACTTTAAAGGAAGAGTGAGTAATGGGTCATAAAGAAGGTAAATAAGACTTTTATACTAATTACAGAGAGAATTATGAGATATATTGAACAAAAGAAAATGATTTCACAACGTTTGGTGTAATGAATACATAGTAAATGTAAATGTAATTGAAAAATAAAAGGTAAGAAAAAGGGTAGGGAAAGTGTTTCTAATCTCCTAGCTTTTATAATAATAGAAAAGATTTAATTTTGTCTCTCAATGATTGAAAATAGGATAGATTAAAACATTGTTGCAGAATACGAGATGACTATATGTTACGATAATAGATAGTGCAAAGGGTACACATGTGTTATTTTGGACTTGTGTTTTCATTGATGTTAAAGAGGGATTTTTGTAGAGTTTCATGGTATGCCATTGATGTTAAAAGGTAAGGAATTTGAAGTGTATTGAGTTTTCATGGTGTATTATGGCTTGTTGAGTAGTATTGTGACCTATTGGCATGTGATATTATCTTTCTAAGGTAGATAAATAATGTGATGGGTCCATGAAGTTCTATGAATGTTACTGCATGTTTTCTAGTGTTCCCAAGAGGTGAGAAGAGCATATTTGGTGGTTCAAGCATGTTTCGTACTTGTTGTTGAGGCCTAGTGAGAAGTATGAGGCATGAGATGATGAAGTCAAGCGTGTAGAAATTTTTCAAGAATGGATAAAAATTAGGAGAATGAATATTAATTTTAGGGCACTCACAAGTGTCATACATTATAGGTTCATGTGTTAAACATGGTTTCTAGGTCTGCTCTAGACCTAGTCTTCGGAAAACATGTCATGGTGTGGTGGAGTTGATACTTACAGTGATAAATGAGAAAAGGTGATCATTGGAGAGTGTGTTTCAGGTTGACATGATGGTTTGATCCAAGTTTTAGGTCATTTTGTTGAATATTTTTCAAGATATTGAGTTTGTACTAAAATCGGGTTTCTAAAGGTGAGATTTTGAGCTAAAAGTCAAGTTTTAGATGCTTGTTGGGGAGTGTATTATTTGTATGGGGACCTAATCTCCTGGGGTATTTAGGTAGGCATGTTATGAATATTTTCTAAGTGGTAATAATTTTTTTTATGGTTAGGTGTTTATGAATAGTCGTTAAGAAGCCAAACAACATTTTAACCCTCATAAAACCCTAGCTATGGAGTGACTTGAAAGAAAATTATTTCAGAGGTCCAAAGTTGATTAATTTTTCAAAAATGATGAATTAATTTTGTATATAACTTCTCCATATTTCGTTTTGTGTAATTTAGAGGTCTTAGTTCCATGTGGGTCTCACCCAAAAAGGTAAGTTTATGAATATTTTTAGTTTGCGGAAAAACTTTCCATTGTAAGTATTGACTAATTTAATATTTATTAAATCATGGGAGTTTTAATTCATGTCTATGATGATTATGTATCATGGTTGAGGCCCTAGTATGCAAAGTGGGCCCTATTTATGAGGATTGGTTTTGGGTAGTTTACAAATTTGTTTGGAGCAGTCTAGTTATAAAATTATTTCAGGGAATACAATTTCATATGCACAATGTCTAATGATGGTTTTAAGGATAATAAGATCAAGGGATTTCCATTGATATATAGTACTTGTATGTTTTTAGGTTAATTGATGTTGGTTGAGCTTTGTTTTTGAATACTTTTTTGTAGGCTTCAGATCCAAATAGGTAAGATGATCCAAATGAGGGTTTTTAGTATGAAGATGATTTTGGTGACCTACATGGTCCCTTGTGTGATGTTATTATCATGTTACTATGATGCAGAGATGAATTTTTCATCATGATGGATGACCCAAGTGTTTTTTAATGAAGAAACATGTATAAAAACAAAGTAGAAGAGCTCATTTGTGCTAGAGAAGAGAGAGGAAAAATGCAACCTAAAGAAGAGTATTTAGAGCTATAAGAGGTATTGGTGACCATAATGAGAAGGATAATATAACACTCTAATATTATATAATGGTATCTGAAATGAGCAAGCTAGGGTAAATGTGAAAAACAAATTGAAGGAAGAGGTTCTTGGAGAAGAAGACCTAGTTGGTGTGTTTGAGAAGATGGATATCTAAATGAGCTAGAGAGAAGTTTGTGGAGTGTTATATAGGGTCAAGAAAAAAATTAATAATACTATGAGAATATTATTAGGGTAGAGAAGAAGGAGCTTCAAGGTCATTATACCTAATCAGAAAATGAAGGTGCTAGTTTGAGCAAAGTAAGAGAAGGCATGGTTTGAGAGATTTTTCATTGGAAGGATTTGAAAAAGTGATCAAAATCAGTTATTGGAGTAACAATTACTCAAGTGATTTCATTTTAGGTGTATGAGGTTTTTCTTGGTCATATTATGGGGTTGTATCCTCCTTTTTGGATTGGTGTTGTACTAAACTAGGGGTTGGTGCTCCTTGCAGGATAGTGGCCTACTAAACTAGGGGTTGGTTCCTTATTGAACAAATTGTTGTGATGTGTAATATTCATAATATTCCTTTTTATTAAGTAATATATGTTGAGATTTAGTGGAGTTTCTTCCTCTTGAGGATTTCCCACTTAAATATGGTGTTCATGTGTTCTTTCATGTTTCATACTTATGTGGATGATTGATGTGTTGCTTGATGGTTTTTAGTTAATAGATATTACTCATATAATGGATAATGAATGTTGAATGGTTAAACACAATTGAAGTAAAATTTTTAATGGCACACCGATTCAAACCACCCCCTCAATGTTTGTGCTACGAATAATTGGTATCGAGTAAAGGCCTCTAAAGCAAGTTTAACGAGATTAAGGTGATCCTAGAAGCACAAAATGGATAAGAAATTGAGGAAATAAAACCAAGAGTTGAGAGATATGGCTAAAAAGGATGAAGAAACCATCAAAAGTCTCAAGAATTAGTTGGAGGATGCAGATTACAAATTTGAGGACAAAGGAAGATGAATGTGAAAAATTGAAGAGAAAGCAATGTGATCTAATTGAAGTTGTGGAAGACCTACAATCAAAGGTAGTGTTCCATAGAAAGGATAACATAAATTTGAATTTATTAATCAAGGGATATGAAGAAAACATCAAATAACATGAGGTTCAATTTCAATGTAAGATAATAACACTCAAGATCAAGGAAGAGACACAAACCCTAAATGTGAAAGATGATGAGAAGATTAATATACTAAGTAAATAAGTTGGTCCTAGTTCCAAAGAAGGTGAAAATGAAGGTGTCCATGCCAAGAAGGTATATGCAAGGTCTCATCCCATTAGAAAGCCAAATGTTATGACATGTACAAGATTATTTCAGTGGCTATTATTTTTCTTGCAATGGATTGTTCATAGGAAAGAGAATGCGAAGAAAATCCTCAAGATTGAGAATCCATGGAGCAATGGAGGAAGTCATAATATTCAGTCAAGAGGTAAGAATGTCATTTGTTTCAATTTTCATGAAAGAGGTCATATTGCAAGGTATTGTCATCATGCTACTCCAAGAAAAGAAAAGAAGTTTGTTACCCCAAATTCAAGAAGGAAGTGTGGATGCCTAAATTAGTCAAATAAGAATGAAGTTCAATCAAGGATGTTAAAAATTATGATCATAAAAATAGGTCAAGAATATGGATCCAAGTCACATGCATTGTCAATAACCTGATCCTATTGACTTGGTTAAGAAGGTTGAACCTATGATAGTCAAGCCCAATTTATAGTCAAATCATATGGATAAGTTGAAGAAAAAAGTGCCCAAGAAGACAAGGTGTCTCGAATATGATTTTCTATTAGAGATACTCCAAGTAAAGGGGGAGATTGATAGGTGTTCGTGGTCAGTGGTGTACAACTAAGAAAAGTTCAAAAGGTATGTTCATATTTTTATGGATCTGATGAGTATTGTAACATATTAACTTGTATGTTTAGACAAAGACAAGAGTTATTCAAGAAGGTATGTGTAGTGTGTCAAAATTCATGAAATGTATCATGATATCATCTAGGTCTCTGATAATCTTGTTTGAACAATGTGTAGGGATTATGACTGTGTCTTAATTCCTCTAATATGAGATTATAGGTCTATCACTGTATATGTATTGAAGCTCCACATGTATGTTGTCAATCTAAAGAGTTACAGTAAGGAAATTTCTATACAAAGGATATTTTTGTGCATGTAGTATTGCATAGTGGCTTGAGAAGTTAAGGAAGATGGTTTGTAAGTTCTTAAATACTTGTTATAGTGAAACAAGGGTACTAGTATTTTTAACGAGTCAAAGAAGACAATAGTAAGGTCTTGAAGTATGATCACCTCTCGAAATGTGTGCAAATATACAATAAAAGGATTGTAAATATTAGACTCGAGTCTATAGGGTGTGAAAGAGGCATATCACAAGTAAAGATATAGGTGATAATATTAAAAATTGGTATTTTGATGGCTTATCAAGGACAATTGAAGATAATTGAGTGAAGCTACATAAAATAAAAGTAATTAGGTCATAGTCACCTAGTTGACAGGTGTAAAGAAGTGTCTCAAGAAAGAACAAATATAGGAAATACTTAGAGAATATTACATGTTTTTCAAATATAATCATAATGTTCTAAGGTATCCAATGATATAGTAGTCCGAGAATGAAGGAGAAATCTTGAAAATAGTGAAGTAGTGTCTTCTAGCATATCATAAGAAGTGTTTGAATTGAATGAACTTGTTCAAAGTGATATCGTGGATTCAAATTCAATATTTGCGAGGTAAAGGATCAAGGGTTGAAGATACTCATAAGTCATGAAGTTGTGTCCGTACCAAGGAATGATGTCATACTTCAATATAGATCTTACAAGCATGTATACAATTGAGTAAATAAAATTAACAGCTTTTCATGATGATTTCAGATCTGATTTATTCATGAGGAACATCAAAGGGTATGTGAATGTTTTCATGCCGATAGTATAAAAATTTGTTTGGAAGTCCTATTAGAAGTCAAAATATCTTGAAATAAAAACATACTAACTGTATGAAGATCAAATCGAGCACTCTTTGTTCAAAATATGGGTAGGTTTTATGAAGTTAAGGCATGCACAAGTTGAGATAAGGGATGATATGTCTATGAGGAAGAGCGAGTGAGATTATTTGATCAGTATAAGCATAAGTTTAGATATGTCAAAGATAGGCTTGTGTTCTAAAAATTTTCAAGTAATTTGATGATCTAAAGAAATGCTCTAGTCCGAAAGTTTATTACATCAATGGAATACAATATTGGTTGTTGAAAGAATACTCTAAGAAGGTATTGATTGTTTTAAGGATTATGAAGCGAGTTTGTAACTATATCATGACCCAAGAAGTTCCAAAACATGATAAGACATTTAATTGCTATGAGAAATGTATGCATTTCTTGATGAAGATTCATGATAAGGTTGAATACTTAAGATATTAATTCCTTTCATTATGTTAAAAGAAGTGTACTCTTACATTGGTTGAAATATTTGTTTCTTAAAGGCCTCATTAAGATCTGTGTCTATCATAAGAAGCATAGTTTTGTGCGATTAGGTATGATGAATCAAATTGATAAATACTAAGTTGAGAACAATACAATATGCATGTTTAGGTCTATAATTGTTTCTTGATTGTATATGGTCATATCTTACATTATCATAAAGGTCTAGGCATTTTATGAGCATACAAAGATGAAGATGACTTAAGAAGGATTCAAGATCTATTCAAGGATGCAGAATAAAAATTTGATCTTATAATCTGTTACATTCGAGCATAAAGCTTCAAGACTACACTTAGGTCTATATGATCTATGTAAAATGTGAAAATACCTAGTTGGTGATAGTGGACTAGTATATTATTCTTCATCTTGAAGAAGGCTTCATAGGTTATGAAATTTGTATGATGTATATTAATTAAGTAAGAGATAGTAGCGAGTCGAGAATGAAAAGAATATATGCACAAATCAAAGTAACTCGTGAAGGATGTATAATTCATGGGGTGATAGTGTGTTATCAAGATTATCTATTTTTGAAAGGAAAAGAATAAAGACTCTTGAAGGTTCTTTGAAGACATGATCATGATATTAAAGGTATGATCTATGTGTATAATATTTATATCATTATTGGCTTAATGTTACATTTGAAGAGTACAATATGTGGCTTCAAGAAGTGTAAATAGATATGATCCTAGTCTCAAGGGAGCTGAGTTGATTCTTTGAAGACATGGTTTGCATCAAGTAAAGAAATATTGGTTATTCTTCCCGAGAAATTGGTTAATATATTCTTACAATTAGTTAAGTATAGAGAATCAAAAGTGACATATGAGCCTAAAGAATATGAGTATGGTTTTGAAGATGTTTTGAGTCATGAAGTGGTCGAAAATGTTGTTTTTAATCGTATAAATGTCTCAAAGGGAGTTGTGACAAAGTAAAGTATATATTTTGTTTTCTCGAATTTTTACTTGAACCATCATGATAAAGGAATATTTGTGTCATTAATGTATATTTGGCATCAATTGTGTAAAGAAGAGCATGATTTAAGTTTAGAGTTAGTTTTTGAAATTATGCATGTGTTGAGGGAGCTATATTGCTCTTGTGTTACTCAAAGAGTCAAATTTGTGTTAAAAATAAAGAATCGATATTTCCATGATTGGTTGATGTTTCCAACCAAGTGGAGAGCCCTAATTTTTCCGTAAGAAGTGTCCAGGTATGTTTGTGCTTTGTCATTAATATCGAAAGGATGAGAATGTGTTGATGGCATGTGTGTTCCTTAGGGGGAGTTTGAGTCTAGTATGTTTTGACATCAATGGGTTTACCATCAATAATAAAGGAAGATATTGCTGGAGTTTTGTTATCATTTATATCAAATAGATATGCTTTTAGAGTGTCATTATATGCCATTGATGTCAAAAGGTAAGAAACATGAAGAGTATTGTGAGTTTGTATCATTTATCATGGCTTGTTGAGTAATATAGTGACCTATTGGCATGTGCTAGTGTCTTTTTGAGGTATATGAATGATGTGATGGGTCCATGAAGTGTCACGAAGGTGATTGCAAGATGTCTACTGTGCCAAAGAAGTGAGAAGAGAAACTTTGGTGGTGTAAGCATGTTTCAGTGCTAGTTCGGAGGCCTAGTGAGTAGTATGAGGCATGTGATGATTAATTGAAGCATGTAGAAACTTTTGTAGTATGGATAGAGCACACAGATAACTAATATGAAGTTGTAGGACACTCACAAGTTTCATACACTTCAAGTTCAGGTGTTAAACATGGTTTCTTGGTCTGTCCTTGACCTAGTGTTATAGAAAATATGCCTTAGTGTGGTGGATATGATCATTAGAGACTATCTATAATGTTTAAATGATGGTGTGGTTTAAGTTTCAGGTCATTTTGTTGAATATTTTGTAAGATATTGACTTTTTACAAAAACTAGGCTTCTAAAGGTGAGATTTTGAGCTAAAAGTTGACTTTCAAATGCTTCTTGGGGAGAGTATGCTTTGCATGGGTACTTGAGATCCTAGGGGTAGTTTAGTAGGTTAGTTATGAATATTTTACAAGTATAACTATTTTTTTATTTTCGTGTTTTTATAAGAAATCGTTAAGAAGCCAAACAACTTTTCAACCTCATAAAACTCTAGCTAAGGAACAACTTGAGAGAACTTGTAGAGGTACAAAATTGATTCCTTTTAAAAAGTGATGATTGGATGTTATATATGAATCCACCATATTTCTCTAGGTGTAATTTAGAGTTCTTAGATATATGTGGGTCCCTTGAAAAAATGTAAGCTTATGAATATTTTAGTTCGTGGAAATTTTTTTCATTGTACCTATTAAATAATATATAATTCATAGAAGTGGAAGTTTTACTTAATTTATATGATGATTATACATTTGGTTTAGTCCATAGGATCCAAAGTGTGCCCTATTTATGAGGACTTAATTTTGGGAAGTTTAGAACAAATCTGGGTGCAGAGCTGTTTTGGGGCATCTAATTTTATATTCATGATGTCTAATAACATTTGTAAGGAGAATGATATCAAGGGATTTACATTTATACATAATAATTATATGTGTTGAGGTGATTTGAAGATGGTTAGGCTTTGGTTTGGAAGAGTGTTTTTGTAGGCTTTCATCCATCTTGGTAAGATGGTCTAATGGGGGTTTTTGGTATGAAGATGATGTTGACAACTTACATGGTCCCTTGTGTGATGGTTTTATCAAGTTCATATGATATAGAGATTTATTTTTCAGCATGATGGCTAAGCCAAGTGTTTTATAATGAAGGAACATGTATAAAAGAAAATTAGAAGAGCTCATTTGTGCTAGAGAAGAGAAAGGAAAAAGTGTGATCGAAAGTGGAATATTTGGAACTATAAGAGGTTTTAGTGACAATCAAGAGAAGGATAATATGATTATATAATGTTATAGAGTGATATTTTAAATGGGTGTGGTATGGAAAATGTGAAAAAATGCTTGAAGGAAGAGGTTCTTGGAGAAGAGGACCTAGTTGGTGTGTTTGAGAGGATGGATATTTTAACCAGATAGAGAGAAGTATGTGCAATGTTATAGAGGGTCAAGAATAGAGTTAATAAGGGTATGATAATATGAGAAGGGAAGAGAATAAAAATATTCGAGGTAATGAGACCTAATCAAAAATGAATTTGTAAGATTGAGCGAAGTAGTAGAAGGCATGGTTTGAGATAGTTTTGAGTGGAAAGAAGCTCGAACAAGTGATAACAATCAATTGTTGGAGAAACAAGTACTTCAAGTGATATTCATTTTAGGTGGCTGAGTTGGTGCTTGGTCATCTTATGGGGTTGTAGCCTCCTTGCAATATTGGTGTCCTACTAAACTAGGATTTATTGCTCCTTGTAGGGTTTGTGCCCTACTAAACCAGGGGTTGGTGCTCCTTGTGGGGTTGGTGCCTCACTAAAAATATCTCTTGTGATGTTTAATATTCATGAGAGTCATTTGTATTTAATAATATATGCATAGGTTCAATGGGTTTTCTTCCCTAGAAGGTTTACCACTTAAATATGGTGTTCATGTGTTATTTCAAGTTTCGTGCTTATGTGGATGGTTGATGTGTTGCTTGAAGGTTTGATTAGTTAATTGATATTTATTAAATAATGGATAATGAATGTTGAATGGTTAAACACAATTGAAGTAAAAGTTTTAATGACACACTAATTCACCCCCTCTTAGTGTTTGTGCTTCCAACAAATTGTTGACCTTGAGGATAGTGATAAAATTAGAAGTAGCTACTATTTTTCATACAAGCATATACTAGACATAACATTTTTCTTGTGTTTTGGGATGAGACACCTATTTAAGTCTAATAAACTATTAACATGGATGAAATTAAAGTATATTTAATTTGACTTGTATGGAGAATGCAAAAACATGTGAATTAGATGAAGAACCACTGGATATACAAAAGAACACTTATGTAATTAAATATACAAAGAGATTTAAGGAAAAGTAGAGAGAGATGATTAACATTGTTATATTTGTTTCCTCCATGGCCTCTTTGCCTAGGTATTGTAATTTTCTCTCATTTAATGAAACTTTTTGATTTGTGTTTCCTCAATTTGTGTTTCTTATTGTATATGTCTATTGTTTTTTATTATTTCCATTTCAACATATTTAATTAAATGTATTTAATTATCTCTTAGCATACTATTGGCGAAATAATTTGTTGTGTTACAAATTATTGAGTTTTCACCAATAGTTTGAGGGTTAAGCCCCTCCTTGTGTATGGTGAGGCTCCTATTATTGAATGTAAAATATTCTAATTTGTGGTGTGGCCAATAGTCTGGGGATCACATAGGAACACTCCACTAAAACCATTGTAAATTATTATACATGGTACAAGGGAGGAATTTTTAGTGAATATACGTAAAGGGGAGTTAGGGAAATATGGAGAGAGAGGATTATTGTTTTGAGTAGGCACTAAAAAATTTCACATAAAATAACTAGAGGAAGTTCACATCTAATTAGAAGAACATAAAAAAGAAAACCATGATAAGACATAATAAATCATAGACATAGAATTCCATTCATTCATATATCAAAGGCATATACACCTTTCTTGGTTTTACAATATTATCATATATACAAATTTGGAAAGAGAGAGTAAAGGAACATAAGACAAGAAATAGAAGAATTGTAGCTTTTATTTCTTGATGTAGAAGTGGTAATCTCAACAACATACATTCAATCAACAATTTCCAACCCCTTGCAATGGAGAATTGATTCCAATTTATAGCATTAAAAATAATCCTTTCATCTACCCTCCACATGAATCTTTACCTATCCCCATCACTTGTGTCCTTTCATCTTCCTAGGAAGTGAGTATTTTTCTTATAATTAGAAATTTTACTATTACAATGTTTAATGAAGTGTCACTTAAGTGAATAGGATGAAATAGAAAAAAGTACATTCATAATGGAAAATTAGAATTTTGAGAGAGAATAAGGAAGAAAGATAGAGAAGGGTTGATCTGATGAAGATGAATCTTTGTATGATGGAGAGATTTCAAATTTGAAACACGGTGATAAAAATATCCTCTTTCTACAAAATGCATGAACACTTCAAAATATTGAATGAGTATTTAGGAAAAATGTTGTGAGACCTTTTGATGTGAGCCTAAGATGATTTGTGAGCATCACTCGTGATGGTTGTTTCATTATCTCATAACGAGAGTGCAGCTCACTTTCCTTCTCCTTAGGATTTCACAATTGACCTTAGTGATCACAAATCAGCTCCATAATGTACAAAGCTCTTGATGCTTGAAATTCATTCACCAAAATAGACCCTCCCATTATGGATAGAGAATTACATCCAAATGAAATTCTTGAGAAGTAGCCACTGGTTAGAATAGAATGAAGTGGTTCCTTGATTATTCACACATGGTGATCTTGAGTTCCTTGATCAATCATTTAGCTCACTTCAACCCACTTTTGGGAGAGATCATCCTCAACTTTCTCAATGAATCTCTCATTTCATTTTTGATCATGATGACATCCTTTCCTACTTCACAACTCACTTCCTTCCTTAACCTAGATGCCACTTGGGTGGAATCATGATTATGGTAATTAGAAATTACTCAATTTCTCCTCATGAACATGGATTCCATCTCCATGATGGAAAGAATTATCCCTAAATGTAAAATAAGCTCCATGTTCTTGTCCTGCACCCTACATTGAAATAATGAAAACTCTAGCTTCCTTTGACTTGAAATATTTGAGATCCATATCAAGAATGGATCAAGTGTTTAGAAACAATACTCAAGATATGCATTTCTTGAGGTGGCCTCCATCATCACTCATAGTGAGCTTCTCATGACGATCATCCACTTGGACACTTGGACTCAAATTAAGATATTGATGTCCCAGAACTCATGATGCTCCTTTCATGGATGAATTTGATTAGAGTGACTTCAATTTTATTTGTACCATGAGATATAATTTCAATGTTACGATGATGGAAAAAATCAACAATATAAGAAAAATTGGAATCGCCTCATCTTTCTGGACTAAAATTGAAAGCTTTCTATTTTTAGCGAGTCCTAGCTAGGACTTATAGTTTTAGAAATTTGATAATGTTTTTACTCCCTAATGTTTATTTTTTACATGGAGGACCATGAATATTGAGAATCGGATTTATTTTTCCACTAACTATTTTTTAGTCATGCCTCACCATGGACACATGCTATTTTTAGTAAGTTCCCTATAGGTTTCAGATTGCTAGATTCCTTGTTCCGAATTTTGGAGGATTTATTCATCCAAATGAGTGGGAAATTTTAGTGTTTCATCAGAGGGGTAATAATAATGATAAAAATTATTCCTCCATATCTCGAAAAATCAACAACTCCATCATGTGAAAAATAGTTCAAATAAAACTAGATTTATCGAAGATCCTTTACTCGTAAAGTTTCGATGATTTCACCTATCGATATCTAGGATATTGGAAAATTATTCAAGGAGGGAATAATTATAATGAAAAATAAATTCCTTAATATCCCTAAAAATAGGTACTTCATGGCACGAAAACTAGCTCACGTGAAACTATATTTTTCGAGGATCATTTTCTCCAATTTTCAAATGATTTCACTTGCGATCCTTGGGAAGTAAAGAAGGGATTCATTTTCATTTAGATACTATGTAATGGTATTGATTAATGTATTCTTGAATATTTGAAATTTTTTTATCCAAGTGACCAACTATTTGAGAGCAATGATCTCAACTTGTGTTTTTCTTCACACAGGATTTAGTGCTTCAATTTCTAGATGGAGAACTATGTGAAACACTCATTCATCATGGTCATGGCCATTTTGGAAGATATTGGATAGAATATTTGTCACAATATTATGTTTTTTCAGGTTATATAGTGTCAAAAATGGTTTATATGCAGAGTTATGCATAGAAATCAACTCAACAACAAGTTCACTTGCATTTTCATGTTGTCATGCTAACGTAATTTAACTCTGGATGGTGGAAGCCAAAGTTAGAGATGGACCTTTATCATGGGAACACATTTATTTACCTTATATACCCTTGGTAAAAGGGACAAGAGTGATAAAAAATGGTGCCTTGGATATATGATAACACTTGGCACCTGTGGTGGAGTGTGCACAAGATGGGTTTATCTAGTTAAACTCTTTGCCAAGCTGGAGAAGGTCATATGGAGAACCAAAAAGGGGGATTGAAATGGGAGTCAATTTTTACCCCTTCGTCCCCTTTTAAAAATGTCAAATAGGTGCAAAAATTAGCACCTTATCAAGATCATGCGGCTTGGAAAGATCTTGTTCGGTGCATAAAAGTTTAAGATAGCCAAATAAGCCTCTTGTAGAGATGCAGAGTGTCATATGAGGAACCAGAAATGGTATTCTAAGGGATTCACATTTTTATCCCTTATTTCCACTTGGGAAAGGTTAAAAAGGTAAAAAATGGGTGTCCGGAGTGAAAAATTGACATGTGACACTTGAAAATATGATTAAGTATGGGATCAACATACCTTACACTAAAGGCAACTTAAAAACAACATTCCCAGAGATTGAAAGGGTCATTTCAGATAATAATTTATATTATTATGATTTCAAATAACCTTAAAATATCAATGGAATAGGTTTTAAAAACTAACTCAACCTAAAACTCTAAAGACTATCCTTGTTTTGATCAGGACAATGAGGTGTGTGTGCGTGTTGAGCTTCCTTGAGAGATTCTCATGTCTTGTGTAAAGTATGATTATTTCACCATGAATAGTAATATATAAGATTTAAAATTACTATTTATTTTTCTTATAACTCATTACAGAGATCCTAGAATCATTCGGTGAAGTTTAAGTTGATATCTAGACCATTCATTCCTTACACCTTAAAACCTCACTTTTGTACAGTCCATCCCTAAACTATAAAATATTCCCTTAAATTTCCTTAAAAAATTATAAAAAATTATTGAATCTTTTATACCACCTCTTCATGATTATGATCCTTTGGAACCTTCCCTAAGGATGCACACCTGCCTTGAAATGGCTAAAATTGGCCTTTCTAGGCCTATTGGAGAACTAGTCTTCAATTACACTTTGTTGAATGGAAGAGTTGATCTCACATAGTATTTAAAACACCTGAACATGTTTTTTTAACATATTAGGAGGAATTTCAATGTTTTTATGATCATGAGACAAAATAAAATATGACCAAGAGAGGGGTTTAGGAGGGTTTTAGGTAAGTTTTCACATTTGTCTTAGTTATCACGTTTCAAATTTCAAATTTTTGGCCTAACAAAAATACATGACAATGGACATCTCTCGACTCAAGGATATTAGAATGTAAAGGTAAATATAGAACCTCAAAACTCTTGGGTGAGAATATTAGTGATTTTTTCAAGGTGGGTAATAGAGTTACTGTATTACCACTAACACAAGCAATAAACGCACAAGAGGAAAAAAACACACACCATAAAATGGAATCAAACAAAAATAAGGAAAGATAAATCATAACAAGAAAGGTAAAATATGTTACATGGGATGGAAATTAATTGAGGTGGGATAAGAATACACACACCCAAAAATGGTATGGGAGAAGTACGTACCATCATGGAACAACATGTCAATTCAAACCTCTAAATCTTGAAGATCATTATTTGTTCATGATATGTTATCTTGATGGCCTTGCATGGTTTATGAAGAAGTTTAGAAACCAATATTCCATATTAATAATAATATTGAATAGAAAAAACTCTTTCATTCAATTAATTTTTTTTAACATGTTGAAAAGTATTTCCTCTTGTAGCCTCTACTTGATGCTTCATGAATATGAGGAGTCATTCCTCCATATTCTCAAAAGTATAATCTTTAAATTTTTCAAGAAGGTATTCACCATTAATAGGTGAAGGTTTCAAAATGAAATAATTCCTATAATAAATAGGGAATCTGAGAGTGGTGAGAGAAATTCAATTCTTTTTCCATTAACAAGCCTCTTATAGCTTTTCACTTTGATGCTCGTAACAATTTCTTTCTATACAAACCAACTCAACATCATCTTTGATATCATTTTCAATAATGGAGATTTTTTCATCATGAATGGAAATATCCATAGAGGATTCAAGAATCTCCTTTAATTCCCATTCAAAGTCTTCTTCACAAAATGGGAAAGGGGAAAACTTACCTTCACATTTGTTCTCATCTCATCAAGACTCTAAGGACAACACTAAAATCATTTATTTACTCCATTTTATTGTTTAGAACTTACATATCGAAATAAGGTTCACAACTGGAATCACACTTATCTTGCAAATTCATGGCATATGTCAATATCTCAAGGATGGGTTAAGGATATTTGATATCTTCTACAATCTTCAAGATGTATTTCACATATTTATCTTTCAAATCTTCCACACACTCATCTTCCCCTTCATTTGAAAAATATTCGCATTGGGCCTTAAGGAGATGGCTGGAAATATTATTTATACATGGCCGAACTCAATTGAATAATCCTACTTCTCCCGATCCACGTTTCTCTTCATAAAGGGGTTACATTCTTGCAAGAGATCATGCTTGAATGGTATTCATCATTTTTGGACAGAGAGAAGAGATCCATGCTACACGGAAGGGTAAACCTTTTAGATCAAGGTCCATTAGATCATACTCATGATAGAAGGGAGAACACTATATTGGGGCTACAACATGAGAATAATATTCTTCTTTACAAGGAAATATGAAAACTCCATACTTTATATGGTGATAAACATTATACTATTTTTGTGAGGATGGTGAAATCAGATCCTTTGAGAAATCATGTTCAATTCTCTCATCAATGATTATATAAAGAAGGAAGTTGCATTTTTCATATTCTCCATTTAATAATTGGTCATTCATGAATCAAAAGAGAGATAAAATCATAAATAAAATCATCAATGATTACCTAAAATTCATATTCTTGAATAACTTAAGTTCAATACGGAGTATTGATTTCTTAAATATCTTCATCACCAAAGCAGAGTCCTTGGCAAGAACTACATCATCTATCATAGAACAAAATTCTTCATCCCTTGCATAAATTATTTCTCCAAAGGATTGTTCCTCAATGCAAAAGGAGTTTATGAATGGAGGATCCACTCTCATGTTTTCTCCATAATCCTCTAATGTAATAGTTTGAATTTCATTAGAATGTTCAAGAATAAAGCATTTGTGAGAAGTGCACAAGATTATTTTAGGAACAAACACCTCATGATATGAGGAATCATCATAATCTTATTCTCGAAGAATGAATCTCTTCTTCCTTATTATTACAGAGTGTTTCATGTTTCTCATATATTTCTTACATAACCTAAGCATAATTCAAAATTTAATGGTTGGTTTTGGGATTTTAATTTCCTTCTTCAACACTCAAAATACTTTTAAAAAAATCTCTTTTTAATTATGTCATTTATTCATCTCCATACGCAAGAAAAACATCCTAAGGAAGAGAGACAAAAGACAGGGCTTTGAATTTCTTATTCAAATGCATGAGGTTGAAAATATTACCTTCAACAGATTCTTCACTTTCATGTCATTTTAACAACATTTCATATCTCTTCTACATATTAATAATCAAATTCTTGGATTATTGATCATCAATAGGTGCAATTCCAATTTTATTTCCTCTTAACATCATGCTTGAATTAGTGCCACCAGGACTTGATGACATGATCTTCAAAAGTAATAATTTTATCCATTCTATTGATTATTTTCATGGCTTGTGCCAAAACGGTATTAAAATTATTTCCCTTATCTGATTACATATTGTTTTTTTGAAGAAAGAGACCTCTTCACTTTAGCGAGAATCTTTACTTTTACAAGAGATGGCCACTGAATGATGGCTGATCAAAAACCTTCACTCTTGGTGCTCATCTTCCTCTTAATTTTTGTTGTTAATTATTGGTGTTGAACACCAATCTCAAACTTCTTAATTATGATGTGGGAAGGAACGTGACATGGATTCGTTCCTTGATAGATTCACCTTCAAAATATGATTTTTATTTGAATCCTTTTTATTTATTTTTATATATATATATATATATATATATAAAATTTTATAGAGATATTTACAGTGCATGAGGGAAGATATATCCCCAATAAAGTTGCCAAAAATGTTGGTGAAATAATTTAGTGTGTTCTAAATTATTTAGATTTCACCAAAAATATGGGGGATAAGGACCTTGTTCTTTTGTATGGGGAGGCTCCCATTATTGAATGTAAAATAATTTAATATGTGGGGCAACAAATAGTCTAGGGATCACATAGGAAGACTCTACTCGAACCTATGGAAAATTCTTGTACAAAGTTCAAGGAGGAATTTATAGTGAATATATGTAAAGGGGAGTTAAGGAAATAAGGAGAGAGATTACTAATATTGTGAGTAGGCATTAAATGAGTTCACATACAATAAACATAGTAAGTCCATGTCCAATTATAAGAGAAGAACAATGAAAACCATGATAAGACATAAAAATCATAGACACAAACTTCCATTGATTCATTTATCAAAGGCACAAACACCTTTCTTGGTTTTACAAGATTATCATATATGCAAAGTTAGAAAGAGAGAGTAGAGGAACATAAGACAAGAAATACAATAATTAAAGCTTGTATTTCTTGATATAGAAGTGGTAATCTCAACAACATACATTTAATCAACAATTTCCAATCCCTTGGAATGGAGAAGCCATTCAAATTTATAGGAATGCAAAGAATCCTTTCATCTACCCCACATGACTCTTCACTTATCCTCATCACTTGTGACCTTTCATATTCCTAGGAAGTGAGTCTTTTTCTTATTATTAGAAAA
Organism: Taxus wallichiana var. yunnanensis; assembly: GCA_018340775.1. Taxonomy (NCBI): domain Eukaryota; kingdom Viridiplantae; phylum Streptophyta; class Pinopsida; order Cupressales; family Taxaceae; genus Taxus; species Taxus wallichiana. The sequence continues at coordinate 2,191,129 of CM031244.1, forward strand.
ATGAATCTTACAATGTTTAATTGAGGGTCACTTAAGTGAATATGATGAAATAGAAAAAAGTACATTCATAATGGAAAATTAGAATGCAGAGAGAGAAGAAGGAAGAGAGATAAATAAGGGTTGACTGATATGATGAAGATGAAGATTTGTATGATGGATATCTTGCTGATTTAAATAATAGTGATAAAAATATCTTCCTTCTACAAGATGCATGAGCACTTCAGATCGCTGAATTAAGGTTTAGGAAAATTGTTGTGAGACCTTTTGATGTGAGCTTGCGTTATAAGTAAATTCAAGGTTGGTATGATCATGAAACATAGCAAAATCGCCAGAGATGGGTTTAGGAGGATTTGAGGCAAGCTTTCACATTCGGATTAGTTGTCATGTTTCAAATTTTGAATTTTTTGGCTGATAAAAATACATGACAAAACATAACATATGACAAGAGACATTGCTACCAAATATTCCTACATTTTGTATAAGTATATTGTAAAATTATTTAACGAAGTATCTTGTAAAGAGAAAATGTCTATATAAACTCAAGGGGTATAAGATGTCATTTAATGAAGTAGTTTGTAATGATGAAAATGGCTGAATATTCCCAATAAGGAGGATGTCAAAGGAATATTGTAAAAATAAGTTAACAAAATAATGTAGAGTGGTATGTTCATGTAGCAAATATAATTAGATATAAGTTATTAAGTAATTAAACAAGAATTTTTTTGATACTTAGGTAGTAAAAGGTAAGACAAAGTGTGTTGTTTAGGAAGTAAATGGCAAGAAAAAGTGTTCTAATTTTATAATATGTACAAGTAAACAATAAATTCATAGAGGGTGTGAAATGGAACTAGAATAGTCCTCCATCATATCATAAACCTGTTGTTTAATGCCATATCTAGAGTCCATATCATAGTGTCCTCAATGTCTTTGAGAAAATTTGATATTTTCTATCATATATATGTGTTGCTACTATAGTCTCTTCCACTTTCATCAACACTCAAAAGAGGAAGTCTTAGTCAATGTAATTCATAGAGTGGGGGAAAGGATAGAAAGAGGATGTACAAAGGATAAGATTAAGAAAAATTTTCCTTGTCTTGTTTAAAGTGTGCACGCCCTCTGTTCCCTCACCCACGCCCACCACTATCATGAACTAGAATGAAAGGTAAAGGGGAAACCAAATCCTCATATTAAGGTAGAGGATAAATTTATTTTGGCATCAAAATAGGTGAAAAGATTGTGATGTGGACAATATTATTGTGGAGATCAAGGAGGATGGGTTTGTAGTTGACATTGTTTTTCATGTATTTGTGCTTCAAGGAGCTTCATGTGTTTCCTATAGGATTGAAAATCCTCAACATTATTATTGAGTGCATTGAGATACTTGCAAAATGGTACATGATCATTAGAGAAGTCTATAAGAGACATGATAATGGGATAGATCACATATGTATCAAGACTAAAATATATTAGTTTCATAATAGGAGTGTTAACCATTGGAACCAAAAAGGTTGTGGTTTTTACTTTGGGTTGTGAAGGAGATTGGATCCATACCCTATCAAATTATATTTCTCAGGATCGACGCCAAATTTTGTAGGGATAAAAAGAGAAATAACGCTAATAGTATTGATGATAATGTTAAAATTAGATTTCAATGATTCCAGGAAGACACACTAATGAAGGGTCCCCAATCATGAGAATCATTAGAATTGAAGGTAGGTGGTAAGTATTTCAAAGAAGACACACTAATTAATGGTACCCACTAGTTGGAATCATTATAATCAAAGAAATATTATAAAAATATTACTATTATTTAATTTCCTTGTTCTTATCTTGGATATATTCAAACAAGAAGGGGTCATGTAGTGAATAAACATAGTCATAATTTGATGTAGAAATATAAATGTTAAGGTATTTTATTATGGATTCATTAAGGGATGAAGAATTGATTTATTTGAGAGAGGTCACGAAATAAATATGGTAACATGGATTGTGTTAGGTACCTTCATGTGGGAATAAAACCATATATAAAGGGAAATTTGTAATGATAGAGTTTGAAATCTTAGATGATTTTATTTTAAGGTTGATTTCATTGTAATCATCATCTAGATTGAGGAGGTTTTCAATAACCCTAACAAATAGATTAGTATGTATGATATATCCTCAAATGGATTTTATGGGGTTGGAAAATAATGATACTCAGGGAAAGGAACACAAGATAGTTTATCGAAAATGGGGATTTTGAAGATGCCTCATTGTTTGAACTATTCAATGTTTCATGGGTGGGTTCATGCCATATTGAATTTTGGACATGGAGCCTAGATAAGGAAATTTAACACATCAACATGTGAATCTTATGTTTCCATGGTCATCTAAGGATAATGTTATAAGATAGATGAAAGTTTAGAATCATAACTCTCTCTAACAGTTTCTAAGAGATAAGGTGATGGGTAACTAAATGTAATCCAATGGGAGGATTTTCCTTTGTTTGTATCATTAACATATAATGTGGGTTGATTTAGGTTATCATTTTAAAATACTAAATGATTTAATGAATTCAAAAGAAGTGATGTAAGTGCCAAATTCCTCATCAATGAGATTCCTTTTGACTTGCACATTTCTAATTTTGACATAAATGAAGAGATGATGCATATGGGGTGTGGGAGTCCAAAAAATATGGTTACAAACACCATAACCCTCAGAATGTGCATACAATAATACTTATCTAAAATACTTATGTATTAATATAATGAAGAAATGATAAAAAAAAAAGTATACAAAAACAAATATTTGGGATATATTATTAATAGAAATAACAAAATCAAATTGATCACTAACAATTTGGCCTTGTACACAACTTAGTATTTTACATCATGTTAGATCACTTGAATCCATACATATCTTACATCATTATAATTTATAGAGAAATTAGTACCTATCATGTCACAACTCATTATTTATTTCTCCTCACGCTTATCCTTAAGCTTGCATCACTTATCTTACCTAAATCATACTCCTAAGTTCTTGCTTAAATTTGAAATACTAATCTAAGGCAATTGAATCTAATTATATAAGTATTCATTCCAATTCCTAAGACTCCAAAATCTATATAATAAAAATGAATGGATAAAAGGACTAAAACATAGACCCAAACATAACCACTCATCCTTTCCCATAACTTATGCCTTTAATCGATTAACTGATCTAATTTTTTAGAATGAACATAATTACACAAGAATTTCTAAACATAGAATGATTGTGAAATAAATTATGCATTTCATTGAACTACGCATTCAAAAACATTACGTAAAAAACTTTCACGCTCTAAAAATGCAACACAAGACTCCATTGTCTTATAGAAGTGTATTTCTTCATTCTCGCAACTCCATAAATATGTAAAAATTCTCTACAAAATGAAATAACTAAATGAATACAATGTAAACTAATTTTAGTTTACACAATAATTCTTGTGATCCTGGATGATCTTACATCATACAACTCAAGTAATTGTGAAAACTTGAGTTTCTTCTTATAGAACCAATATACCATATTTTTGGTATCTACAACACTTAGGTAAGTCACCTCTTCAATCTTCTTTCCTTTCCACTTGACCAAATACAAAATATACTCCTTGTTACATGTCTTCTTGATTTTGGTATCTATTATTTCTTTTACTTCATCGCACTCCTTCTCAAGAATCTATTTCTTCTAATCTACTCCATTTTCTTCTAATTCAGATCATCTTCATCTTTATGTACTACACAATATAGATATAGATCCCTAAAATTAAATATGTTAGAGATGTTAATGCATTTAGGAAACTCAATCTCATAGGAATTCTAAGCAAAATTTCTAATTATCTTGCATGGTCATATATTCTTCCACTTGAGCTCATTATAAGTTCCTTTTAGAAACCTCTCTTCTATAAATATGCCAATACCATGTCTCTAATATGATATTAAATTTCTGTTTTCTTCTCATCTTCACATTTTTTTTTGTACCATGTATTTATTTTCTCTAACTAATTAAACACTTATTGGTGCACTTTCTTCAGTGTTTTCTCGCAAAGTCTCCTACTTTATCACTCTTGTCCTCATTGTGTGGAATGTCTCTCAACTATGCAACTCCTATTGGGCTATTCCCATATATTATTTCAAATGGTTTCTTCCATGTACTCATAAAATATTCCCGCATTAAAGACAAATCTCAAGTTCCTAGCTTGTCTCCAAAAAATATATAAACAACTCTTCAAGGCTTCTATTCACAAATTCTAACTTTCCATTATTTTTGTATGGGATATCAAAATGAAAAAATTGTATCCAACTTCCTCCACAATGGTCACAAAAATTACCAAAAAAATTATATCTATGTTAGAAACTATACTACTAAACAATCCATGCAGATATTAAACTCTTTGAAGAAAAGATTCACAATGTGCATGAGATCATTAATCTTCTTGGAAGAAATTAAATGTCCCATCTTTTAAAATATATAAACCACTACAAAAATATAATCAACACCCCTTTGTGTTTTCTTCAAACTCAACACAAAATCCATGCTTATGTCTCCCCAAGGCATCTCTAGAATGGTCAAAGGTTGATACAACCCTACATTATGAGATTTTACTCTATCTAATTTGAAAAGATGGCACTCTTTCACAAATTTGTGCACATATGCACTCATACATGAAAAAAGTAACTCTATCCTAGATGCTCTAAGGTCTTATCTAACCCAAATGGCCCTATTAATGCTCTGCAATATTTCTTTATTACTAAATTCCTATGCATTGAACATTCTATGATGAACACATATCTTCCTTGAATAAAAATCATTCCTATAAAAATATTCCAACCAATGTGGCATGTCCAAACTTGCAAGTACTGCACATGCCACTCATAATTCCTTGAATTCTTTATCCTATGCCTAAAATTATTTCATTGATTCCAAACCCACAACTACAATACTTATCTATATCAATATAAAATTATGCCTACTAAGCACATCAACCGCCTTGTTATGTTTTCTAATCATGTGCTTCAACATGGAGGTGTATCCTTGTAGGTATTCCACCCACCTAATATGCCTCTAGTTCAACTTTTCCTAGTTGTTAACAAACTATAATGGATGATGGTTAATGTATAACATAAGATCTTGAGGAAAGAAGTAATGTCTCCACTTCTCTAACACATGTATTATTTCATATAATTCTTGATCATACACACTAATATTCCCCCTTGCATAATTGAACATCTCACTAAAGAACACAATAGGTATTTCCTCCCAAGTTAACATCATTCCAATGTCTATGCCACTAGCATTGAAATCATGGGGGTTCACTTAGTAAATATATGATATAGCACATTCATTTGAAGGGTATTAAATAATAATTATAATTATATTTTTACCTATAATTATTCAATTGGTAATACCCCCTCTCATTAGATTATTATAATGAAAATACCCCCAATTTTTCCATGTACCTTACTTACAAATTTTTCCATTACAATTTAATTTAACCCTTTTTATTTCTATAATGATATATCAAATAGACAATATATCATGTTTCCCGCTCAATTATTATTTTATTAATATTCCTTTTTTGTAGAAATATATTTTTAAGTCATTTGACACCTATTACTAATAATCTCAATGCTAATATTTAATCATTTATCAATAGTTCTTCAAATAATTAAGATAGTGAACTAACATCATTTTAGTTAAAACACATACTCAAACATAGTTTTCTACTATATTAATATTTGTTGGTTAAGAGTCTCGTAAATAAGATTTCCTTATTCAAAAAAAGATTATAATTGAACTTTATGAACACTCTTACAATTTTAAGGCATTTAGTAGTAAAATTAGGGTCCAAAGGATTCAATTTTATATTAAAACTCACTCTACATGTCCTTTGGCCCACCTCTCTAACCTACCCCTAATAGTTAATTAAAAAAATAATAAATTAAACCCTCTCATCCCTAACGTCTACTAGCATATTGGATTTAATTTTACCAATTTTAATTACCTTAATATGAATGAACATGTTAGGATATTGTGTAGCTAGTGACCCCATGATTGCAATCAACTTGAAATACCTTCATAAAATACAATAACACTAACACTTTGGTTGCTTTATGTTATTCTTCTCTTTAATTATAAAAAATATTTTTTGTGCCTATTCTCTATACATATTTGTATTTATGTCTCCTCTTGACCACATTAATCAATGCATATACACCATTGAAGTTCTTGATGAATTGTTTTGTAGAAACTAGCCAATCCATGAAAACTCCATGCCTCAAAATAACTTCTTAGTGACGAATAATCCACAATTGCATATACCTTTTTAGGTTCCATATTCAATCCTTCTCCAAAAATAAAAAAAACCCAGATATACCAATTCTTCTTGCATAATATTGAACTTCTTGAGATTAGTTAACAACTTCTCTTCCCATAGTAGTTATAATAGTTCCATGATATGTAACAAATTATCCTCATCCATCCTATTAAAAGTAAAAAATATCATCTAGGTGGACGATCATAAAATTTCCTAAAAACGGTTTCAGAACTTGATTCATCAACCTCATGATAGTACATATCACATTTCTCAATCTGAATGACATCACAAGCCACTCATACAAGCTTTATTGAGTCTTAAATGTTGTCTTCCATTCATCTATTTCCCTTATGCAAATTTGATGATATCTGCTCTTTAAATAAATCTTATTAAAATAATTTTCTTATCTCAAATAATCCATGATGTCATCCATGTATAAGAATAAAAGAATGTACTTGATGGTTTTATAAATTCGACACTATGTATCGACTCAAACTCTCTCTATTGAGTCCTCTATCCAATAACTCTTAGACTTGCTTATGTATCTCTTTAGTTTTTACAATGTCATCTTATAGGATTATTTGTTTGGAAAAATTGATCTTATAATTAAATACATGTCGTGACTAATGTATTTCACAAGTGGTAACCCTTGAGGTAACTTACTGACACAACTTCTATAAACTCCTCCAACATTCCTTTCACTTCTCATGGTATTTTATCTTCTCCTCTTGCCACTTTTGCACACAAAAATGCTTAACCCAAATATTTATGCATTGAAAAATGATGAAATAAACTTATATTTAACCAAAAAATCTTTGGGGATGTCTTATTTAGAGAAATAAGAGCATCATACTATTTTCCATGATTCACCCTTTTACACAACTTAATATTATTTGTCATATCAAATCATTTGAATCCATACATATCATACATGATCATAGTTTATTGAGTAATTATTTCCTCTCATGTCACAACTCCATTCTTTTTTTCATAGTGAGATTTAAGCTTGTATCACTACTTTTCCCTTAAACATACCCATGATTTCTTGCTTAAAATAATATAGTAATATAAGAAAATATGCGCTACTTGTATAACCATTCATGCCACCTACTAAGACTCCTAATTCTATGGAATGCAAATGAATGGATCACATGACCTATCAATAGACCCAAACATAACCATTTGGCCTTTCCCGTAACCTATGCATTCAATAAATCAACTATTCCAAGTTCATGACACAAATAAGATTACATGGAAAAATTTCACATTAGATGGTTGCACAATAGACAAAACATTTCAAAAAAATTACGCATTCAATAAACATCGCACAAAGAACTTACACACTCCACAAAATGAAACACAAAAAAATAATTTTTCTAGGATTATGAAGTTTCTTATAAAATGAAGGGATAGGGATTTATTACTTATTAGATAGTTTTGAATAAACATATCTTCAAATTATTAAAGTATGCTCTCAACCAAACCATAAAAAATAGGCTATTTGAAAAGAATTAGGGATAATCTATATTAATGTCAAATAGGGTTTTCATCAAATGGGTATGACACCTAGGAAAAGATCTTATGAGTTTGAAGAGTTATTTTGACTTAGAATATAAGAGATTTCGTGATTTGGTATCATTATTCCAAGATATTTTATATGATGCTCATCTAGACTTAAGGAGTCTATTAGAAACTGCAACACTTAGAGGGGGTGAATCGGTGTTCAACTTAACTTTTAGTATGGAAATTAAACCTTCAATCAGATGTTTGATCCTTGTATTAGATTTAAATAACACAAATTGAATACAAAAGTGAATAAACACGAGAGAGAGAGAGAGAGAGAGAGAGAGAGAGAGAGAGAGAGAGAGAGAGAGAGAGAGAGAGAGAGAGAGAGATGATTTTAAGCGGGAACCCAAATTTGGGAAAAACCCCACTGAACCAAAGGAATATTTTCACAAAGGTTACAATATTGTTGAGCTACATTCAGTATCTCACTTTATTCTTAGTTCAATACCTTGAACAATTTACATTATAAACCTCTCAATCATTCAATATGGGTTCAGTTTCATGTTCTTAGAACATTATCTCTATCAACACTGCAACATAAATTCATCATCCTCCTTTTACAAATTTGCTCATACTCACTCTACTCACATGCACTTTCAACAACATACCCTTCACACACACTTGTTTTTGTATCCCCAAAAATCATATAAACCTTTCACATTCTATTTCTCAAGTTAGCAAAACTACTGGACTAACTTTCCAACTTCCATATTTTATCATATCTACCTTTTGGACTTTTCTTCATTTCTTATATATGACTTTTCATTATTTTAAGAAAAGAATCTTCACCTTTTTGTTTTGATGGGTTTGAGAAAGGTTTAGAAGAAGTTCAACATTTGTAACTCCTCATTGCTTTGTCATGTAAACATATTAAGCCTTTGATATTCTTCCATACATTCAAGAGTTCTCAAAGAACTTGGTGTTTGTAGGTTGACAAGTGGAACTTATTTAGCTACTCAATGAAATTAAATTTTGAGCTTCTCCATGAGCTCCTTCACTTCGAATAAGGATGTTTCATGTTTTTCTCCACTTGAACCAAACCTTATAGCTTCACATGAAGATCAAACATAGCTTGGAAGCTCAACCAACATCACACTATTTTCAACAAAACTGGATTGTGTCAACATTGTTATGCACTTGAAGCACTAAATACACTTCTTAAAACTCCCTTTGTCATCATGTTGATCATACTTAACTATTTCAAAAACTTCTTGAAGAAATTTACATTCATTTAATAAACTTAGACAAAGAACAGGGAGATTGGTTCTCATTTATACCACTTTCACATACTTTTGGTACTTTCAACCGAATTCAAGATATAAAAAGATTAAATTATCCATCCTTTAACATTGTGAAGCTTTTCATGAAGTCCCAAGTCTTCAAATTTGAAGAAAAATCATTAAACATGATTTACAACACTATAGGAGGGTGAGGAACTATCTCGAGGAGACTGATCATGAAACTCTCATTGAAACCTTGATGAAATGGCTTAAGACTTTAAAAACTTTGGAATGATGAGACCAAGAAAGAGATAAGATTAACAACTTGAGCATTTTCACAGGTTGAAAATTAAGTTTCAATGATTTTTCAATTCTAAACCCTAGATAGAGAGTTTCCTGGAATGTGCAGGCCCGAAAGGGATAAGAAATGAAATTATCACTCATTAGTGGATGAAAATCAAAAATTCCAACTTCATGAGGATTATAGTTTTAAAAAAAAATTACGAGTCACCACCATGGCCACAAATGAGCTTTCCGCACTTCAAAACACTCTGACTTGTTTCAAACTTCTTAGTCCTTTGGTCTCATTTACCGGACACATGTCGCCATTCCAAAAAACCTCAAAGTGATGGGCTTAGGTGGACTCAAGCCCATGGAATAAACTACATTTATATAGTTTCAGTCCACCAATCCATCTTCTAGTAAATGGTCCCATCATTGTAAAAATCAAATTTTGACATGGATGTGATCTTCTTATCATGTGTGTATCATTGTGAAGTTCTAGCCAATAAAAAAGTTCCACGTTCTTCGTAATGTCAGAATTTTCTTAACCTCCACTAGCCACCGTGAGAATCAAGACAATAAGGAATATTTATGCCCTTCGAAATGCCATACTTTTGATAACTCGTATCCGACTAATTTAAAACATGATCTAATAGGTAATCTCCATGCTCCTCTCTTATTTTTTAATGTCAATATTCACATTTTTCAGCTCTATGTCGTAGGAAAAAAGGACAACCAATAAAAAGGATCCATGCATCTACACATTTCACGGTGTTAGACTGGATTTATTTTGTCACAACTTGTTTCTTTTCTTCGCAACTGTTAGGTGGACCTGAATCTTTATCTAATCCTTTTTATTCCACATGCCTAAATTCTGCGAAACCTTTTTTCTTGAGGTGGAAACAAAATGAAACCATATGTCTATCAATTTTATGGAGTGGGGATGTATGAATAATGTTAACTTATGAAGACGTGCCTTTGATCTTTCTTTCCATGTGAACCTGAAATGTAATTAAATCCTACTCATTCCACCCTGCAAAACTTCAAATGGCCATAAATTCCTCCAGAGAGCTCCAAAATGTGCAAATTTGGTCTCATTGGAAAGGTCTCCTTGAGTTATGAAATTATGCATGGACCTCAAAAACACATACCTCCACCACCTACAAAATCTCTTGCACATGCTAGAACAAGTATTTCATACTTGTAGATCATTTGGGCCAAGCATACCAACCTTCTCCATACCTTCAATGGACATCAACCTCCTGTTCAAGCCTACAACACTCGAGACCATCCCGAGACCACTTTGCACACCGCCGAGGGACACCTATTTGTATGAAATGTAACTCCTTTTCAATCAATTCCATGTGACATCAATGAAAACACCAACCAATGCAATAGGGGTCAACAAAGTCTCAATCATAAAATTTCAAAATAGGTTGAGAAATTAGGTTGGGATAAGTTTTATTTTTATGTTCAATTTTTATGGTGTTGGATATGTTGTATGGTCAAGGAACCTCAAAAATTTCATTTTTTTTGGTAAGAGAAAGATGGTGAATTGAGTTGGAGGATACAGAGGGATCATAAAATGAAATCCCCTTGTAGTTTTAGTATGGAAAATGGAATTGATTTAAATAGTGTTTTAGATTCTTGTATTTTTAAGAAATATATGGATGAATTTTGACTTGTAGGAAAGGGGGATTAAGCCCTAAGAAAACTAGATAGTTTCCTATGGCACCAACAATTAGGTGGATCCAAATTTATACTATTTGTATTAGGTTAACTACTTACTTTCTCCCAATTATTATTATGCTTGTAGTATATTAAGGTTGGGTAAAATACCTATCATAGACAATATAATAATAAAACTTATTTCATATAAGCACAATAATATGGTAGCGTTTTAGAAAATGTCGTACTAAGCCATAAGAAACTAATAGTCTATGGTGGTAGTAGTTAGGAAATGTCAAATTTATAGGAATATTACTAGGTTGACTGGTTACCGCTTAGCCAAAATTATTATCGTTGAAATATATTAATGTTCCACAAGACTATTAATGATAATATAATATTAAAACTTTTTTGTGTGGAAGATTAAAAATATTGTAGTGTCTTTTTTTATAAACATATATTATATGGAGAAAAATGCTATGGTTGTTCTTGGTGAGTTTTTGTTTAAACTAATTAAAGAATCTATGCATTTGGTATGATTATTTAAGGTGCCTACATTCTTTTGTAAATATCAATTTTTATGGGTCAATTTTAGATTCCTTGCTTTAGGTATAATTTATAAGATGCAACAATTTTCTTTCCAAGAATATTTTTAGAAAATGATGATACAAAATAAAAAAAAAAATCATTCAAACCCTAATATTTAAGTTGATGTGTTTCCAAAATAAAAATCTCTATTTTGATGCTTAGCACTAATGTTATAATAAATAATCTTTATTAAACTTGTTATAATAAATAATCTTTATTAAACTTACTTATGAATTCCTACAAGAATCTAACATATAATACTTTAATAAATTAGATGGGGGTTGTTTGGCTTTAAATATTTCCTAGGGCTCTCGAACTCTTAATCTAGACATTTTATGATAGGCTTTAATAATTATGTAAGTATTAGGATGAGTGGTAGGATATATGGAATTGCTTCTAACAATTACTATTTTCATACATTACATGTTAACCACATTTTTAGTATTATCCATAGTAGAATAGTAGGTCTTTTCAATGAAATTGGTTGAAGGAATTTCCAATTTTTCATCTTTAGCGGGATGTTATGATTTGTCATCCTTGACATGATTAGACAAAGGATCATTATATATACCAAATGTAAAATTGATATCAAGCACAAAATCATTAAGATATTTTTTCTCTATTTGGTCTCATATTTTTATGGTTTTGTCATTCCCTGTGTGTTCTAATGGATTCTTGATCAAATTCACGTTTAAGAAATAAAACATAATCCATGGATATAATCTCTTGACAATTATCATGAGAATGACCCATTTTAGCAAGGAACCAAATTATTTTTTATCATCATACCATTATGGAAGAGGTCGTGAGGGTCCCATAGATGCAATGAAGGTCTAGGAATATTCCTTCTTAATTCATCTCTTGTGAAAGTTTGATGAAAATCCACTTGATGTGATGGGTGAGGAAAGGAGAACACCTTTGGTTAGAGAGTGGATGAACCTTAAAAGGTAGCGATGTTCTAGATGGATTGATTAAAATTGTTTCTATAATTGTGAGTGTATGTGACTGCATTATCATTGTGGTTATAGTTTTGATGTCACAAGGACCAATATTTTTCTTGGTTATTGTTGAGGATGAAGTTTCTCAAATTATTATATCGAGATAGTATTTTTTCTAGCTTGTTCAAGGGTATTCTCTATTATTTCGGAGAAGGACCTAACCAAGTATTCAAGTTGAGCTTCTAAAGTTGTGAGAAATAATTGGAAAATACTATCATTGAACATGTTGTTCTTGGATTTAATAGCCAAGTATTTTCATCACTAGATAAATTATTGAGAATTTTCATGTTCGGATTGTTTACAATTAGAAAAGGCATTAATATTGTTTTCATGTATGTTATGATAGTGAAAATTTTCTACTAAATCAATGATTAAATATTCAAGTTCAACAATAGAGCTAGAACTAAGGGTATGGTACCAATATAAAAGATCACCTATAAAGGTCTTAGATAAGAGTTTTGCGAATGAATAAGAGTTGGTTTTGATCCAATCATCAAAGACGTTTCCATATTCCTTAAAGTAAAGAGTTTGATTAATTAATCTATTATAGGTCATGGTTGGAGTGATTCCTTTGATATCCATTGTGGAAATATAAAGAGTTAGGGGATTTATTTAGATTGATTGAAAACCCTTGTTAAGGGCATAATGGGTATTGGGATGGTACCAATGGGTGACACCAATGAATCTTAACTTCGTGGGGTAGTGAAACTCTATTTGGGATGAAATCACGAGAATTTATACAATATCATTAACAATATAGTTTGAAGTTTATATCATATATGATAGAATCTCGGGGTTATAATCCTATCTTATAGGGTTGTGAATGATCTAAATTTTATTATTAAAATTCATATATATCTTTACTTCTATTTTAGAGTTGTTCTACCGGGTTGTGTTGTGATGGAACATAGTTGGTATCTTTTTTTTTCTAAACCCTAATAATATGTTATTGATCATAATACACATTATATATGGGTTAGATCTTTGGGTTATATAGAAAATATCATATTCACATTATGGTTGAGAATTTAGTACATAATAATAATCCAAAGAGGTCTCAAAGTTCATGTACTTCTCCTATAGTGCTATATGAATGCAACTAGGAATTTTCACAATGCAATGAATAATGATCCTTCACTTTGAACACGACTCTTGGAATATGTGAATTTGACCTCAATTTTTCAAAATTTATCACATGGGATACTCTATGGATTCTTCTTGAGAGATTGATATTAGTATAAATCCTTTGCAATGATTTCTAATGAATTTTCTAGTGTGTGTCAAATACATTTTTAATCCTTTAGACTATCTACTTATTTATGATTCCTTACATTAATTTATTACAAAAATTTTGATTAATAATTTACCCCTAGAATGACCTATAAACTACCTTTTTAAAAGAAACTATATGTTATGGGAGTATGAGACACTACTATGAAAATTTAATTGGTATCGAAAACAATAATGAATAAGATACAATATCATGTAATTTTTTTCCCACAAGGTTATGATACCATCCTAAGAGATGCAACCCCAAAAACCAAGAACAAAGAGATGTCTATATAGGTGTTTATGAGGTTCCTGAATATACAAGTGATTTTGAAAATTAAGGTTGGGAAATTATGAATGACCTAATGGACTTGAGATTGAATGAAAGATGGAAATATATGAAAAAGAGTCAATTATCACTAGTTAAAATATGTAAAAGGTGTATTTATTGACATTACCAAGTTCCTTGCACCAAATTTAGGGTACTAAATTTTCCAACAAAATATAACATCATCCACACCCATTAGTCTGTTTGATATCATAAATTATAAGTTTCCTTTAAGTTCCTTAACTATAAAATTTAAACAATTAATGGATTTGGAGATAACTATACCCAATAATTTTTTAATTCCACATAACTAAAAAAACCTCTTGAGCTACCATGTGCCTCAAACGTTAACCATGTTTCTTTAATACATAATTCATTTTCTCTTGTTTCAAAATGTTGGACATTAAATTTAGTGTATGAGAATATGATTAAATTTGATCTCTACTCTTATAATACTTTCCTAGCTTTGGTCTTTCGATTTCCAACAAAGTGGTTTCATGAAACCTCAGTGTACTTTCCTCCACCCTAATTAAAGTCAATGATGGTGCTTTATAACCGTTTTCTATTTCAACCTTATTTATTTTTGAAATTTGGAAGAATTAAAATTTATCTTTCTAGTTCGATGAGTCTTAATATATTTTTATGTATTCATAACTTATGTAAATATTTTATCGATTCTTATTTTCACCTTCCATTAGAGATAACTACAAGGAGTTTAATTTGAGTTTTACTATCTTTAATATTTTGGGATGTGTTGGTTTGATGTCTTGCGCCCATGTTTTTGGTATATATTCTAGCCCTACATTATAATATTACTTTTGATTTGTGTGAGTTTTAATATTCCTTTCTTTAGTCAATAAAATTTCATATATCCTCATAAATTTCATGAAGCAAGTTCATTTTTCTTCACTAATCAAATACTTCCAGATTTTTGTATTAGCATTTGCCTTGCCCATGTTTTAGCTAAACGCACAACCATGCCATCTTGGCCCTATTTCAAATATTCACAATAACTCTCCACATTTTATGTGTTTACATATATTGATCTTATGTGGAGAACTTGTCATGATTTCTCTACATGAAGACATTTTAATATTTTTTTAGTAGTTTTTTTGGGTATCCATTACAAAAATACTTTTGTTTTTATAATGTTGTTTATGTTCGATTTTAGGGCCTTAAAGTTTTTTCACACTAGTTTTTCATTATATTACCAATATTCCTACATTAATGGCCCTAAAAGGAGACATTTGTATTCTATATATTGTTTCCATACCCAAAGAGATGGAAAAAAATTCTAACGTTTAGAGTTATATGTTTAAATAATTTGGATTTGGCAAAAATTCCACAACATGGAAAATCATTTTTTCATGACACCTGCAACACAAAGTAAACCTCCTTATTACCTTTCCATTTGGGTGAGAAATTATTCACTCAATTTGTTTTTGAAGATTATAAAATCGACTCATAGGGGAACTTATGAAAAATCTCTTACTCTATATTTATAGTCTTACATACAACTAGCATTACTATAGAACCAAGTCTATCCATGGAAAATGTATCAATTTTTGTGCTCTATAAGGTCATTTGAAAGTAACCATTACCAATGAATATTTTATTTAGTATTAGAAAAAAAAATCACTTCTTTCCTATTTGGTTCATTATATCCTTCAAACTAGGTAATCTAGGTGCACCCATGTAAGGTTAGAAATGTTGCATCAATAATAAAAATTAGTAATAGTTATTATGTGGTACTTTTAGTTTTGAATTCAATTTTATTTCCATTTAATCTTATTTTTTAGATTTAATTTAATACAGTCTTTGAAGCATTTTGCACATTGGATGTTGAATCAATATTTTCGAGGCTACAATTCTAGATTATTTGTTTAAGCAACATAATATCATCAAAATATATATTTGATGGCCTTCATACTAGAATTAATTTTCACTCCTTAGAGATGTATTTATTAGGTGATTATGTAAATAAATGGAAATATCATTTGCTAGAGAATTTAGGAAAGAATCTACAGTCACATGGAAAGGAAAGGACATTTAAGATTGCACAAGAAGAAGAAAAACTCATATTTCTACCAAAGAAATTAGTTCTAGAGGGAAAGCAATAGTCTTGACATAAAAATAAATAAACCCATGTAAACGGAATGAAATATTGGAATATGGATGTAAACATTACGTAAATGACCAAAGAACACTCTACAAATCAGATCTTGAGCATTTATATAAGAAAATAAAATAACAAAGGGAGAGGAGGAAAAAGACACTATTTGATTTAGGGTAGAAGTGAAGGTTGGAGAGTTTGGGAATTTCCAAAGGGTGTTTATGGAACCAAGAATAAGTTCTTGAAATGGAGATGGGGAATTTATTTCCAAATTTGAAATTTAGTTATCCTCTAGTGTAAAGATTTTTAATTTTATTCATTAATCCATCTCAATAAGTTCTTACAAATATGTCAATTTTATGTTCTAGTTGTAAGAGTCTAATTTTAGGTGAAAAAGGTGTTTAAATATAAATTTAAAGTCATTTCAAAGCACTAGAATATTTTATTCATGTTTTTAATGATCACAATAGTTAATATTATGTGAATTATCATCTTTATAGGTGTTAAAATTATCTTTTTAAAAATTTATATGTTTACTATTTTTTTCCTTGACAAGGATTGTTTGGATCGTGAGTTTTTAATTGATTATTTAATACCATGGTATATGTATATATATTACTATAGTGGAAATAGTGTTTATTTTAATTTATGAAAAGGCATTTTCATCAATGGTCATGTAAAGAAATCCCCATTGTTTAATAAAAATATAAGATCTCTTATATAAGGTTTTGAAGTGTTGATGATTTTTGTAGTGTTTAAGACATAATTTTTTGACATGATGAAAATTTAGGATGTAATTAATTTGACCCACCAAAGCTTAGAGATCCTTGAATCTAAAGTGTTATCCTTGATCTAAATCATTGAGATCTTCTTTTTTATGTAAACCTAGAGATGATTGAATATAGTGGGTGGGCGCTAGGATTTCTTCATTTACAACCAACTACTACATTTTAATGAAAATTTAGATAAATTTATAGAAAAATAAAATACTATAAGTATTCACAAAAAAATCCAATATGGAAGCACACCACAAAATTGTCACATAGGCCAATGACATGTCTTAGGAGAAAATTTAAATGTAACTTATATCATATCATGAATTACCAAAACAATTTAATCAAGAAGATAAAAAGAAGAGAGGCTAGTAAGAGGAGGGTCCTTATCATAAATATTTTCCCATATACCATCTGGACGGTTTGTTGTATCTAAAATGGGATCCTAGCTAGTGGTCGTATTCTCGATTACTTTTATAGAATCTTCATTTATGTGTGTTTGGTCAAACACAAACAAGATAGCTAATTATGTCTAGGGAAACATATTTGAAGAAGGATGAGGAGCCAAAATTTCATGGTGTAGAATTTGATGTCCCCACTCTCCATGTTTTGTATGTGGAGGAGATTACTTGGTGAGGTTGAGATCCCCACCCAAAGTGAATTTGAGAGTATATGTCATGACAACCCCTTTGAAGAAAGATAATTTGGGTTTATAGGCTATTGTGTATCAACCAAATATAAATAATATAGTTTGCATTATATTTTATATTGAGGGTATATTGCACAAGACTATTAAACAATCCATGAGATTTCATTGGGGCTACAAAAATCTATTGGATATGTGTAATTCTATTACATAAATTCAAGTCTATTGTGATGTAGAAACTAAAAATTGGTGATTTTTCGTCATGCAATGCCAAGTTTGAAAATGTATCCTTGCTAAGCCAAATGCTCACATTCATAATCCAATATCCTCATGTCTCTATCTTGTTCTACAACATGAAAAATCTACACATGAGGTTAATTCTAACCATTCTTACAACCAGATTATGCCTCCTCAATTAACCAATTATCCTCTAATTTTTCTTATTTTTGTTACTACTACTTTACCACCAATCATTACCTTTACTGATGTGTACCTCCAAGTTTCTTTTAAATATTACAAGATTCACATTGATGCATATATTGACAATCAAGCTCTCAATAATGTAATGATCAATCCTAATTTCAAACATAACGCATGTTCACTTCCCTTTTATGTTCTATTGGATTTCCATCATCCCAAATCAAGTGTAAGTCATCGACCTCCTATGGGAGCATAAATTTTCCCATCACACTTGGGCCTCTCACTATATGCATGTCATTTATTGTAGCATCAAAAGTCAAGCATTGTGATATGGTATTAGGTATTTATTTGCTCAAATATATTAGGGTTGTCCCATTTATTGTGCACCAATGTGTCAAATTCATACATGAGCATCGGATCATCACTATTCAAGGTATCCCACCTCTACCCCCTTTACCTTTTTCTCATAAAGCTTCACCAATATCTACCATTAATGCACCACCCACTCATGTTAGCACTATATTTGATGCTCCCACTATTACCATCAATCCTATATCTAGTAATAATAATATTACCATTTTACCACACACTCCTAGTATTATTCCCATTCTCTCTAGGTCTCATAGTCCACCGCATAGGAGTAGGCATTCACATAGGGTTCACCAGACACACTACACATCTAGATCTCCTCATAAGTCTACTTCACCTTCTCCACGACACAAATATTTACGATGTAACATTTCTAAACAAACTATCCTACACATGGTATCACATGACACTAGTCTCTTAACCCATGATCACATACATCCTTTATTCAAAATGGAATATAGTGGGTCGTCACTCCATGTAATTATTGGATAGATCATACATTACTCACATAGTGGGGGCATCAAAATTTACCTCTCTTTTCCGGATGAATCACTCTATTTATAAGTTTAACTTGACTTGTGAGAGAGTGTCTACACACTCAAACCTCACTTTACAAACACACTAGGGGAAATCTTGTTTCTTCTCTCTTGTTACATAATATTTATTCATCAAAATCCCTAAAAATATAAATATTTGCCCCCAAGGGGAATTCTTGGATCACCGATTCTTATCTTCAAAGAATAAACTTTCATTTATGCCCTCGGGGGCCTATCCCAAAACATTCACATATACACAAAACATCCAAAAATATTCACATCTCTCTTATTTGGTTGTTTATATTATATGTTCATATTATTCATGTTACACTTTACTTATCATGTTCGATTGATACATAATATGGTATATCATTATTGTATACACATGTGTGTTCACGTGACCTACGTTGAGTTGAATGAAATCCACACAATTTTTTTTACATGATTTTGGATGCTTGACACTACTCTCTACAATTTCTTTCCTAGATAATAGGGGCATCAACTTTACACTTTCTCTTATATAGGTGCTATTATTCCAATCTTTCCTACTTTAATTTTGTGTACTTCATTTTCTCAATACATACATTGTTTCATATTATTTATTACTCTAACATGTTAATGGGTTCTTCATATGTAGTATCTATTTTCGAGGTCAATTTCAATTTGGGCTCATCTTCATCCTATTACTTATTTATCACTTTGCATGCTTACTATGTGTTTTAACTTGTTTGTCGGATATGCTCTATGTTATTTTTTTGTTTATTGTTGGCCTTGAATGCCTTGATTGTATTATGACATCTTGAGTAGTGTCCCATGTATGCATTATATTTTTTCCATGAATTTTATATTTTTGTGTCCTTGCATGTTTTAGATTGCATCTACTATGTTGTTTCTATTTTTATTGCTACTAACACATTGCTATTTTTTCTTTTATATTACTATGTATGTGCCATGCACACTACCATTTTCCCTATAAGAATCATAAAAACATTTGCACATTAGCTGCATGACATTTTTAGGGCCATGTTCACATTTTTCCATCTCACATGCCCCAAACAAGGGGAAACCATTAGGTTATATTTCACCCTCACAACAACTTAAAATCAGAAAAAAAAAAAAGATCCACAATTAGACATGACAGAGCCTCAAAAATGGCTCAAAAACATAATTTGGTCTAGAAATACATAGAGACCAAACCATAAGTAAAGACCATAACATATGGATTCTATGCTCCATTACTTACGCTTTTTCCTAGGGGTAAATTTAATAAATTTCTCACTTGGTACAATTTTTAGGAACAATTAAAGGCCTTTAACTAAGTTTCAATGAAATAATGCATGTTACAGCTCAAGTTATGGTGGTACCAAGTTACATGTAAGCTAGCATTTGCCTAATACATTATGTCATAATTTGCAAATCAATTGGATTTTTTTTCATCTACAATGGCACTTATTCGTGGGTCTTAGATTGTGTTGAGGTGAATTTTTTTCATTATAGGCTTGACATCCCATTGCCCATATATTTATGGAGGGATGCATAGTAAGTAGAAAGATCCACATACACTTCTCTTCACAATGTAGGTTACATTTTAATTCATTTATATTCTCCTTGGCACATTCTACTTGGGGTTTGATCACCCCCAAGTAATTTTAACCAACTCCAACCAAAAGTTCAAAAATTCTCCATCAAAATGAAATCGAGTACTTTCTCCCCCTCTCTTGTAAAACAATCAGCTTGTACTATTTCCTTTGTTTTGTTGTTCTACTTTATAGATTTCTATTTTCACACTACGTTCAAAATTTTCAAGTTAGAGTTTGATTACCTATACTATGGAAATTAAATAAACTTCTATCTATTAGTACTCATACTAGAAATAAAACACATCCGTAACAAAGATAAAGTCCTAGCACAAGCACAAGGTGCTTTGAGTGAAGGCAAAGTGTGACTACACACTTAGGGAATTTCCCTTTAAGTACACAATTTTTATTCCATACTTGAATGGGGGAAATGTAGACACTCCTTTTTGTAATTCATGTCTTATGACAAAAAAATTGTATAACACACTTGCACTAGCCCACACTTTCTCAATTTAGATAACTATGCTTTGCCTAGCTATATAAAAATAATTATTTTTGAACACACAACCCATTTTTTCACACAATAGTCAGTTTAATCCATCAAATGTGGCTATACTCATTTGCACATGCATCTTGGATCATAGTGTATATGGATGGCCATAATGCCCATGATGTGCTATACAATGACCTAGCTGCTTTGGTCCATTTCCCTCTAATGGTGTTTTTCTCATTTTATATTTCTTTGGTACATTTCTAGTCATAATTTTATGATTTTTCAAGATTCAGAACACATATATAATTTTTTTATCTCCCATTATGAGAGGGAATTCATTCTACTTGACTCATAACATTCCAATGAGCAAAAATGAGAGTGGTCACAAATAAAGTCACTCCAAGTCTCCTTGAGCTTCACATAATTTATAAACTCATTCTAGGGTATTTATTCACTTATATTTATAAGTACAAAAGACACATTACTAAATTCAAGTCAAGTTACTGAAAAGAATCAAGTACAATACCATTGTTACAAGGTCATGGTTATCAATTTAGTTTCATACATTATAGATATCACATGTTAGGAGAGAATGACATGGGGTTTGATCCCTCTTTGGAGTAGTTGAAATGTTAGTGGTGCATAGGGGTGCCCACAACCAACCTAATTTTTTTAATAGGAATCTCTCACCATTTATGGTTTTGAAGATTGGATTAGTTTCACAAAGTGAGAATCACACATTATCAGAGGTATAAATTTCATGCAAGAGAAAAAACATGAAGCAATGCACATGCACAAAAATTTGAAAAAGATGAAAGTACAAAGGGATAAGGGCATACAAAAAGGGTCATATCGAAGGTATTCTTTGGTTTGTACCATATGCATTGGGTCAAGAGTATGCTCAAGTCATATTATCAGTTGTGAATCTCTGTCGGATCATTTCCAACATTTTCTAGTCATTAGACCAACATACATCAATACACAATAAAATATATCATCTAAGTCCTCTTATCCTCCTTATTGCTAGTGCATTGTTTCATTATCTATCATTGCTTATATTTTTTCATATGATTATCCATGATATTTTTGTAATTAGACTTGGAAATAATTTATTGAGATAATATATAATCGATTACTACCCCTTAAAGAATTAACCCATATAACTAAATAAAGGGGATGTGTGCCACATGTTGACATCTCCATAAACCCGTATACATTATAATATCATATCCTAAGGTACATAAAATACAACATGTGTGGAAGCATTATTTCGAGGACTCCCAAAACTCTTATTCTATTTCATAGTCTAGTTGAATGAGTAGAATCCTCTTGAAGCACTTTCCCAGCTTCCTGACCAAGTCTCCTTCTTCGAACTCATGCGTACGTCATCTCACCATTGTGAGTGTCTCATGAAAATAATTTTTGGCATGAACATTCCCTTTCCTCCCTCTTTATGGAAGATTCCAAAATTACATGGCTTGTAGGAAAGAATTCATCGACAATGAGAGGATCTCTCCATTCATACGGATCTTACTAGACACTCTCACTATTGCATCCATTTTCCTATAGCCTCTATGATCTCGGATGAGCTTTTGCTTCACATAGATGATCCACCTCTCTTCACTTTAGTTTATATCAGTCACACTATGGTTAATTATGATCTCATTGATGAAGAATCCAACACGTGTGTGGCCTTGTTAAAATTTATTAAGGCTCTCAGTTATTATATCGATAACCTAAAATGTATATGAACCACCTGTCAAGGATATGACCACCAAAAATGCCTCCTATGGGGTGTATTTTTACCCATCACCATTCCCCCTAGGAATTTCCACAACAAATTCATGGCCTTTGATTTTTTTCTATCTTATAATATTATCTTAGGGTGACCTTGGACTCATCATATGCACGCTATTGATTCTTCCGTGTGTCGGTGGGTAAAGTTTTCTCACCAAGGAGTTCTTTACAAGATTCAAGAGGACATTAATCCTTGAAATTATGACACGCTTAAACAAAAAGTGACATACATAATCCCAAAACTCAGAAAAATTATCACCTAGCCCCTTTCAAAATATCAACATTTTAACTATCTTATAGATTATCTTCATGGAAATGTCGGTCATCCCAAATTGGTCGGGTGTATGCCTCTTAATCTCTTGTATTATGACGATGAAAATAATGATGAGGTAACACTTAAAATATATAATTTTTATTTTATTGAGCTCATCATATCCCAAAGACATCCTTCCGTGTGGCCTCGAGAGAAGGAGCCCTTGGTTCCCGCGGTCATCTCACGTACACCACAACCCCCACTGGAGTATGTGGTCTAAATTAATACCATAATAGATTCTTGTGTGGTGGATTCCTCCACATCATATTATGATGATGGTTATACTTTAGATGATTCCCACCTTGATAGCTATGCCCAAATTCATGATGGGGAACTCTTTCATTACCAAGAAACCCTTCGTACCAAATTTTCTCATGATGTGAACTTCATCCTAATATAATAGGAAACCTTGAGTATAGTTGGCACTTCTTTCTAAATAGTTCTTGATATTTATATTTTTCCTTTGAATACACCTTCACACACTATCATCAACCTAGCCAATATATCTTCCTTACAGTAAGTGGATGATCGGGTTGTTGGATTTAAATATGAATTTGTTGATCTCATGGGTGATGATCCTATATATTGTGCCTCGACGACTAAGCATAACATTTATCCATTGGTTCCATATTTACCCATCACATCAATGACCTCATCAAGTCCTCTCCATCCTATGAAACTACAATCCCTACCTCTTTACCTTATATATATTCAGTCTCTACGACGATCGAGTCATTATGCACATGGCACGAGGCCCTAGGGAATGATGTTTTTGATTGTAGATCCTATAAATGTTACATGAAGAAGCTAAAAGCTAAGGTAAAATGAAACTAAACAAAAAATACTACAAAAAGTATACTTAAGCTCCCTTATTTTTCTCTCATCATGGATATTGTGTGCACATTGATGTTGATTGTCGGGTTCGCATAGAAAACATCCCATCCCCTGAAACTTTTCTCGTAATCGTAATCCTAAATCATATTCCTCTCTCTCAACCACCCACCTTCCCTTCGACCAAATAGAATTCAACCTACTTATGGACCACCTACTTTCCCTGATCCTCATCCCTCCATGAACGAAATTTGGCATGACATTCTCACTGTCCCCGAGAGGATCGGATCCATGACACCTTATTTTTCATGAGATCTTAAGTTCATTGGCAAGTCACTATTATACACCATGCCATCGAGGACCTCATGAATCATGTTAGAAGTCACATCTGAGATCAATTTTATGATATCATCACTGATACATTACGATATTTTCCCCCACATTGATAGTTATCCATAGTACCATTATTTCATCCATTTTTCCCTTCTTTGACTTGGACCCTTATTTTCACTTGGGCTCTCAGCCCCCACTTGGGTTTTTACACACTACCTTTTGCATTCAGTTGGGACCTCAACTCCCCTTGGGTTTTTACACTATCTCGAATATATTGTTACATCCTTGCTTGGGTTATTTTCCCAACTTGGTTTTATCACCATTTATGTCTTGATTTATCCTACCGTTGGAGCACCTCCACCATGATTCCACTATTTTGGTTCTAATTTTTTCATGTCTTTTCTATTGGATCATTATAGTATTTTGTGCCTATTCTCTTAGGCATATGGAATTGCTTTGATTTATATACCGAATTGTTACTTTACATCCTACCATTGGATGTTTTATCCTTGTTCCACATTTTGGCTTCTTCACATCGCGTGGGTTGGGCTATCTTATAGATCCTTCTCTCACTAGATTTACCTATCTAACCACATTATGATTATTCCTAAGTACCATGGGTATCATCACATATATGCATGTGGAAATTAGGAAAATTATAAGTGAATCAATATATATATATATATATATATATATATATATATATATACACAACACCAAATATCCAATATCTCTAAAATCATTTATATATCAACTCAATTTGTATACATCAACAAAATCAATGCATGACTTTGGCCTATCAAAAAAATGGCTGGCTCAAATACCCTCACCTTTTGTTAGAAGTCTCTAGATGCTTAGGTTTGATGGGTTTGTGCTAGTAGTTTTGGTTGTACGAGTTAAAGAATTTTCTCTAGATCAGGTTCCGATGCCTATCCTTGCACTCTCACTTACTATATCTCTAATGAAGTAATCCTCTTTGAATCCCTCTAGGAATATGATAGGTGAGCCACCTAATCTTGAATCAAGACCACCCGAACCTATAATATACTATGTGGCATTACATTTATGATCCTAGTAGCTTCCAACATATGTGCATCCCTATATCACCACGGTGACTGTGATGTCTGTCCAACTAGACAAAATAATCTCACTAAATCTCCCACCGATGGTATACGGATCCACCATCACTTTAGTATCGTAGACATCCATCACCGAATCTAGGATCTCATGGTGGATACTCTCTATCAAGGAGTGTCACTCCTCCAATGTCCTCTATGTGAAACCAAATAATAACACACATTATGATACCGATATAGAATGCAAAACCATTTCTCAAGAATCATCCAAATAACATAATGAAACACATACCCGGCTGCCCAAGCCTCTCCCACAATGGTCTCTCCATCTCCGTAGAAACCTAATAATTCCTCTTCCTCATCATCAAGTTAAGGTTTGACTCATATATACTATTACCACCTATGTTGAAACACCAATATCATATCCCCTACCATGTAGGACCATTTGAACCCCAATCGATGTCAACTAGCCTACTCTCGGACACCACATATTATGCTCCTTGAGCCATGGATTTGGCTGCCCTACTACTCCTCTTGTGGGGATAGGAATTTCTCATCCTACACCCCCTACTTGTGAATCTCGTATCGAGAGGATCCTCGATCGATCCCTCCTTCGATCTAGTCACCAATATGATCTTTGGTAATCCCCGAGCATCCCCACCATACATGCATTGCCTCTAACCATTTGCGCGCTAATTATCAATTCGATGAGGTCATAATGCTAGTACCCTCACCTATACTTCGGAACCTCTCTATCATGATGAAACTTGTAGGGTGGAAATGGTGGTATCACCATGGGAGTTGTTTTCCCAAAGTGTCTTGAGACCCTACTCACTACATGAGTCTCCACCCAATAGACATAATGGCCTATCATCTAGATCCACTTGTGTTAGTGTTTGGAATGCTCTAAATGACCAAAATTCTGGTCCCTATTCTCATTGAAGCACTTTCAAGGCATCCTCTGTGACTTCATATGGTATCCTTGTCACCCCGTACCTAAGGAACATCTCATATATATCCATGTGGTTGATGAAATGATAGGTCCCATGACCCGTTGGCCCCTCCTCATGACCTTGTATAAACCATGCACCTATTGTACCCATATGGTAGTTCCCCAACCGAATAATACCCCCGTGATCAATAACACATATACACACTACAATAAAAACAATGGGATGGATTAATTTGCCTTGTGGCACACTATTTGTGCCCAAACAATGCCCATCACTACCTTCTAGGTATCCAAAATCCTTGCAGCCTACACTTTGTCTTTGAGTTGGAAACATAGAATAATCTTGTCATATGTGTCGTTATCAATAGCCCATATGGCTAAGGCTATCGATTTGTAGAACCTAAACTTAGATCACAATAAATGAGGGTTCCTCCAATTAGTTACCTTGAAATTTCATGAAAATCCTCCAATTTCAATGTCATCTCCATAGTTTCCTCTCATATCCACCTTGAAAGGCGTTGGATCTAGTATCCCATGCAACTAAAAGCATCAATAATAAATCTAGATCCAATGGTATCATGGGCATTTTCATGATGCCCACAAACCCCAACCTTGTAATTGCGTCACCTCTGGTTGAGTCGGTCTAGAAACATAGAACCGAGCCATGATACATATACACTTTTCCATAGGTGGATCCTAAGAACTTCATGCAAAAAAAATAACAAACATGTATTATAATCCTACAGAATCAATTAGTACCGAAAAATCAAATTGTAAAGCTCAAACCTACAAAATCCCTATGTCATTGGCCTTCTGGCTAATACCATTGACTCTATGGTAGACACCATTGGCCCTAGAATGCACTTCCCCCATCTTGATGCCATCGGCTCTCCTGTTGCAAAGGGGATGATTGCGTCTGGCCAAATATTTGGCCAAAAAATTAAAAGTTTAACTCTAAAAAATTGACAAAGAACAAATTGAAAATCCAAAACCAACCCAAACCCACTTGTATTTTGTCCTAACCTACTTGATGATACACTTTTTGACTATAATGACGTCATAAAAACTCGAAAAAGAAAAATAAGTATCATCTAATATGCTCATCAAAATTATATACAAATGACTTACCCGTGGTCACACCTCGCCATGTGTATTTCCTTGTCATCCTCTTTTACCACGTCATACTCATGCCATGTCGTTGAAATACACCCAAATTTGAAATTCTAGAGCTCATTTCTCTCAATTCCAAAATTTAAAAATAAAATAAAACCAAAATCACTCCATAAAAAAAAATTATTCAAATTTGGTTGCATGACAAATGTAAATATTTCAATCATTGTCATTTTTCTCCCCAAACTCTACGCAATGCATCAATTTTGCATCTTGACCACAATCTTGACCCATTCATTTTAACATATTACACATATAATTTTAAAACTTTCAATTTTCACCTATTTTTGACACCATATCACCATACACCACTATGACATGACATTCGTCCCATGGGCTCCTAGCTAGGTGATTTATATCTTATTTTATTGATGATCCTCTAGTGTCTCTTATTACTTGTTCTTATTTAGGGTTCTTGCAGCATGGATTGTTCCCACACATGGAAAGACGATCAAAACTATCATGTATGTGCATTTATGGGCATATTTCATTTCAGCTAGTCCTTTATGTTCCTACTTTTAGTATCTTCTTTTGATATCAATGTTGGATGGTTTCTTTTTTTTTACTACACCATGTTTGGATATTGTGACATATGTTGATCAATGATTGAGGTATATATATACACCTAATTTTTCAATTTTCATCTTTCATAGTTGTTACTAATAATTTCCTTTGTGTAGATAAGGGTCACTGATGCATCTATTTATTGAGAGGGTTCCTAAAGGAGCCTTCCAGGAATGGGGAATGATTATTCATGTAATCATTATGTGTTAGATGTAGTAAAGAGAGAATATTTCTATTTTTCCTTAACCTTAGTTTTCTTTGGATTAGTTATCCTTTTCCCTTTATGTCTCAAAAAAATTGTGTGTTCGACACACGTTTTTTTTCATCTTGCCATTTGGCACTTTGTTCATCCATCTCGCTTGACCTATGACACTTGTTTTTATCTTACATGACACATTATCATACTTATTCAATGCCATCTCTTGTAGATGATCATGTCGGTGTTATTTTTTCCCTAGCCGAATCCGTCACCCATGGGAAATGACATTGTATATATACATGTCATACATTAACATTCAAATAGAGGCAATCTTGAATCTTAGGAACTTCCATCATCTCTATTATTTTGCGCAATTTTTTTTATTTTCTTGTTTAGTCTTTGGTTCATCTTAGACTTGGATTGGATTGGATTTAAAAATATCCTTCTTGGTTGGATTTCTTGCACTATTGGGTCATCTATAGTGAGTCTAGGACAAAAAGGATGTTCCCCTTATCAACGTAATAATGATTCTCTCTCAATGTGTTGTTTCTCTAGAGAGATAGATGCATCACCAACCACTATATAGGTAAAATTAAGTGCTCTAACTCTCTTTGCCATTTTGCATAGATTAGTTAATTTCCCTTCCCCATTGCTCTATGTTAGCTTAGTGTTACATGTATATTGATGCTAGTTAGCATAAAAATCTTATTTGATTAGCTCTTTAGCTTTCCTTTACTTTAATTTCAGTCATATTGTGCATGCTTTCCTCATCTATCATTGATATATACCTCTTCTCACCCATCGATTGATATATTAGTAGGTTTACTCTCCTCTATCTTGACTACAAGCCTTGGAAACCCTAAGTTAACCTAGTGTAAAGATTACTACCCTATGGATATGTGACCTTAGCACTCATTGTAGATCCCTCTAAATTTATCCATTGTATGTCGGTTCATGTGTGTCTCTTACTTATTTCCTAGATACCCTTGTAGAATAGAATGCTTTGAGTACAAGTTATTAAGACACATTATTTTCCCACCATATATCTCTCACATTCTAAATTTATTCCTTCTTGTTTTAGTTATAAGTATCTATTTTCTATTTCTCTCCTCTTTTTTTTAAAAATAACTATGATGATAGGCACAACAAGAAAATGTTGAATTGTTGAATCCTCTTATTAAGTTACAATGTTGAATATACAAGGCAAAAGTCATCCAATGACTTAAATGATGACTAGTTGAAAAATAATCTTTGCAAGGATCAAAAATTATGTTTACTTCTAACTTTTGGGTTGAAGTTTTCCTAGTCTATGGTGCTATCAAATCAATTCACATCTTTTGGCTATAAAGATGACACAAAAACACAAGAACTATCATGGTCCCTCCTTTTTGTTATCCTTTAAAAATACATCTTCCTAATAAGGAAATGGCTTCTTCCCTCTTTTTTTTTTTCCGTCTCCCTATCCCTTAAGGAAAATGCAAACAAATCCCCCAATAATAAAAAGGGCTCATAAAATCCACAAAGAACAAGGGCTAACATTGCACTAAGAAAATTTTGATACTAGGCGTACTAAAATAAAATGCCTTACTTTTACATATATCTCCGTGTGTTACCTTGAAGATATGCATATATCTCCTCCTTTATCTTTCTATTTATTCTCTAGAATGAATATTGATTTATATGCTCAAATTTGGATGATAAAAATAATTATTTCCTATCTTGTAACCTTCTTGTTTCCACTAAATATCCTCAGTACTTCACCCACCACTTTCAACTCTCATTTTAGTGTTGCTAGTTTTGTTTTTCCCCTATGTTTCATTTCTTACAACACCATAACACCCCCTTCAGCATACCATTACATCTTCAAAGTGTGTGATTTTTAGTATTTAAATTAAATCATTTGTGATTGGTATCTTGTTTTTGAAAAATATTCAGAAAGATTTGTTTCCTAGTAGTAGAGAAGCTATGTATTGTAGACAACCCAAAATTACATACTTGATCTCAAAGATTACCCCCTTCACATCCTAGCTCATATCCCCTTACTATTAGTTAATACAATTAATTAATCATAACATTACACCCATTGGATTATTTAAATTAGTCCACAATACCATCTTAGCTAAGTTAATTAACATTTATTAAATAAATGATTAATTTATTATCTTACACATTATAGCTAATTAAATTAGTTACTTGATTAGGAAAATACACCTATTAATCTAGTAAATTGTCACTTCCTCATTCCATTTAACTACACTTAAACTACACTTCTATATTGCATTTGCACTCATCTTATAGATTCTTAGAAAGGTGGGGGAAATTGGTTTGTACATCCAATTCAATTTCCACATATAAATTTTGCCATTCCAAATGTCTATTTCCCCTTCAAATATGAAAATCCCATAATCAGTCTATTTTCTATTCCCGCACAATTACCACAACTAACTTGAAGCTTAGTTAAACATCTCATCCACCTTTCATGGTTCTACCCTTAGCTATAAGAGGAGGTCATTTCCTTCACAAACCGATTCCTGGAAGCTTTATGCAAATTTTAGCCAACTTCTACTGAATTTCTTTTCCCGCATCCTTGTGTATCCAAAATTGTAGCATTTTTAAATCTACTTTGGAGATTGATATCAAGAGCATACACAAATCAAAATCTTTAAGATCATACAAGTATAAGAGATTCCATGATCGTATTGATGTTTGAAAGAGAGTCACGAGAGAAGGTATGTTTCTTTGTTTATTTATTTACCTTTCATTTGTCTATCAATTTTCATTTCTCACATTCTGGCACACCGGTGGGACTTACCCACATTTTCATTCTTTTGTTTCATATGTTATTCACCTTTTAATGCAGTTTTTAATCCATACTAACATTTGTGTGAATGTGGTTTTAATTGGTTAATGTTGTTGTTTTGGTGTGTTTTTTTTGTTTGTGTATTGTTGTGTTTTCAGGATGCATTCTGGGAGGGTTTGCTTAGTAAAAATTCATTTAAAAAGTCACAAAAGAAATATGTTCTTGCTAATTATTACCTTGTTTGTGGTGGTTATACAAGTGCTTGTTACAAGTAGAAAGCGTTTGAATGTAGAAATTAGTTTCAAAATCAAACAAAAATCGTTAGGTGTTTCATCACTAAATTTAAAGATAGTTTTTGAAAATATTTGCTAGAAAAAAATTTCGTATCACTAAAACACAGTGTTTGTAGGTGTAAAAGGTTTTGGTTTTCATATTTTTTAAAAACAAAACAAAAAAATTGTTGTTCCTCTCAAAAATCAGTAGCTCATCCCTAACCCATTACTACTTATCTCCCTACCCCTCTACCGTGCCTAGCTTTGCCCCAAATCGAGATGAGATGAGCCCTATCATTCCCTCACACCATATACCATCAAATAAACCCCAGATGGAAAAACAAACCAAGTCTGCAACACAAAAAGAAAAGAAAAACAAAATTCACAAACCAAACCCATCATAGCCCTCACATGCTCTAAAGCCTTAGTTTTTAGGATTTCTTACCTTTTCCTAAATTTAAAATTAGGATTACCTAATGTTAAGTTTAGGCTTAAAATTTACTTAAGTTATTTTATTTTTAACTTAGGACTTAACTTAGGTTGTGATTCGTAGTTCTTTTTTTACATTAATTAAATAGGTTTGTTTTTAATAAAGAATATTGTTAATTTATTATTAAATATGTTTCCTTTATTTTAATTAGCTAATTAAATTTGTTTTAGTTAATTAATTAACTTAGGTATTTTAAAGCTTAATTATGGCCTTTAATTAATTGTTTTCATCAATCTCGCTTAGAATAAACTAATTTTGAAACTTACGCTTGTAGGGTTATTAGATGTTTTGGTCCAATTTTTTTGGTCGAATTATTGTTGTTATTTAGGAGTTTTTGTATACATTTAATTTTTTATGAACTATCACTAATGCTTTGTGGTGGTTTTGTTTATGTTTTTTTTTCTTTTTTTTTTTGTGAGGCTAATCACAAAGTGATCACACATATGCTCTTTCCTCACACTTTCTAAGTGATCTTGGAAATCATAAACATGATCATTTGATAGGTGCTTTTGGGAATCAAAATTTTTATTTTCTTAATCAAATTTGTTGATCAAAGAACACTTGACAAAAAGCATGCAAGAAGTCCACACCGAAAACATGTCATATTAAAAGTTGCAAACGGATAGGGAAAACATGCGTATGGGTCAAGTTCAAATTTCGAGACTTAGCCGTTTTCGCTCATGAAGGTATATTTTTAGAGATGGCATGTAGAGAACACAAATGAGTCGAGATGTACACGCCACATATTGGATAATTTTGGAGGATCGGATACAAAGTAATTTATATGGACACAAGACGGAAATAGATCTTCTACTATCAGTTAGCTAGCAGTAGTCTATTATTAGCGCACTTGCATGTGTGGCTAGTTTTTTAATAGCGCATGGCTAATAATAGCATGCGACCTATTTTGGGAATAGAAAAATGGTGAAGGGAAATTCCCCACCCTTATATATATGCAATGAAATTCGTAGTAGATAGATAAATAGACAGAGAGAGGTATGATGGTGAACACACACACAGATAGATAAGTACATACATAGAGAGATAATGTTGTTATGCACATACTACATCATTATTGTAATGAAGCTTCTTTATACTTATGATATTTAATATAATGAAGGATATTTGCCGAATCTAAGTGTTAGTTCTATGTGTATCTGAATCTAGTATGTTTTTGATCTCATCGGGTTTATACTTAATTTTTTTCTCCCTTAGGTATGGATTTGGTATGCTCATAGAATGATGTGTTACTAATGGAACTATATGTGTTAAGTATTCATCATGCTAGCATCCTACAACAACAACCCTAAAGAGGTACCTAGTACCTTTGCGTGCTTTGGGTGAGTGCTCAATCCAAGCTGAGTGATGTGCCAACGCAACTAGAGTTTATTGGATTTGTATCACTGAATTCTAGGTTGCATCATTGGTTCCATTTCTAGGACCTCTTTTTCAGTTGTTTTCAGGATGGTTCATGATGAATACATACCGGTTAACCTTAGCAAGTGTTGAAGAATGGATACGCGATCTGGAAAAGAATACGCATGATGATTTAGTACTAGATCTGAGTTTAACACATGCATGTGGGTGGAATAGAATATGTATGACAATTTATATGACATATTTTTCACTATCTTTCTAGTAGAATTATACGAGTGGCTGATTTCTTATGCATATAAGAATAATGCAAGGTATCGTGCACTTGTTTGGACATATGAAGAATTCTAGGCCCTTTATGATGCTGATTTGATCTGGAATCGAGATTTGGATACATGGTTTCATGGTGTCTTGAATAGTTATATCTTAGAATACTCAATTTTTCACTTATTCGTGTCTAGAAGTAGCTGAATTCTAGTTTTTACGATATCCAATCGGGAGCTTACCTACAAGGCATTACTCTGGTGATCAAGATCCTGAAGGTAACCTTGAATCTAGAGAGTAAACTGATGGCTAACAAAACATCACCATGCACGGGAGCAGGAGAAGGTTTAGTGAAAGATGACAGACCTAGTGGTAGAAAGGAAGAGAGAGGAAAGGTGGCTTAAGTATAATGAGGTGCGTGAGAGGGAGATAGAGATGCATGCGGTGTAACGTTGCGAAAAGTATGGCATTGAGAAGAAAGATGGATCATGAAGAATTTTAAGCTCACGTCGAAGATGTGGAGCCAAAGCATAAGGAAATACTCCATTTGGGAAAGCATAACAGGATGCCCCCTCGGCCTCACACAGAAGCATGCCAATAGAGACTACCTGGGCCATGGGCACACATCTGAATCCACTTGGTAACCTTGCCCTTGTGTTTGGTTTTTCAGCATCTAGTACAACAAGTAGTCAACAAGCTAGTTCAAGAAGTGGGAGAGTAGGAGTGAGTCTTGTAAAGGCACAAATGAATGGCAACATAAATGGCTTTGTTATCAAGAAGTACCTTTTTGGGTGTATCATCAGCACATAATACAAGCACACCAATTTTTGGATTAACTTCTGGAGTAGTAACGCTTCACAGACTGTTGGGGTACAGTTCAATTATATTGTTGGGACACAGGGAAGTACATCTTCTAGTTTGACCCCAGCTACAGGTTCAGGATCAAGAGGCATATGTAGCTTTGGTTTAGGTGGATCTAGTGGTTTTGGAGGCAAGGGAAACACAGGAGGTTCTGGATCAGGTGGGAAAGGTCCGCACCAACCCCATAATATTTACATGGAAATGTCTCTTCATCTTCCAGAGTATAGGGGCATAGAAGATGCTACTGAACATGTGCATATGTGTGAAATATTATGGCATGTAAAAGGAATCACAACTTCTGAGCGTAGGGAAAGCCAACATCCACAATGGTTTGTTGGGGGCTTGATTACCCCTTTTAAGAGGGCATTATCACATAAGACATAGACGACCCGTGGGAAGCACTTTAAGAAGCCTTATGTGCTTTGAGAAAGTTGGAATTATAGATACCGAGTGAGGCTTTTTTAGAAGCACAAATAGTAGCAAATGGCAAAATAGTTGTAGAAAATATCAACAAATTCAGTACATGAGATACACACAGGGATTTGGTTCACATATTGTGGAAGCGAAGGTCACAAAAAGGATAGTTTTCCTCATAGAAAAGTATGCTCATTGCTGATGGATTGTTAAATATGCCACTTAAACCATGATGCTAGTCACTGCCCATTATTACAATGCATGATAAGGAAGAACGTTTCAAGCTACTATAAAATCTATAGGTCCACAACTCATGACATAGAGGACTGCTGGTTGATTGGACAGATCCATGATGCTATAGATATTGGTGTATGACAGAATTTTTTAAAATAAATCTAAGGGAAAGAATGAACCTCGGGACCGAGAGCACAATCGGGCATGCTATGATCGAAATTAGGGGCATTTTTAAGGCATTTGTGGCGGATGTCGAGGATATTGTAGTGTATTCGAGGATGAGGACGTGGTGGTGGAAGAAGTGAGTTCCCTTGTAGAACATGTTATACATGTGGATCTCCTGACCACTATAGGCGTGAATGTCCTCATAATATTACATGTTTTTTCCGTGAAATACCTATAGCTATGAAGAGTGCCCAGGACTTATATGAGCATCCGAGTAAGCAACATAAATGAGAAACAAAAGGTGCAGGGGATGGTTAGGATAAAGTGCAATGTGGAAAATCAATGGATTCCCAAGATGGAAGTAGAATTCGAGGCACTACAAGTGAAGATCACAACCCGTGTTGAGGCAACACGTGCTAGGGAAGCATTGTAGCAAAATCCTACCATCACTAAAGATGAGGTTCTTCATGCATGGTACCCAGATCCTACCTATCAGAAGGAGGTTTATTAAGAAACCATGGAAGTTCTAAGGAATATTCAAGGTGAGATCCAATACTTAAAGGAGAAAAAGAAAGCATTAGAGACAATCCAAACTGATATAGATGACTTGAGGGAAGTGTGTAAAATGTTTCACTAGGAAAATATCATTCCACTGTTAGGGAGTTGGTTAAAAGGAAACACTCTATGTGCAACTACTGAGAATGATGGAAGATCCTACATGTAAATCTCCCTCCTCATAGCCTAGATTATGACAAGGAAATCACTCTAAATGTTGTTGTGGATGGGTGGCTATTGAGTAATATATTGATTGATACAGGCACATAGGTCAATGTTCTTACCTTGGATGTATGGGTACAAATGGGAAGACCCCAATTGCAGCCATTCTATAATGTATTATTCATGGCTAATTGGACTAAGGCCACTCCTATAGGAGTTATTAAAGATACATCCATTATCATAAAAGGAGCCAAGTTCACGGGAGACTTTGAAGTTTAACGTCGACAGAGTTAGATAGCTTCCCATCTCTATTGGGAATCCTTAGAGCTATGTAAATAATGTTGATCTTCGGTTTAACAAGGGCTATATCAGTTTTGAAAATAAAGAGGAAAGGATTATTATCCCTTTAACAAATGGAAAGTCTATGCCCTATGTTGAGCCCTTAAGTGAAGAAGAGATGAATAGGATTTATGTACGTGCCATCTTAGATCCATAGATGATTGAACCAACCAAAGAAGGACTAATTCAATGGGAGGATGCACAGTCTATTAGTGATACTACAAGTGTTTCTTGTGATAATTGGTCTCACAACATTTATGATTTGGTAGGTTGCGAAGTAAAGAGAATATTCCCTTAAGGCACAAAACCACGTTATTTTAGGAGGATAGGTAGCAACTCAGTACCTTATTACACAGGAGAAGGGGATCTCATGGAATTCCTATGTTCCATGGAAGAAAAATGGATAGACCCACTAGAAATAAGAAATATGCTAGCATATACACTATGAGGGACAAAAACATGCTAGTGGGTGGTCCATATGGATAATCTTGTTTGATAGAATGAAATTGGGATTGCTTGTACCACTAGGTTCTTTAGGAGTAATGCACCTACTCAAATATGTACTTATCATGGTAATCAACTTGTTTGGAACCATGTTTAGAAGTGTGAGAGAATCTAAACGAAGGGTGGGAATATTTACCACCTTCGCTATGGGCGCATTGGTTTTATTCCACTTTACAAGGTTACGCACGTGTGTGGTATGTCTATGCAGAACTCCATAGAGAAACTGGAAATTGGTAGAATTTAATTGTAGGAATGGCCCATATGTTTGACTTCTTCTCTACGAAGCCTCCAGTGGAAGAAGCATTAAAATTTATCTGGTGCTTAACTATGGGGGATAGTGCCAAGGCTGAAGAAATCCTTTAGGAGTTATTAGATAAAGAAGACTTAGGAGCACATCTTGATAAAGAACCAGAGGTCGATGCAACATTACTTCAACACACTTGCCTTGAGAAAGAAAAAGGAAAAATGGTCTACTTAGTGGATGACGAAGAAGAAAATAATTTGGATGTAAACCATTCAACAAGAAGGCATGAGGTATTGACAGTAAACGGATAAGACCACGCGTACCTATCATGAACCCATGAAGACAAAACTGGTGAATATTGGGATAAATACTGAGCCTAAGGAAGTTATAATTAGAGACTATTGATCATAATCAAGTGGCAAAAATCATAGAGTTACTAAGGGATTACCAGGACCTATTTCCTAAGGGGTACCATGAACTTAAAGGTGTGCATGAATCTTTAGGGGAGATGAAGATAAACTTAAAGAGGGTGTGCACCCAGTTATAAAGAGACCTTATAGAATGAATCCCAATTTGCGAAAAGGTCAAAGAAGAGATTGATAACATGTTGAAGTCTAGAATTATCAAGCCCTTGATGAGTCAAAATGGGTTAGTCTAATGGTGATCAATATTAATAAGGATGGATAGATTAGAATATACATGGAATATAGGGAGATGAATGTTACATGTGTAAATGATCCATTCCTACGCCATTCACTGAGGAAATACTAGAAGGAGTTGCAGGGCACGAAATATATTCATTTATAGATGGGTTCTCTAGGTATCATTAGGTTAGGATTTCCCAGGAGGATCAAGAAAAGAATACATTTACTATTGAATAGGGTAGCTTCGCCTATACTGTAATGCCCTTTAATCTGAAAAATGTGCCTGATGTATTTTCATGCATAGTTTTCCAAGCATTCAAGGAATTCATTCACAACTTTTTACAGGTATATTTAGAAAATTGGATGGTGTATGGATTATTTAAGGATCACTGTGATAATCATGCTTAATTTTTGAATGGTGTAGACAGTTGAGTATCTCTTTGAACATCAAGAAGTGCATATTTTCTACACCATTTGGGATACTTTTAGGACACATAATCTGTAAGGAGGGTTTGTTGGTTGATCTAGAAAAGGTTGCAGTCATTATAGGCCTAAGGGAGCTTACCAGTCAAAGTGAGGTATGTGGATTTTTCAATCATATAGGATATTACAGAAAGTTTATCAAAGGCTATGCCAAATTTTCCACACCATTAGAAGAGTTACTGAAAGGGAAAGGTGCATTCTAATGGGGAGAACAACAATGCGCATTTGAGACATTAAAGGAGAAACTTACTACCGTGCCTATCTTGTGTTTTCCTTCATGGGACAAACCATTTCATGTACATGTTGACGCCTCTGGCATGGCCATTGGTGTGGTTTTGGCCCAATCTGGAGAAGGTATTATAGATCATCCTATCTATTTTTCCAGTAGAAAGTTGACTCCTACAAAATAGAATTACACAAATACAAAGCGTGAAACTTTGTCAATGATCTATGCACTGCATAAATTTTTCTAGTACCTACTAGCTACACCATTCTTATTTTATACAGATCACATGGCATTGAAGTATTTGGTAAATAAACTTGTTTTACAAGGGCGCATATGTCGATGGGTGCTCTTATTTCAAGAATTTGATTTCACAATTGTGGTAAAACTAGGAAAAATTAATTATGGACTAGACCATCTATCAAGAATATAGTCAGGAGAAGAAGCACAAGCAATTGAGGATACCATGCCGGATGCACGATATACAAAGTTACAACTTATGCCATCAAAACTAGAGGAAATTGTTGTCTTTCTACGCATAGGGATGACACCAGAAGGAATGAAATCCTTAGAGAAGAAACAACTTGCTATACGCATCGCACCTTATATGTTAATCAGTGGTGAATTATACAACATGGGCCAAGAAGAAGTATTGCATCATTGTGTATTGGAACATGAGTGCACAAGTATTATGGAAGAAGCTCATGGTGGAATTGCAGGTGGCCACTATGCAGGTGATACCACAACGTGCAAGATTCTACTCACTAGATTACGGTGGTAGACCCTCTATAAAGACTGTAAGGAATATAGTAAGGCATGTGATCATTATCAACGCCTTGGAAAAATAGGTCAATAAGATGAAATGCCTCGAGACCTTGACTAGCACTTGAATCATTTGAGAAATGGGTTATAGATTTTGTGGGTCCTATTTCACCAGTTGCGTGCAAAATGGGATCATGCTAAATTATAACTTGCATAGACTATCTGACAAGGTGGGCATAAGCAGCACCTACCAAGGATTGTACAGTGGCTATAGCAGCTCGGTTTCTATGGGAAAATATTATTACAAGGTATGAATGTCATTTGAGTTTGACCAGCGATAGGGGCACACATTTTCTTAATGAGACAATCAAAATTTTATTGGAGGAGTTCATGATTGCACACCATAAGACTACACCTTATCATCCTCGGAAAATGGAACTGCTGAGGCTTTTAAAAACAATTTGGGCCAAACATTGACAAATATCTCGTGATGTTGGAAGAGAGGATTGGGATGATAAATTATCTGCAGTATTTTGGGCATATCGAATAGCATATAAAAGGTTTAACAAATCCACACCATTTCAGTTAGTGTTTAGCGTAGATTTCATTCTTCCTATGAAATTTATGTTACCTTCTTTGCGTATTACACATGCTTTGAGGTCTAGGTGATGAGCAAGCTTTATAAGAACGGATTGAAAAGATAATTTAGTTGGATGAATGACCTCCATAGTACGTTGGAGTCGGAAGAAAGAAAAGGCCGTAGAAAGCATGGCATGACGAAACATAAGGGACAAGAAGCTTGAGATTGTATTTCCATTTAGATTAGGTTCTCAATTATGTATTTCCTTAATGTATTTTCTTATTTGTTGCTATGATTTTTTAATTTAGTTAGTGTGTTGTGTAATAAGTGCATTTGTGTGCATGAAGCTAATTACTATATGAAGCATGTTTATGCATAGAGGAATGCACATACTTTTAGTGTGGGGTGGTTATCGATATTCAAGTAGAAAATCAAGGGAATTGAAAGGTAAAAGGAATAAGATGCTATGGGTGTTCTTCAAGTCAAAGGATTGCTTCTAAAAAGTGACCAAAGATGGAGATGAATAAAGGGAAAGTATAATGCGAGGTAAGAAGAGGCCATAAAAACTACCAGTAGAAGGTGCAGTGATGAGGTACTCAGGTGCAAGGAAGCGCGCTGAAGAGAAGTCTATGACTAGAGGGTAGGAAGGTGCACTAGAAGGTTATAGCTGAGGCATGAAGATGTAACACGCAGAAAGGATGGAATTGGTCAATTAATGAGAGGATATTTGGTAGGTGAAGGAGCAATGAATGCATCAAAAATTTGAAAATCTATATAAGGATGGGATGTGAGTTCATTTTTACCATTGTGATTAAGAGTATTTGAAAAATAGCTAAGTGTAAAGAGCCGAGTGATCAAATTGAGGTGCGAGAGGTGTGTAGCCAATTGTGATGAAGAGATCTATGCACAAAAAGAGCTTGTGTCCCCGGTGGTGAAGGGTTTGAGTGAAGAAAGGTGACAGAGAGGAGTGAGGGCACATGATTTCACCTAGGGCATGTTGAATTGAGCTAGGGTTTGATTTGCACATTACAGAATTCAAGAGGTGAGGATCTACAAAGGATTGCAAGGTAGAAATGGCACCCAAGAAAGTAGTTATAAGCAGGAGTGAAGGGAAAGAAGAAGGTGGTTGAAGAAGAGGAGATTGCTCCTGAAAGAAATTTTTCTGAAATGCAATATCCAAAGTGGATTATCGTAGGCCAAGAGTGGGATTCTCACATAAGGAAAAGTAAGGTGAGTCGGTACAACCAACCACCTTTGTATCAGAGAATAAGAAGGAGCTTAATGCCTTGATGAACACAAAGACAAATAAATGCATGGACAAAGACATGACAGTGTATGATGATTTTGACAAGAAGCTCTTGAAGAAGATTGGATTTTACCAACTATATAATCTCCCTTAATTTGGGAAATATGATAACTTGTACCAGTGGCTCATGAGTAGAGTGCACAAATATTTTTTCTACTTTGCAAGATGCAGAGCCAGAATTTCAGCCACGCTCATCTCCATGGTAATGGGATTGAAGGGCATAGGAGAAGATTTGATAGATGATTTAATAAACAAAGCCACAATCTTGGAGACCAGAAAAGAGTTAGGGTACACAAAGGGTCCACACGGCATGGACATAGATAAACCGAAGAAGTATCCAGTTGTGCAAGCAGTCGCACATCTTGTTACAAAGCTAAATGACCAGCAAAGGTGGCCACAAGTGAACACCATGTTACGAAGCTAAATTACTTGGACATCTGGTCATAAGTGAACACCATGTGGTTGTACGTTGCTAAAAAAATATTTTTGAGGGGTTGGTCTACGAAATTTCACTTTACATTGTAGAAAATATTATCAAGGAAGCGCGCATAGGAGGAAGGACCAGCTTTGGATCTCTTTTGTTGTCACTAGTTTTCATGGAGATTCGAGTACTTGATGGACCAAAAGAGAAGATATGGGAGTATCCCATGGAGCACAAGTCACCTGCAGAATGCTTCAAAAAGTACTTGTGTGAAGGATCCATGATAGAACAGTCAAGAAAAGGGCTGAGAAGTGGTATGATAGGCTTCACGCGACCTTTGAAGAAGAATGGTGTATCCCCAAGGACTTTCCTTCAATGGTTGGAAAGGATGTTCAGTTCAATATATACCATCACTTTTGCATAGCATGGTTCACCATGAAGGATGGAGCATGGAGCCCTTGGTTTAAGTTACCATATGCCTTCACAATAAGGTACTTCTAGGTGTCGCACACGTGTTCTCATATGCGCGACACCTAGCGTTCAATGCAGAAAAGGTAGATTGTGACTACCACACACTAAGGAAGAAATATGTGTATCCAAGATGGGGTACATATATTGAAAGGCTCATTTCAGATGTATTGAGCATTAAACTAGTAAGTTTGGCTATGAGAGATATTAGAGCAACACTGGTGTACCTCAAATGAAGCCCAAGATGGAGAATAACAAGTATGTGGAAGATGAGTTCGCACTTCCAGCACCACTAAAGGGTAAGCATACAATGGAGAACATTCTAGTGCCTAAACCCATAGAGCCAATTAAAGTAGAGGATGAGCACAAGGATAGTGGTGGTTTGGAACATAGAGGTAGAAGACATCCTACGAATAAGGATGAAGCTGAGTGTGCCACTACACCACCTCAGCCACAAGAGGGGGATGATGAGGACTTGGATGCAGTCCAAGGAGAGCACAAATTTAAGAGAGTGTTTAGGAGAACAAGGAACCAAGGTGCTACTCTGTAAATAGTTTGTAAATCATTGAGAATATCTCAACGAGAAGGAGAAAACTGCAAAAAGGAGAAGGAAACTGAAGTTGAATGAGGATGCAAAAGAATCAGAGGAAAGTGCACCTAATTCTCCTACACCTCCAAAGAATGTAGAAGAACAAAAAGATGAAGAAATGAAGGAGAAGAGGAGGAAAAGGGAACATATGAGACCTTACTCAGGACATGGAGACACAAGTCCCAAATCTAGAAGCTCAAGTTCCTAAGAAGCCTAGGTCAAGAAGAACAAGTGGGGAGCACATTCCACCAGCCATGGGTTATGCAGAGGACACAGGTAAAATTATCCACACCCGTTTCCAGAGCACACTAACACAAAAGGAATTATATGGCTGGGAATTAATGGATGAAGATATGGCAACAATGCACACAAGGAAGCAGTTATCATGGTCCATGTAAACACACATGGATGAACCGGATTTTGATGTGTGTGAGGAGTCATGCGTATTGAGGAGGTTGAAAAAGACATCTCAGGCTAGACACATGATAGTAAAGCCTACTGTCATATCAGATGAACAGGTGAGAAATGCATTGGTGAAAGTATCAATAGAGGTGGTAATGCAAAATATGGATAAGTCTACCACAATTAGGGCGCTCAGGGAAGAGATTAAAACTAAGGATGGGGAAATAACACGCCTAATGTAGGAAAGAGACTTAGCGCAGAAGAAGAATGCTGTATTTATCAGCATCGCAGAGGAAATTGGTGATAATATCATAAGAGCTAGGCCACACTTAGAGCTAAAGGTACCAAAGACATTTCCTTCGGCAATACACTATGTAGGTACATTGGTGGACCTAGTGCTTGAAGATGAACCTCTACGCATGTCAGCACCAAAGGATCCAACACAAGATGCAGAACAAGAGAAGGATTTAGTGATGCAGAATATTACATCATATGAAGGATTCTTCAAGCACTAAAGAATAATCAAGAAATCGGACCAAGACTTGAACATCTACACAAACCTCTAGAGGCACTCATTAACATTAAAACCACGAAGGAGAACAATGAGGTCCAAAAAGTGATGAAGGATGAAACATTGGGCCGCATAGAAAGATTATCAATGGTTAAAAAAATCATGAGGCCTTGGCAGCAACCCAATAACCACACAAGAATCGGCTGGAAGAGCTTGGGAAACTCATTGCACAGAAGATGGATTTACTAGAGGGAAGGATGACTGCAATGTCCAACATTGTGTTGGTCTTGTAGAATGAGAAAGGAGAGATTGCAAAAGATGAACTGGAGTCCATTGCTATGGAAATTCTAGAAAAAGTAGAGGAAGCACTCACTGAGTGGCAGACCTTGGAGGCTAAAATAAAACAGGAATATCTTGAATTAGTTGTTCAGGTTGCAGAAGAAGAGACTGCAAATTAAAAACATTC
Source organism: Taxus wallichiana var. yunnanensis (assembly GCA_018340775.1). Classification (NCBI taxonomy): domain Eukaryota; kingdom Viridiplantae; phylum Streptophyta; class Pinopsida; order Cupressales; family Taxaceae; genus Taxus; species Taxus wallichiana. Next base: position 2,235,077 of record CM031244.1, read on the forward strand.
TTTCATTTATCAAAATTCTTTCCATTCTTCTATTCTTTACTTCAGTTTTGGAGATGACCATTGTTGGGGTGACAATGAAATTAGTGTGGGGTAATTTTGATCAGAGAAAACTTGACAGAAAGCACGCAAGAAGTACGCATGGGAAAACAGGTCATATTCAAAGCAATGAATAGATAGGGAGAATGCGTGTGCGGGGAAGAAGTTCAACTTTCAGGACTTAGTGGTTTTCGCTCATAAAGGTTTATTTTTAGAGATGGTGTGAAGAGCATACAAATTAGGCAGAGAGGTGCATGCCACACATTGGCTATTTTTGGAGGAACGAATATGAAGCACTTTTCATGGACACATACCGGAAATAGATCTGCTATTGTCGGTTAGCTAGCAATAGTCTATTGTTAGCACACTTGTATGTGTGGTTAGTTTTGTAACGGTGTGTGGCTAATAATAGCATACGACCTATTTTGGGAATAGATAAGTAGTGAAGGGTAAGTCTACACCCTTATATATATGTAGTGAACTACGTAATATATATATATATATATATATATATATATATATATATATAGAGAGAGAGAGAGAGAGAGAGAGAGAGAGGTATGATGGTGAATACACACATAGATAGATAAGTGCATACATAAAGAGATTATGTTATTACACGCATACTACTGTTATTGTAATGAAGCTTCTGTATACTTATGATATTTAATATAATGAAGGATATTGGCTGAATCTAAGTGTTAGTTCTATGTGTATCTGAATCTAGTATGTTTTTGATCTCATCATGGTTAATACTTAATTTTGTTCTCCCTTAGGTATAGATCTGGTATGCTCTGTAGAATGATGTGTTAGTAATGGAACTATATGTGTTAAGTCTTCATCATGCTAGCATCTTGCAACAACAACCCTAAAGAGGGACTTGGTACCTTTGTGTGCTTTGGGTGAGCACTCATTCTAGGCTGAGTGATGTGCCAACACGACTAGGGTTTATTAGATTTGTATCATTGAATTCTAGGCTGCATCAAAAGTGATTTTCATGCGTATGCTCTTTCCTTGTACTTCTTAAGTGATCTTGGAAAGTAAAAACATGGGTTTTCTTATTTCATCCTGTCCTCTCCACCTTGGGAAAACATATCAAACCCTTGTTTGCAGGACCAACTCTAGAGGATATTATTCTTAAACTACTAATTTTAGTTTACCTTGAGCGATGTTTTAAAACATCTTACTAATTGCACGTTTCCTCAATCAAAGAATGATGGTTAAGACAATCTCATCTTTAATCAAGATAAAATGAACAATTGACATTATATTTGTAGGTGCAGTTAACAAAGTTATTTCCCAACTACGATAACTATGGGAAGTTCTTTAACACGAGCCATCAAACTTATTGTGAGAATTACCATAGGAATCCCAAAGTATTCTAAAAATTGAGGGAACTGGATGACGAAATGGGTACCCCCGTCCTACCTGACTAGTAAACATGTGAGATAAGAGTCACAAATATCTTTAGTGGTGACCCCAGTGTGATTCATTTGAGCAATATATTTTCTCATTGTTTTAAAGGGGGTAAAATAAATTTGACTGCTAGAAATAACATTATGCTTGCTTTGATATACTACTGACACCTAGTTGAGAGAGCCACCTAGGAAGACACACACTGACCAATCCAATCTAAGGTAGAGGTCAAACCATCCATAAAAATAAAAAATGTTTTCTCTTTTTCTTTTCTTTCTTTTCTTTTTCTTGAGTTGTGTCCCACACTCATACCTTATGTTCTCACTTTTGTATCATTTTCAATCTTTCCCAAATACTCCTTATTTGGGTTCATTCTCACATATTTGCTACTTTCCCAAATACTCCTTTTTGGGATCATTTTCTAATCTTTCCTAAATACTCCTTATTTGGTTCCATTCTCACATCTTTTTTAATTTCCCAAATACACCTTATTTGGGTTCATTCTCACATTATTTTTACTTTCCCAAATACTCCTTATTTGGGTTCATTATTACATCTTTGCTACTTTTCCCAAATACTCCTTATTTGGGCTCATTCTTGTCTCATTCCAAAACTCCAATTTTTCCTTATTTGGAATTTTCCTTGTCATCTTTCATCATCTAAGTCTTGACATTGTGATTTAATCACTTTTTATGGTCAAGAACCATCATCATCACCTTGATCTATCATCTTTATAAGTCTCGAGTTTAACATTTACATTTTTGAGCTTCAAGCATTCCACCATATTACATCGTCACATTTCACATTCAATTTTTTGAATTGGTGAAATTTTCAATATTTCTTCACTCATCTCTTTTAAATCATTCACTTTTCTCTAATTCAATATCCTTAACCAATCATTTTCTCTTTGTCTCTCACATTCACTTTGTCTATATTCATGATTTTCACAAACATCTTTTCACCTCTATATTTTGAAATTCACTTTGTCATTATTTGAGTATTATCCTTCCATTTTGTATTCTCCTCTCTTAGCACACATATTGTTAATATTTCAGCACTTTTTCCATTGTTCTAAGTCTCTTCCCTCTTAACAGTCATTTTGTTAAGAATTGAGCTCTTTCATCATGTCTTCAAGTCTCCTCTTATAATACTCATTTTTTTACAAGTCGAACAAGCCGACTCCTTTCACCTCTTATCTCTTTACATTCACTTTGTAAATAATTATGAAGTCTTTCAAACATTTTCATCTCTCTTAACAATCATCTTGTTAAGAGTTAATATTTTAGGTCTTTCCATCTCTCTTAGCACCCATTTTGTTAAGAGTTGAGAAAACTAACCTTTTCAAAGCTTCATCTCCTTTCTACATTCACTTTGTAAAACTTTAGAGGACATCACTTAGCTTGTAAAATACTTCTCCCATCTTAGCATTTCTTTTGCTAAGATTTCCATAATCAAACTTTTTCTTTCTAAAATTTCTCTCTTCATCCATCTTGACATTCACATTTTTAAGGATCGAATATAACAATAATTTCAAATCCCTCAACCATCTTAGCATTCACGTTGATAAGTTTCACATTATTCAATCATTTCACAACCTCCTTCATTCTAGCATTCACTTTACTAGAGGTTGAGTCCTTTTCATCATCTCTTCCATTCTAGCATTCACTTTGCTAGAGGTTGAGTACTTTTCATCTCCTCTTCCATTATAGCATTCAATTTGCTAGAGGTTGAGTACATTTCAAACCTTTTTTCCTCTTCCATATTAACATTCACTTTTCTAAGGGTCAATATTTCAAACCATTTCACCTCTTTTATCTTATCATTCAATTTTTGAAGGATGAAGCATTAAAAAAATTCTTCTCTTCCATCTTAGCATTCACTTTTCTAAGGGTTGAGTTCTTCAATCTTCCTTTTTCACCTCTTCCATCTTAGCATTCACTTTGCTAAGGGTTGAGATATTCAATATTTCAAACATTTTCCCATCTTCCATCTTAGCATTCACTTTACTAAGGGTTGAGTTCTTCATCGCACCTTTCTTAATTTTCCCTCTCTTTCAAACATGATGGATTCACACAAGACATCAGATAATGAATTATCAGAAAAAATTAATGATATGAGAAAAAAATAGCTCTGATATCCTCTCAATTCACTAAAAAGGATACCAAAATTACCAACCATACAACGAAAAAGTGATGACACCTTTAAAACTCATTTTGAGACCAAAAAAGAGAAAATAATCTTATAAATGATAATTCATCAAGTATCCCACCAAACAATTCAACATTTTATAAGGAGTGGAAAATGATGAAAGACACTATTTGGGTATGCAAAAACAATGTAAACAATTCAATTTTGATGAATTGTATCCCAAGCCTTTTGACATGGACATCTTACACACACCCTTTTTAAAATCCTTTGAGATGCCCAAATTTCCTAAATACAAGGCAAAAAATGATCCAAGAGAGCATATAAAAGAATTTTGTTGGAAGAAAAAAATATTGGGGGTGAATCAGTCATACAATATTTTTAATTCAATCAGAAAACCATAAATTCATCCTTTTAGTTGTCCATAAATCATTCATAACCATACATGTGTATATTAGATGTGCATTAACCATTAAAAATTCACAATAACACAACACAAGAGAGAGTACAAAAGACACAAAATATAAGTGGGAAATCCTCAAGGGAAGAAAACCCACTGAAAATTTTCTTATATTACTCAAATAAAAGAAATTTAGTGAATCACCAACTTCACAAGGAGCACTAATCCCTAGTTTAGTAGAGAAAAAATCTATAAGGAGAACCAACCCATAATTTAGTGAAACACCCACTCCATAAGGAGGATAAAAAAACCCAAGATGATCAAGAACCAACTCAACCATTTTAATATAAATATGTCTAATTTTTTTCTTCCACAACTAATAGTTATCACAAATTCAGCTCATAAACCTTGTTAAAACAATCATTAACCTAGCTCACTCTTTCCTCTTCTCTCATGGAAAAAATTGGCCTCAAACCCTTGCATACACACTCCTCATCACTCTTAATATTTTTACCAACATCCTCAGATTTTATTTAATGTCCTTTATCAGCCTTTACTCTCTCATGTAGGTCGCATTTTCCCCTCTTGTTCAACTAGTGCAAATTTGAATTCAAACTTCACTTTTATATGCACTCTAAATAATAAACATAAAGGAGGTTGAACCTACATTATAATTTTTACCAAAAAACACAAATATATAACACTACAATCATAAACATTCATCAAGTGGAGCCATGTAGGTCATTCATGCCCAAGTGCACCAAACAAGCACAAAACAAGCTCAAAACCCCATCACATGGATGAGAAAAATCCACAAACACTATAACCATGATTTTTAAATATTCCAAATTACTCATCCATGTATAATATGACATATCAACATCATCCATTATCATACATAATATTTCACCAATAAAATTATTCATAACTAACTCAAGAAGGCTTATATCCTTCTAAAAACAATTGTTTCCAGGACCTGTCTTCACCTTTGGGACTTAAGACCACCCAATAACATCTCAAATATGGAATGTAAAATATAATTGGAATCCCCTTGAAATTTAGATCGCATACATGATTTCTGGACCTCATGAAGCATTCATATATTCAAACCATAACAAATTTCCTCTTCACCAAATTGAGCTACACATAAAGGTGTTTTACCAACTCAACTAGTTTGGAACGTTAATGCCACTTTAAAGACCTAAAAGGAATTAAATAGGAAAAATTTAATTCCTATTCACTCTCAAACTAATATAAATCATATACTAATTCAAAACATGCCTCATTTACCTCATTCTTTCAGCCTAAGCAATCATGTCCTAGAGAACCAACAATCTTCTTCTCCGTAAATCAAACTAGATTACTTATAAAATATCATCATCATGATTAAAAAAATACATGATTTGGAATATATTTGAATCATATTTCCATGACATCTTAGTTTTCTTTCCAAATCCAAGTGGAAGGATTTCAACCAGGTACATCTCTCGAAACTTCTCCTTTATCCTTTTAGGGCTCAAGAATTAGGCTTGAGCTCAACTTGCTCCATCACCTCAAAAATTACTTCCACACTTAAAAATGAATGGGAAACCATAAAAAATTCTAAGAACTCATAAACCTAAAACCGACATGAATAACTCCAAAACAATCACCTAACTTATGATGTTACTCAACATCATGCCAAACCAAACATCATCCAGATTTGACCCTCAAAGAACAGGTCATAACTTCTTCATTGTATATAAAAACTCAAGTTTTATATTTCATTGGAAATATTTGTAAAACCAGGATCACAACAAAACTTGAATCAGGTCCTAACTCCACATGTAGCTCCTACAATTTCACTTTTACCACAAGCTGCTCCAAACTACCCCAAAAACTAGTCTTCATAAATAAGGAACACTTTTGACATTTATAAGCTCGACCATGATCTGAAACTATAATGGTCATATATAACAACTCCATGGATAAAAAAATGTCAATTTATTTGTTACATTCTTTAGAAAACTTTTTCTTAAATTGAACTTCAGCAAACTTGCATTTTTAGGTGGGGACCACATAGAGTCACAATCTCTAGTACACCTTTATATAAATATGGAAGATTCCTATACAAACTCCAATCATCACTTTTGTAAAATAAATAAAAACTAGTTCAATACACTCCATTTTCTTAAAGTTGCTTTTAGTTAGGGTTTCAAAACAACTTATCTTCTTAACGATCGTTCATAAAAATGTGACAATCAAACCACCTCATTATTTTTGAAAAACCTTCATAACTACCCTAAAAATTTATTCCAAAGACCTAAGATCTCCACACAAAGCAAACAGTTCACAACAAGCATCGAGAAGGTTCATTTTTTCTTTAAAAACACATTATAAATCACCCATTTTTACCCAATATGACATATCTTGCAATTCATTTTTTAAAATGACCTAAAATTTGTCATGAATCATCATGACAATATCCTCTAACAATAAATACTCACCACATATCCCAAATAGGTATGAAAATCTCCAAACAATAAGGCTTACTTGGGTTATCTTACATGTTCTTCACCTTCTTACTTCCTAAGGACCATGAAGCACTATTAAACCACTGAAACTGACCTAAAACTCATCATACATGCCATGTACACTATCACCATTATTGGTTTTGATTGATCATCTCTAAAACTCATACCTCCAACTCATTATGCATGCTCCAAGGCTAGTAATAGGCCTGAAATGTCCTTACTAAACCATGAAAAACCATATACTGACCTTGTTGACCTCATGTAGACTCTTATACACTCTTGACACATCTCATGGACTATGAATTAACTCATGTAAACCTTTAATCATATTGGAAGACCTCAAAATATGAATCAACTCACTAGACCATACATCGGGACCTCATAGGACATCACCAAACTTGGACACTATTAATTAACCTTCATGTTTGACCAATGAATAACACCTCATAGAGACTCATATGAAATCATGACACCATTTTACCTCAATGGAATTGACATCAATGATAACATAAACACTCAATGTCTAACAGTCTCACCCTCTGTCATTGATGGTAACCAACAAGACTAATACACCTACTAGAACTCATTTCCATGTTTATGATGCTTCTCTCCCCCTTTGACATCTATGAAAAATGATAATATGATGACACAACATGAGAAATGAAAACACAATGACAAAAATTCACAAAATAACTTATTTCAACCCCCTTGGTTTGTACTTACTCTTCTTTTACTTATTTAGCAGCATATGAAGATCCATGGACCTATAAAGATCCTCAAAATAGCTCCCCACGAACTGATATTCTTTTCATTTTGTATTCATTCATGCTAAAACATCTCCATGTAGGTATGAGTACTGTAAGAAACCACATTTTTTCCTCCAATACAAGCATAGTCATTTTAGGGACCAATGTCCCTAAAGCACATTTTCAGTCAAAAATTGACCAACTTTTTGATGTCATATAAACACACATACACACATGCACACCTTATGAATCATCAACCTATGGCTCCCTAGAAATATATCATCATGAATAACTTTAAAATATCAAATTTTTAAACTCTTACCTTGATGTCACACCTTGCAAATGGGTCAAATTCTTTTCCATAGTCCTAAAACACTCTATCAATCCTCTCCACTTTTTCTCATAATGAAACACCTATTGGAGATTTGAAAATATCCACCTATATACAATATCTATCACACTCCTATAAATCATCATTTTATCTTTAAAAATATTTTTCTTACCTTATTGAGGGTTCAAAAATTTCCCCTTGCCTCAAAAGTTCTTCTCGGACCTATATCTAACTTTGTAGCCTTCTATTTATTTATTTATTTTATGGACATTTGAACTGTTGTTATAGTGAACAAAAACCTACTATGATGCATTATTTCATCTTTCATGATCATGTAGCCCTTGTAAACTCATTTTACATATATGAAGAACGCCTAAGATTCTTCACAACCTTGACAAGACATACTTTATGTTATTTTAGGAAACTCAGATTTTTGATACTCTACTCCTTCATGCTCTCTAAATTTTCTATTTGTAATGTCCATAGTGTTAAGAGACCTTGAACAATTATAAGAAACCTTTCACACTTTTCTTGATGAAAAATTGATATCTTGTTGCTTCAAGATACAATAAAATTGTAGCTCATCATTTTGAAGCACCGACATCATACGATATTCGAGTACTTAGTCATTCTTGTATATTTTCTTTTTCAATTTTTGACAATATCATTCAAGATAAAATTTCATTATTTTGGACCTTTTAGGACTAGTTGAATACCTTAAACATATGATGTACATAAAACAAAAATAACTTACCATGATATCACGTAACACGTAACATAGTGATTATCAAATAGGGGCTCAATAAGCACTCACACTATTCCAAGGTGTACAATATTTTCAATAGGCTACTACACAAATTATAGCACACTTCAAGAGATATTAAAGCAATAATATAGTATTTTATGTTCAAACAAACCATGTAATCTCTCATCATCAACCTTATACATATACCCATCTTGATAACATTTTAAAAGGCCTTAGACTTTCATGGCCGAGCCATAATAGATTTGTCAAAACTTTCAACTCAAATCATGCTCTTTCTAGAATTTAGACATTTTAATTCTCATTACTTAGATTGCTTAATTTTTTTACATACCTTGCATGTTGATGACACCATACCAAAAAATTTTACCCCTTTGATGAATATCTTGAGAGTTCACAACCATGCTACTTAAAGACCAATGAAGTTATATTCAATACACCTTTGTCCTTTCATAAAATTAAACAATAAGACTATTAGAAATATCTTAAATATTAATTATCAATCATTTTCAAGCATATATATGACTCTACATTTCCCATATTTACATCACTCAACATTTTCTCATTGTATGCATACCTTTGTAGGTCACTAAAGTAATGAAAACCATTATAATTGTCAAAGCCCCTAATTTGAGTCAATCAAAACTCTCAAATGCACACTTAATCTCTTACAAATACTCATGATCTTATGAAATAATATTTTACACATTTTTGCACCAATTTTGTTGTATCAAACATATTGAAGGACTACGAGTCTTACTTGCAACTTTGAAACTCACTTTGACTACCTTTAAACTGTGTCAACATAGACTAGGATTTTTGACACCACTAGGATCCTTATACTTCTCAAAATAGAACTTTATGATTGAATAAAAGAAAGAACACATACCTTGAGATAATAAAAATATCTACATGTACTTTATGGATTGATAAATTCATCATGACCTTAATGTAATATGAATTTTTCATAGTTCTCCCAGATATAGCGCATTTCCCCTAAAATAATTCATTCATCAACAGAGCACTTATACCTTCAGCCATCATAATTTGGCTTTGATAGATCATCCAATTTAGAGATCTTGTCATACTTGACCCTGAAAATTCTCAAAATATCCATCCCTATAGTATCATTTTGGTGAGAAATACCCACCTACAATACTTTGAAAAGTTCTTGGAGTCTAGACACCACACCACTTTCTCTCAATTTTTCAAGATGTAAGTATTTAAAATTTAACACTCTTCTTCATATAATTGAAACCCTATAATAGATTCATATTGGTATTCATGCTCATCTCCTAAATATTTATATCCTTATTTCAGCAAACACACATACTCTTCATGTTACATTTGACAATGAGATCCCGATCCAAAGTACCGACATTATGACTCACAACTATCGATTACACAAAATTCTTTGACTAATGGGAGTGTGTCATTTTATGTCTTAGAGACATTTATTTGACATAATGTTATTCATAAGGAGATTTAAATTATAAATAAAATAAAATTATTAATTCACATATCGAGATAATGGATCTTTTGAACCAACTTCAAGACTTAGACTCATGATACACATATTCCATATTCATGACTAGGATAGAAACACTCCTAAATTATTTTCATGACTTACAATGAGAACTAGACACTTTGATCATGTATGACAATGTTAATACACACAAACATGAAAAATCAAATCTTTGAGTACTTTGATAGACAATTAAACCTTCAATTTCCACTATACCTTGGACTAAACTCAATAATTAGACTTCATAACATGATAAGGATAGTTTTAAATATCTTTTCTCACCTTGACATAACCTCAAACACCTTTAAAAAGACTCAAACATTTTTCATGATAATACTATGATGGATATGACAAAGAAATGTCTAATTAGAAATAGGAGCATCAAGAGTAGATGATGATGTAACTTTAAGACTTACTCATACTTCCTTCAGATGAATAATTCCTCCTAGAAGCTTAGGAAGACACTCGAGGTTCATTGAATCACTTAAAAATATATATAAGCATCAAGTGATCTCAAATATTTCGTCAATTCCCTTTCTCCCTTTAAGATCTTAGATGATCCTTTTGGAATAGTAATTTCATCTACAAATCCTTGATATTTTGATTAGAGATTAGATGGTTGCTCACTAACCCCTTCATTCACTTTATCTTTCTCAATTAGGGATAATAATCCTTCATGGCTTGAACTAGGATTGAAAAACTAATTTTTTCCTTCTTGATCATGTTAACATAGCTTGGTAACTTGAAAATGCTAGACTCTTCCTTAGATGTAAATTGTCTCTTTCTCCTTCATATCCTCTACATTTTGTCCTTTTCATCCTTAGATAGCACTTTAACTTGACTGATAGATGGAACTTCTTGCATTACTTTATGCTTAGAGTTATCTTACTTGGTCTTATAAATTTTCATGTCAAACTTGGAATCATTCATAGGATTGTATTTTCTTTTGAACACACCTCCATTTTTCCTATTTGGAACTTGGAACATGTTGTTGGGATTTGTGGACTTAAATTGATGAAAAAATATAGCAATCTTTCCAAACTTATTGAATTTATAGCATACCACCTCATACTTACCTTATTTTCTTGGTCTAAAAGAATATTGATAGAAAAATTTAACAATGTGACCCCTTTTGTGACAATTGAAGCATGTGATGTCCTTCTTTCCTTTTACTGATATGAACCAAGATCCCAACCAAATTTAGATGCCTTATGACCATGTTCACAAAAAGTATAAAATTGAGCATTGAAGGTACTTCCATGTTCCCATAAGAACTCATTCCTTAAGATATTCTTCTTGATATCTCTAGCTCGTGACAAAAACCATTACAAACATAACAAAAAAACCATTAAATGAAGAACCATACCTCATAGCATTAGGTTGTCTAACAGAGTTATACCTTCTTGGATTAGCCTTCTTGATCACCTTCATGTTTTCTTGAGATCTTGACCAGCTTTATCATCTTTATTCACATGTTCTCCAATGAATCCTAGGCTTGTTTTGTCACTAACATCTCTTTGCACCTCCAAAATCCCATCAAGGACATCAAAACTATTTTATAAGTTCTCATACATCTTTAGCCTATTAGAAACATATTCTAAATGTGATTCCAAATATTTTTGCATTTCTACATATATGGAAAAAGTATTTTCATTATCCATTAGGGATTTGGACATATTCTCAACTTGATATTCTAACCTTTTGATGGATTGTCCATATTCATTCTCCATACTATTGATTTTATCTTACAAACTATAAATTAGGGACTTATCAATCTCATACTTCTTCCTCAATGCTTATTTAACATCCAAAGACTTACCCATTGTTTATTCTTCTAGGATCTCCTTCAAGTGATTAAAATTTCTTCTTAAAGACCTGCTCTGATACCAATTTTGGAAGAAAAAGGGATTTAGAGGGGGCTAAATCATTCCTACAATAATTTTTACTTCAATTACAAAACCATATATTCATCATTTGAGTTGTCTATACATCATTCATAACCATACATGTGCATATTAGATGTGCATTAACCATTCACAATAACACAACACAAGAGAGAGTACACAAGACACCAAATATAAGTGGGAAACCCTCAAGGGGAAGAAAATCCACTAAAATTATACTTATATTACACAAATAAAAGAGATTTAGTGAATCACCAACTTCACAAGGAGTACTAACCCCTAGTTTAGTAGAGAACCAACCCTACAAGAAGCACCAACCCATAATTTAGTGAAGTACCAACTTCATAAGGACGCTATAACCTTCTCGGATGATCAACAACCAACTCAACCACTTGAAGATGAATATATATGATTTTTTTAGCCACAATTGATGGAGATCACAAATTTAGCTCACAAACCTTCTTAAAACCCTCATTCACCTAGCTCTCTCTTTACTTTTCTCTCATGGAAAATATTGGCCTCAAACCCTTACATACATGACTCCTTATGACTCTTCATATTTTTTCCAACATCCTCATCTTTGATTTCAAACCCTTGATCATTTTTACTCTCTCATGTACACATTTTCCATTCTTTTTTGAACTAGAGCAAATTTGAATTGAAAATTCACTTTTATATGCACTACAACTAAAAAAATAAAGGATTTCATTCATACATTATAATTTTTACCAAAAAACACAATAATATAACACCACACTAATAAACATTCATCGAGTGGACCCATGTGGGTTGGTCATGACCAAATGCACCAAAAACACAAAATAAGATCAAAACCCCATCACCTGGATGAGAAAAAACTATGAACGCCACAATAATTATTTTTCAAGATTCAAGATTCCTCATTAATTTTTAATATGACATATAAAAATAATGAATGGTTGTACATAATCTTTCAATGATCATATTATTCATAATTAACTCAAGAAATCTCATATCCTTCTCAAAACAGTTTTCCAGGACCTTGTCTTCACATTTGGGCCTCAAGACCACCCAAGAACATATCAAATATGAAATGTAAAAACTCATTATAATCCCCTTGACATTTATATCACATAAATTCTTTCTGGATATCATGAAAAATCTGTATGTGCAAGCTACAACAACTTTCCTCTTCACAAAATTGAGCTTCCCAAAAGCGGTTTTACAAACTCAACTAGGTTGCATACCTTGCCACCACTTTCAATACCTAAAAATTCCTTCTATAGGAACAAAATTAATTCCTCTACAATATAAAATTGTTATAAATCATAAACTAATTCAAAACATGCCTCATTTACCTCATTCTTTTAGCCTTGAGCAATCTGTCTTGGAGAACCAAAAATATTCTTCTCCACAAATAAAGTTGGATGAAAAATAAAATATCATCATCATGAGACAATCCATACACCATTGGAAATAAATCTAAATCCTATTTCCATAACATATTAATTTTCCTTCCAACTCTAATTGGAATGTCTTCAACAAGGCCATCTATGAAACCACTCCTTTATCCTTTTAGGGCTAAATAACTAGGCTTGCGCGCTCAACTTTCTCCATCATCTCAAAACTCACTTCCACACTAAAAAATCATGGTAAAACCTTATAAATTTTGTATAATAAATTAGAAACCTTGAACCAACATAAATAACTCAAAAACAATCATGTACCTCATGATGTTACTCAACACCATGTCAAACCAAGCATCCTCCATATTTGACCCTCAAAGAATAGGTCATAACTTCTTCATTCCTTATCCAAAACTAATTTTTTTATATTTCATTGGAAATATCTCTGAACTAGGATGACAACAAAACTTAAATCATGTCCTAACTCGATATATAGCTCCTGTAATTTCACTTTTACCATTAGTTTCTCAAAACCACCCCAAAAACCATTCTTTATAATAGGGAACAATTTTTCCATTTAGAAGACCAACCATGATCTAAAACTATTATGTAAATCTATAAAAACTCTAGGGCGAAAAAAATCTCAAGTGTATTTCTTACTTTCTTTGTAAAACTTTTCCTTAAACTAAACTTCTTCAAAAACATAAATTTTTAGGTGGGGCCCACATACAGTCACTAGCTATAATACACATTTCTGAAAAATTGGAGCACTCCTCCATAACCTCCAATCATCACTTTTACAAGATCAATCAAAACTTATTTAGTACACTTCATTTTCTCCAAGTCACTTTTAGCTAGGGTTTAGCTAGGGTTTCAAAGAAACTTATCTTCTCAACGATCGTTCATAAAAATGTGATGATCAAACCCCTCATTTTTTTATAAATCCTTATAAATAACCTAAAAATTTATTCAAAATATATCAGCCCCATGTGTAAAGAACACAATCCATAACGATCATTAGAACGTTCATTTTTGCTTCAAAACACATTTGAAATCACCTGCTTTTACCTAAAATGGCATATATTGCAATTCCTTCTTTATAATGACTGAAACATGTCATGAAGCATCATGAAAACATCCTATAACTATCCAAACTCACCACATATCCCAAATAGGTCTTAAAATCTCCAAGAAATCTCAATTACTTGTGTTACCTTGTTTGTTCTTCACCTACTTGCTTCCCAAGGACCATGAAGCACTATACAACCATTGAGAACTCGACTTGAAGCTCATCATACATACCATGTACATTATGAGAAGTATGATACTATGATTTTTAGTACTAATCATCTCTAAAATTCATACCTCCAACTCATTTTGTATGCTCTATGGATAGGAATAGGCCTCAAATGACCCAACCTAACCATGCAAAACCATGTCTTGACCTTATCGATCTCATGCAAACTCTTAGAGGGTAAGTGCACCAAGTTGGTGGACAAAAAGGGGTCATAAGTGGACGTAATATAAGTATGAATCGTAGCATCCTAATCTAGTTTCTAGTTTCTAGAATACTAATTTTTTAAAAAAACGGACAAGTTTAGCTATATTAAACACTTATATTATATGACTTGTTTTTTTTTGAAAAAAAAAAACCCTATAAGATTGTAGTCTATTTGCCATGATATGGATGAAAAAATCTTGTAATATTTTTTTCCTTTAGTGAAAATTTAGATGTAGTTGTCTATCTTGGGATGGATTTTATTTTGTGTTTTTTCGAGCAATATTTTTTTTTATGATTTTTTCCGTGAAAGTGGTCTAAAAGGATTTTAAAAATGGAGCACTTTCCATTTTCCTGCCATAACTATATCAAAAAATATTGAAATCAAACATTTTTTTGTTTAACGTGTGTAGAATTTCTCCACACTTGGGATGGTATAAGTTTTATCACATTTTGATAAACGAAACAAAAGTTGCAGTCTTAAACATAGACATGAAAATTCACGAGAAAAAAATGTCTTAAAGACCTATTGTTAGTAAAAAATTATAAAATGATATTTATCTTATTTTATTCACTTTAAAATCAATATTTCTATGAAGCTAACAGTCTCCCCTATGCGATGACACCATTTTTGTGAAATGTTTTCAGTTTTTCAGCATGGTTCAAGTCTTTGGAAGAGAAAATTTAACGTTTTTTGACCCTTTACACTTCATAATGACCTTCCATAGCTTTGGTTATGGAAAAACAAAGATTTTCTGAGCCTTAGGGTTGGATTTGATGATACAAATAGAACCGTGATCGCGGTTTTTTAAACAAGCACCACGATTGCACTTTATAAATCACGAGCGTGGTTTATAAAGTGTGATTGTAGTTTATAAGGTGTGATCGCGGTTTATAAAGTGTGATTGCGGTTCATAAATCATATTTATACACATCCTAATGTTCTAATTACCATGTGATTTGTACTTGTTTTTACTTTACCGTATGAATTACTACAAAATTTTGTTTTTTACGCACATTTTCTTATCACCGAAGTAAAACATCATGGGAGACAAGAAACAAAGTCAAAAAGGAATTCATTAAGTAAAAAAACACCAAATGAATTAGAGGAAAAAAGATTTCAAAATGTTGAGCGAATGTGGAATCTTCGTGAATCAAGAAGAGGTTCATCTTCAACCCCTACTATTGTAAGCAATGAGGAACCAGGTAATGTTTCTACTATCAATGTTGAAGTTGAATTAAATACTCGTGATGAAGATGTTTTTACTATCAATGTTGAAGAAGAATTAAATACTCGTGATGTAGCAAATGTTGAAATTGAAGGAGACAATGAAAATGTGAATAAATAAATTCAGGTTGAAACTATAGACAAGCAAAATTTGACAAAAACACCTCCTAGGATTTTCCATAAGAAACCTAATTATTTTATTGAAATTGATGAAAACATTTTGAAACCAATGTGTGACAAACTTTCTGAATGGAAAATCAGAAGAAAAGCCACTGAAATTTGGGATAATCATTTTGAAATTTTAAATGATTCCCAAAGATGTCAATTGTTGGTTAGTTTGATGAAATTGAATAAAATGAGACCTACATTAAACACCTTAGGATTGACAACATCTAATATACGTGGTCAAACCTCTACAATTATTGAAAACCTTCATGATGCATATCACACTGTTGGTGTTAAGAGATGCACTAGGGATAGTAATATTGTGCGTCATGTACTTGCTACTAGTGTTGTAAGTGAATCAATAAAAAACAATGTTTGATTATATAAACAAGTCGAATGTTGTAAGTTAATTGAAAAACTCTAATGAAAGAAATTAAAAGATGTAATATCCTTCAATCACTTAATAACACCGATTTTTGGGTATTTTTTGCTAGAGCACCGCATAAGGACAAATATAATATTGATGTTATAAGAGAAGTTTTTATTCAATTTTGGCATGATAACACTAGAGTTTTACCTAATACAAGAGATGTTGTAAAACAAAGAGTTGGTTCTATTAATCGTGAACCACATCCAAAGCATTTCTTAGATATGACTCAAACTAAATTTTTTCACAAGTTTGAACAAGAGCATATGGAAATTAAAATTAGTCAATGTGTTTTTTTAAATGTTAAAACCATTCTATGTGAAAATCAACCACGCTCGCACCACTTGTTGTTGTAGGCAACATGTTGAATTTGTTATGCATTATGCTAAATTTTTATGTATTCATTCTATTTTGCATTCTGAAACTATGTTATCGGAATGTGGTGTTCAAGTTCCACCAATATCTTCCAGGGATTTCATTCCTATGATATTTTGTGAAAAAGAAGTTGGACAATTTTTTTATAGTTAGGATTGTTTAGATGGAAGTTGTGGTACATGTGGCGGATTACCTAAATTGAAAGTTGCATCCATGAGAAAATTGAAGGTGCAATAGGAAATAATTTAGTTGAGTTTGATAAATATAAATCAGTTACATACTAGTTGAAAGATGGAAAAGAGTCTAAACGGTGTGAGATAGTTATAAAACATATGCTGTTTTTCAATTTATGAGAAAATTTAAGGATGAAATTGTTTATGAGTATGCTAGGCATACACACAGAGCTCGATGGTTGGATGAATAGTTCAAGATATGAAAAGACACATTTCCTATTGGTACTATTGTTTCGGTGTTTGATTTTGCAGAGAATTACACATTGCAACCCACAAATGGAGGTTCAATCATAATACACAACTCAGTACAAGTTACCATTTTTATGCATATAGGATTTATACATTCTCTGACGATATAGAGAATGATCGAAAAAAATTAAGAGAGTACCACTTTTATATCGGTGATCATTATACTCATTCTATTGAATTTGTGCAAGGGTGTTTTCTAGTTATTTTATGGAAACTTTTCTGATAGGGACATCCACTTCAAACAACATTATATATGGTCAGATAATTTTACATGTCTCAATTTAAGAATGCATGAATATTTTATTGGATGAGCAGGATGCACGTTAAGATGGGTGTGCAACATATTTGGAGTTTCACTGAGGTTGGACATGGAAAAGGAGAGCATGATGGTGTAGGGGCATGTGTGAAAAGATCTCTTGTAAGAGAAGAGTTGAAGTACAAAGATGGTGCTAAATTGAAAGATGCAAAGAGCATAGTGGAATGGTGTATTGAAAACATGGCCCGAGGTTCTCAAGAAAATTCCATGGTTCACGAGATATTTTTTGTTTATAGAGGAACAAAAATTGCTAACTATGAGGATTGTATGACACTCACTTAGGTCCCGGATATGCACTCATTTTGTAGCTCAATTTTGCCACTGGACACATGTTTTTGTGCATCTTGTATCGAATTTGTCATGAGTGTGATTCACAAGAATGGGTGGATGGATGGATTTGTAGGCCTCTAACTCTGCTTCCTAGTTATCAACCTCCACAAGCATTATGACTTGTTTATGTAGATGAAGTTGCAACATCCAAGGACTTTGATGAAATTTTGATTTTGGTGCGACAAGGTATTTATGGTTATTTACAATTTTTGTATTGAGTTATGTCCATTGAAATTTTAATATGTACAATTTAAATTTGAGTTGAAACCTTTTTTGTAGGACATATGTTTGCAGTTATTACGAACAAAGACAATGAAGAAGGAACAAACTATTTCTTATGTCGTTGCATCGAGGAAAGAAAGAAGTTGACTTCTCCTGTTATAGATGGAAAATATATTGAGTACCCTACAGGGTCAATGGTAGTTACTGGAATTTGGCTTCGACGATATCCATTAAAAAACTCCTCCATTTAGGTTTTTGAAGACTTTGAGACACACAGGAAAATACTCTTATATTCGCATCTAGTTCTAGCAACAAATATTCAGTTTGTATAGATATCGAGGAAGCCCTAATAACAAAATTCTTTTGAAGGTTCGAGAGTCAGATCATGAAGCAATCCTGTCCACTATTCAGAGTAGATCTAATCCTAATGGTTCATTGGAATGAATTTACAATGCTCATGTTTGGTATATATAATTTCTTTGGTATATATAAATTTTTTAGTTAGATAAATTTAAGTTCATATATTTTATTAAATTTGTGTATTTTGTATATATCTAGTATGGTTTTGATTTGAAACTTAAATTTCTTTTACTAACACTTTTATATGCAGGTTAGTGGTGCCGAAAAGCTTCCACCTTCACATGGTTGACACTGTTAGTAGAGAATTATAAATTATCGAAGCTAAGAAAATATTTCATTGTTTTACAAGAAAAGAGAAGCAATTAACAATGATTTATATACCTGTGGAGGGGGTTCTTAGCTCCGAAGGAGGTATCCCAGAAGGACCTGGAGCTTAGAGAACCAAAATGACACCTCCCCAAGTGTTTACAAGACCATCCCTATGCGTGTGCATAATCGGTTTGGTGCCATGACCCACCATTTGTAAAATATACCGTTTGATAGCCTTACACTATCTCAAACTACACTATTAGGTGTGTTTATAAATAATAGGGCAGCGAGAGCACCGATTGGAGAAGGAAAAAAATAAGACAAGATATTATAGAGGGTCCCTACACTGAGGTGTAGGATCGACGAGACGTCCTTAGGTGCCACAGAGTGCGCGTAGTCACTCGTCAAAGTTGAATAATTTTTTGGTCTCAGGGCTCTTAAGGGACTACGCCCGAACGAGGTAGCCCGGAAGCAATGACATTGTTGCACACCAAAATGACATCTCCTCTAGCGTTCACCTAGCCACCCAAATGGATCCGCGTAGTCGGTTTGGTGCCATAACCCACCGTTTACAAAATATACCATTTGACAGCCTTACACTGTCTCAAACTACACTATTCGGCATGTTTGTAAACAATAGGGCAGCGAGAGCACCGATTGGAGAAGGAAAAAAATTGAGACAAACTATTGTAGAAGGTCCTTATGCCAAGGTGTAGGATTAAATGAGGTGTCCTTAGGTGCCATAGAGTCTGCGTAGTCACCCATCAAAGTTGAATGATTTTTGGTCTCATGGATCTTAAGGGACTACGCCCGAATGAGGTAGCCCAGAATCAACAATGTTGTCAGGCACCAAAATGACACCTCCTCTAGTGTTCACCTTACCACCCAATATGTTTTTGTAGTCGGTTTGGTGCCATGACCCACCATTTACAAAATATACCGTTTGACATCCTTACATTATCTCAAACTACACTATTTGGCACATTTACAAATAATAGGGCAGTGAGAGCACTAATTAGAGAAGGAAAAAAATTGAGACAGGCTATTGTAGAGGGTCCATATGCTGAGGTGTAGGATGAAATGAGACATCCTTAGGTGTCACGGAGTGCGATGTAGTCACCCATCAAAGTTGAATAATTTTTTGGTCTCAGGGCTCTTAAGGGACTACGCCCGAACGAGGTAGCCTAGAAGCAATGACATTGTTACACACCAAAATGATGCCTCTCTAGCATTCACCTAGCCACCCAGACATTTCGCGTAGTCGGTTTGGTGCCACGACCCACCATTTACAAAATATACTGTTTGACATCCTTACACTGTCTCAAACTACACTATTCAACGTGTTTGCAAACAATAAGGTAGCGAGAGCACCGATTGGAGAAGGAAAAAACCAAGACAGATATTGTAGAGGTCCCTACATTGAGGTGTAAGATCAAACAAGACATCCTTAGGTGCCATGGAGTCTGCATAGCCACCCATCAAAGTTGAATGATTTTTTGGTCTCAGGGCTCTTAAGGGACTATGCTCGAATGAGGTAGCTCGAAAGCAACGACGTTGTCGCATATTGAAATAACACCTCCTCTAGTGTTCACCTAGCCACCTAGATGTGTTCACGTAGTTATTTTGGTACCACAACCCACCGTTTACAAAATATAGCGTTTGAAATCCTTACACTATCTCAAACTACACTATTCGGTGCATTTGCAAACAATAGGGAAGCGAGAGCACCGATTGGAGAAGGAAAAAAACGAGATATGATATTGTAGAGGGTCCCTACACCAAGGTGTAGGATCAAATGAGACATCCTTAGGTGCCATGGAGTCTACGTAGTCACCCGTCGAAGTTGAACAATTTTTTGGTCTTAGGGCTCTTAAGGGACTACACCCAAACGAGGTATCCTAGAAGCAACAATGTTGTCGCGCACCAAAATGACACCTCCTCTAGCATTCACCTAGCCACCCGATGTGTCTGCATTGTCGGTTTGGTGCCAAGACCCACTTTTACAAAATATATCATTTGACATCCTTACATTGTTTCAAACTACACTATTCGACACGTTTGCAAACAATAGGGCAGCGAGAGCACCGATTGGAGAAAGAAAAAACTGAGAAAGACTATTATAGGGTCCCTATGCCAAGGTGTAGGATTGAACGAGATGTCCTTAGGTGCCACGGAGTGCGTGTAGTCACCTATCGAAGTTGAATATTTTTTTGGTCTCAGGGCTCTTAAAGGACTACGCTCAAACGAGGTAGCCCGGAAGCAACAACGTCATCGTGCACCCAAATGATGCCTCCTCTAACATTGACCTAGCCACCTAGATGTGTCCATGTAGTCGGTTTGGTGCCACAACCCACCAATTACAAAATATACCATTTGATAGCCTTACATTGTCTCAAACTACACTATTCGGTGCGTTTGCAAAAAAAGGGGCAGCGAGTGAGACCAATTGAAGAAGGAAAAAAACTGAGATAGATTATTATAAAGGGTCCCTATGCTTGAGGTGTAGGATCAAATGAGACGTCCTTAGGTTCCATGAAGTGTGGGTAATCACCCATCGAAGTTGAAATATTTTTTTGGTCTCGGGGCTCTTAAGGGACTACGCCGAACAACGTAGCCGGAAGCAACGACGTTGTCACACACCAAAATGATGCCTCCTCTAGCATTCACCTAGCCACTTGGATGTGTCTACGTAGTCGGTTTGGTGCCATGACCCACCGTTTACAAAATATACCATTTGATAGCCTTACACTGGCTTAAACTACATTATTCAACGCGTTTACAAACAATAGGGCAGTGAGAGCACCGATTAGAGAAGGAAAAAACCGATACATGATATTGTAGAGGTCCCTACACCAGGTGTAGGATCAAATGAGACGTCCTTAGGTGCCATGGAGTGTGCATAGTCACCCGTCGAAGTTGAATGATTTTTTGGTCTCAGGGCTCTTAAGGGACTACACCCGAACGAGGTAGCCCTGGAAGCAACGACGTTGTTGCGCACTAAAACGATGCCTCCTTTAACGTTCACCTAGCCACCGAATGTGTCCACACGTAGTTGGTTTGGTGCCATGACCCACCATTTACAAAATATACTGTTTGATATCCTTACACTGTCTCAAACTACACTATTCGGTGCATTTGCAAACAATAGGGCAGAAAGAGCACTAATTAGAGAAGGAAAAAACTGAGATAAGATATTGTAGAGGTCCCTACATGCCAAGAGTGTAGGATCAAACGAGACATCCTTAGGTGCCATGGAGTCTGCGTAGTCACTTGTCGAAGTTGAATGATTTTTTGGTCTTAGGGCTCTTAAGGGACTACACCCAAACGAGGTATCCTGGAAGCAACAACGTTGTCGTACATCAAAAATGACACCTCCTCTAGTTCACTTATCTAGCCACTCGGATGTTTCTCGCATAGTTGGTTTGGTGCCATAACCCAATGTTTACAAAATATATCGTTTGAAAGCCTTACACTGGCTCAAACTACACTATTCGGCGCGTTTGCAAACAATAGGATAGCGAGAGCACCGATTGGAGAAGCAAAAAACGAGATAGGTTATTATAGAGGGTCCTTATGCTTTGAGGTGTGGCATCAAATGAGATGTCCTTAGGTGTCATGAAGTATGCGTAGTCACCCATCAAAGTTGAACAATTTTTTGGTCTTAGGGCTCTTAAGGGACTCTGCCTCGAACGAGGTAGCCCGGAAGTAATGACGTTGTTGCGCACCAAAACGATGCCTCCTCTAGCATTCACCTGGCCACACATGGATGTTTCGCGCACAGTTGGTTTGGTGCCACGACCCACCATTTTCAAATTTTTTTAACTTTTTCAACAATTACAACTTTTTCAAGAAATTGTTGAATCAGAAATTGAAAGAGAAGAAGAAGATGGTTATGCAATTATTGGTTATTGTGAATACTCACCCAAAAATATCTTGAATAATCTGGATAGATGATATGAATAGTTACTCTTGTTTAGTGTTCACCCACTCATAAAAAAATAAATAAGCCTCTTCTTCTACTTCCCAAGCAAAACACTTTAATCCTCGTCTAGTTTATCAAAGGAAGTAGTAAAAATACATGTTCCAAGAATCCTACCAACACTAAAGAATCACTTCCCACTCCTAGAACCACTCATTCCTAGAACCTTCTTTCCTTAAAATCCTCCTCTTCTAGGAAATAAGAACCTTTCTATCTTTCCTTGTTGGTCAATGGACCTATAAATTGAATAATTGCATTATTGACTCTGGCGCCTCTGACAATGTCATGCTTATAAAATTTGCTAACTCTATTGGTATTACTCTCAGCCTTGCTATTGGCCATTGTTACTACATGAAAACAAAATAATTACCTCTTTTCAGCTAGGTGAAAGATTCTCAAGCCAAAATTTGCAGACTTCCTTGACAAGAAAATCAAGATGGAAATACTTGTGGAAGACATGCTAGCTACGTATGGTATATTGTTGAGCCAAAGTTTCTATCACGATATTGGTGGGGATATAAAGATGGATTGGTCATACACCACCATACTCATCAATGGTAAAATGAATAATATCCTTCTGATAAATAAAATTAAATACACAGTTCAAAAACCAAATGACCCAAGGGAAGACATCTTATTTCAAGATTCAAGGTATGAAATATTTTTCATACTTAAGGGGAAATGATAAGTTGCCCATGTTGATGGAGGAATACACATGCTTCCCTTAATTTCTTAACAATTGTACCATGCAATGTTGCACCATAGTAACATTATATTCATATATGTTGCACCATAGTTTTTAATTTTAAATCAAACATACATATAGAATTAATATACATAGAATATACATACATAGAAGGATATCATGTGCAATGAATTCGAATCAAACATAGAAGTAATATCGTTATGAAAACTAACACATGGATATATAATGTATCAAACTAAGTGTGCTAAACACACGTCTCTGAAAATATAAGTTCATAACATGTGTACATCTCGAACCAAGTGTGTCATACATATAGGACCACATGCGGTCGCATAAGGCTATATATACAATGTCCTATGAAGAATCATGAACTAGGACCAGCTGGCCCATATATATCTATGTACATCCACATCCTATGAATCTAATCATGAAACATCTTCCCTCTCTTCTCCCTACTAGAAGTAGCATGTCCATGACCCAGGGATGTAGTGGAGGGAGATGCCACTACGGATTTCATCCGTGTGGTCCTAGGCATCTCTAAGAAGGCCTGCAACCTAACCTACACATTCATAAACAACAAGTTTTTAACACCCATATTTTAAAATACATTCAAAATTTAGAAACTTAGAATTTAGTTAAAATGCATGTGAAATCTTACCACAATGTCATGATCCCTATCAATTTGTCGTTGATGCATGATAGGGACAACAATAGACTCATGAGAGGTAAGCTACATATAAATAATTAAATTTCAAATTAAATATTTCATGTACAAAATTTGATATTGTAGATTTAAGTAATAAGAAATAATTCCTAAATAAATTTAACAAATTTGAAAAATTGTACCTCAGTTAGTGGATCTGCAGATGCTATGGCAGTATCTACAATAGCCTCCATAATCTGCATATATGGAGGAGTCTCTTTGGCAGTCATAAGCTATACAAAAAATATGTACAAATCAATATTAATCTACATGACTGCCACATAACAAAGCCAAAGCATAATCCACGTGAACTTCCACAATTAGAAACAAAGTGTAAAGAGAAACTAACCTACGTAAAAGTCACGTGAGGCGTGCCAATAGCCTTAGTTCTAGAGTAGATGATGACCCACCAGGATCCTGCACGTATAAAAGACAAACATATATTAATATGTACATGTACAGTGAAACATTATAATAATAAAAGTGTACAATCAAATGAAATTTGAAATTTAAGTACAACTTGAAACTTACATTTGTAACATGCCCAGACTTAGTAGTAGCTAGCATGTCGATGCCAGATGTTTCCTTCACCGGCTCTTGCTATTTAAAATAAAATAAAAAATAGTTTTTACATGTATGTACATAACGTACAATGAAATACATATATATTAAAATCTCAAACATGAATTAAACTATTGTATATATATATTAAATATTTATTTGACATTTACTTGTGAAAGACCAAGATCCTTTGCACTAGTTCCAAAAACATCCGCCATCATCTCATCTAGAGAAAATAAATCATGTGATCTAGCAAATGATGTCTCTCCCATAGTGCATACAACACCACATGATCCATAGTGGTGTGGTGCGCTAGAACTGATGCCTCCACCAACATCACCAGATGTAATCTACTCACTATGTTGGGTCAGAGTGTTAGTGAGCTCCCTCAATGCATGTAGTGTGTCAATCTCCACAACCTCCTTCACTTGTAGGAGGGATAATTGAAGGAAGTGGGGTTTTGGGGCATGGGGATCCTTGGTTGACCTACGTGTGCACCAAGTCTACTTTGTGCAATAGCCACCACCTCACCCATAAAAATCAAAAAAGTCAAAATAATTTGGGACCTCATTAAGCATGAACTCATAATATAATTTCTTCAAAAAATAGAGGGAACCTCATTGTTGTTGCATGGTGGATAATAAAAAACCATCCACCATCGGTCCCAAAAAATTGTTCTTGATTCGGTCATCGTGGCACCAATGGATTAGGAACCGTTTGCAAGTAACTGCGGGGGGCATTGGTTCTTGGGTCAGTAAATAATGCACAAATGTGGTCTTTTCCATTTTTTTGTCTTTTACGGCTGCATGGGATAATTTATTTGCATACCACTACCTATAATCACCTCTAAAGGTATTCCATCTATCTATTTGGTTGGTTGCGAGTCAACTTCACCAATCAATGTTTGTAATGTGTTGGCTAAAGTCATGCGGGATGGATTTGTGGCATGATTTTGTCTTATATTTTGAATAAGGTTCTCAATGAAAATTTTATTTTGTTGGATTTTTCCAACGATATCATTTGTGTTCCTGTTGGTTCCGTGGGGATAGAAGGAGCCACAGGAGGTGGATCTATGTTTGGATGAGGGTTTTGTAGAATGTTTAAAGGGTTTTAAGGATTTTTTGGAGGATTTTGAGAATTTTTGGAGGGTTTTGAGGAATATTTTTATAGTTTGCAGGATTATGAGCTTGTTAAGAAACTGAAAAAACAAAAAAATGTATACATAAACAAAAAATTGAAAAACCCATGAAAATCACAAAAAATAACCTAAAATGCAAACAAATTGATCAAAATCGAGGGCTTACCTCTTTGTCTTGGCGGCATGGTTGAAACTATCATGATCCACAAGTCTGAAGAGTAATTTTTAGGGGGTATTCAAAGTGCGAGTGCCAAAGGTCTAGGAGAAATTGCAGTTGGAAAGGAAAAATGAGGGAAAATGAGGAGTCGCGGGTCTATTTTTTTTGTCTCAGAGGACCGCGATCGCAGTTTGAAACCGCGCTTGTGGTTTGTAAACCACGATCATAGTTTTAGGTTCGGAAATCACCGAGCCTATAAAAATAGTTGCGCAAGCATGGTTTATAAACCACGCTCACGGTACCTAAATTTCAGGTTTTTATGTCCACTTAATTGTCCACCATCTTTGTGTACTTGCCCTAGACACTCTTGAAACATCTCATAGACCATGAATTACCTCATTAAAACCTTCAATTATATTTTAACATATTGTAGACACAAAATCAAAAACATTTTATTATTTTACTATATCACCAAGGATGTTGTTATATGCATGGATCTTGAGTAAGAAAATTATTCACTAGTGATACACTCCTATTCCATCATCTGGTTCGAATTTATTTCTATTGTATTTCTCTATCCCATTTTCATTGTTACACCCAATTCTCGTCAGTCACATGAATCCTTATCTATTAGTCATCTCACATTTTTGTTAGCTATCCTAGGATACTAATGCCTAATGGACAATAGTGCCTGCGCTCATGTTCACCTTGGGCACTCCTTTCCTCTTTTTCTTGTTCATATTTATGAAATTTATGGTCATCCTTTTCAATTTTCTTACTCATATCTCAATGTCTTGATCGACATGTTATGTCACTAATGTTGAAATTTAAACAAGAGATCCCTATAAGTACACAACATGCATACCATTATATGGGAAGGCAATTCTAAACGACAAACATATCTACATACTATGAAAGGTACTACATTTTTGGGTTAATTACTCTACATACACTCCATAGGAAGGGAAAGTACAAAATTCCATCTCAAACATTTGCATTTTATCTAGATTTATCCCGCTATCTTGGCATCATAGACACAAGGGAAACATGATGACACTATTTACAAACAAGCACACATAACTACCTGGAGTTTGAGATGTAGTGCAGTGATCGGTCATAAGTTCGTAATTCAGATGACCGACGAGGTCACTCTGACTTCACATATTGTATTTTGTATTCCAATTTGATGTTTTTGTGACCTTGTGTATGTAGATATGGTTTTATGTTACGATTATAGGTACCTTAGATATCCAAGTTTGAAATGTAGGTGATAAACAATGAATAAGTTTGAAACCCTAGCAACATAGGAAAAAGTATTTTCTCGAGGTCTTTCACGGTCACGGGAACCCAAGAGACATCTTCAATACCTAGATGCCCATGATCTAATCCAAACACCCTAGTCCAAGAAGATCTGATAGTTCAAGAACTTATAAAAAGAATTTCGACATTCTACACAACATGTTCATCAGTCCTTCCATTTTAGATTAGCTCTGGGATAAACGAAAATCAAATAAGTTCCCTATCTCTCCCATTTTCTTTATACATTTGCATCTTTAGAGTGCTTAGCAATTTTATTCTGTTGTATATTTTCATGGTAACTCTGAAATTAGATTTAATATAGATTTTTATTAAATCATTTGGTGAACCCCTCTCTTAGAACTCTTTTCCCTAGGATCCATAAAACCCTCATGGATAAAAATAGATCCTCCTCTCCTAGGAAAGATATGCATCATTTTAGTGTGAATCCTATCCTTGATGATGTTTTTCAGGATGAAATAAATGCACTTTATCATAATGCTCAGGTTTGATGATGAAATACAAAGCAAGTTCTTTCTCATGAAAGTGTTATTCCTACTTCTTTTGACAACTATAACATTTCCATCGTTTCGTCTCCTCTAGATTTCACTACATGTTTTTCTTGATCTTCCATAGGAACTAGTTCTACTCCACCTTCTTCTATTCATCTTAGAGAACTTGATACTATTGTCATAGATTCTATGCTTGGTCTTATTTGTGACAATATGGATAAAAATGATTTAACTTCTAATGTTGATTATGTATATGTGCATGATGATGTTTCTCTTACTATTCAAGATGAATGTAAAGTTATAAATCATGTTTTTTCTAATTTTGAAAATATTTCCAATGATTGCACAAATATTTCTTATTATAGTTATCCTCTTACTTCTATATATGTTGATGACCCTATTGATGAAATACTTGCATGCGAAACTTTGACTCTAGTGATGTTGATTATATTTTTGACCATGAACATGTTAGTGATGATATTACTTCTCTTAAGGATTCTAAATGTGAAGTTTCCAGTCTACTTTCTTCTATTGATGAGGTTATTTCCAATGTCATTCATGATTATTATACCACTCCTACTAGTTCACCCATTATTGTTTCTTCCGATTCTAATGTGAGCATGTATGTTGATATTCCATGTTATTCTCAGCCTCTTTCCTCTTCTACTTCCCTAGATACTATTTAGGTTTATTTTTCCATTTCTTCTAGTACACATCCTCTTACTTCTTCTACATCTACATCTTCCATTCCCATAGATCCTTCACATCTTTATTCTTCTTCTCACATTCCCATGATTACCCATAATGGAAAACTTCAACCTCTTCATGTGCTCCTCACTTATCCTAGAATTCCTTCACATGATACTTTATCACTCCCGCATGTTGTTGGCCGATTTGCAATCTCAAGTGCAATCTCTTACTCTTGAAATTAAATCATATTATTCTTCCATTGAAAATAATTTCTCTTCATGTTAATCCTATTCCCAAGAAAATTTAAAATTCAGCTTTTCCTAAGTATTTTATCATGCCCACCTTCTCATTTTTTAATGGCTATGGAAATCCTTATTTGCATCTTAAGAATTTTTGTATAGCTATGGCCCCTTATTCTAATGATCATTTCTTAATAAAATATTTTTGGCATGGTCTTGTTGATTATTCTCTTCAATGCTATACCCTTTTTCCTTTTGGATCTATTAGTACATAATGTGAAATGGAAGATTCCTTTCTTAGAAGCTTTGTACTTAACAATGGTACTAAAGTTATGCATGATTGCTTACCTAGATTTTATCAAGGAAAGAAAGAACATATTCTAGATTACATTTTGTGTTTCAATTCTTGCACGCATTAGTTACTATTTCAGCCTATTGATCTAGAAAAGCAATTTATCTTTTGTCGTGGCTTGATTCCTAAATTAAAAGAAAGATTACAATATGATACATGTAAATTGTTTATGTTTTTATGTTATAATGTCCTTGATCTAGAACAATATTTAATGTTTACACATGTTATAGAACCCTCTTCTATTTCTTCTACTATTTCATTATCATCTATTTCTTCCCCCTTCCATCCATGAAGCATCATGCACGGTATCCATCTCATCCTCACAATAATTTTCCCTCTTCCCCATCACATAAGAGTCCTTCATCTCCCCCATTGTGTTGCTCTCCACCTAAGTCCTTTCCAACTCCTCCTAGGAAACCATTGCCTTTTTGATACTGCTAGGCCTCATGATGTTTTGTGTTATTTTCTTGATAAGCTTTTAACTCGATTACCCTCTAATAAGCATCATCCCCCTCATCTCTTGCAATGCCAAAATGATCTTCCTTAGTAATATTTCCACCACATCAATGGCCATCATGAAAATTAATGTTGTACCCTTTATGATAAGTTGTAACAATTATAATATGAAGATGTCATTGCCTTTGGATCTCACTCTCGTGAACACTCTCTTTTTCCCACCCCGCATAAGCATGTTTCCACCACTCATTAAATTGTTTCCTCAACCTACTTCTAAGGTTTTAATTTTTCCATCTCCTAAAATCATTATCCATCTCGTATCCTCCAAATAGCAAAAAAATCACCACATCATCTCATCCGCCTCACAATGCTACCACATCTCATTGGATTCCTATGTAGTCAACATATGGGCTTCTTACCACTACATCTCCCATTATTGGCACCATTTCATCTGACATTGAATTTGGCTCCTACACTCAAGTTTCTTCCATCGCTCCTCGTAGGTCTCTCCATATTTGGTAGGTGATTTTCATATGATCACCTCATTTCTCGATGACTCACTCATGTTTACAGGATCTTACATGAATTTTAAGGAATCTATTAAAATAATAACCTCACCCTTTCTTCATGCTCTCCACTTCATGATCTATCCTTCTACCATACACTATTAATCCATTTCCTGATAATGCACTCTTATTCTATGGTTCATTCTTGAATGTCGGGGTGTTATATAAATGAAACTCAAGTTTTCTCTACACACATGATAGGGGAAATGATTTTCTTCCCCCTTCATTGTACTTACACACACTTATATACATCATTTCCATTTCTTACATTATTAATGTATTGTTCTTTTATACCTTGACTCGTTTATTTTATCTACCACAAGTATATCACATATATATTACTATTTATCACATACTATCCATCTTCATTCCTACATTCAATCCAATTTTCACACATTACTACATCATCATCTATTACAAATAAACATAATCATTTACACAATGTCAATCAAACATCATCATTCATGCAATGTAAATCAAACATCACAAACCAACATATGAACAACAATCATCACATCACATATCAATGAACATCAACACAACACAATAATACCAATCATCCATCTATATATATATATATATATATATATATATATATATATAGTCAAAAATCATAGTTACAAAAATAAAATCATTGGGGAACAAGCCCCCATGCATCGCTACATCCATATATATCATACATCATCATCACTATCACTATACACCATTGTGGGAGCTGTAGAACTAGATCCTTCACCTCTCAATCTATGTCGTTGGTCACGACACCTATATCTCTCCACTTGTCTACATAATATAGCTACCTTGACTGACTTCTCCATGAATCAGCCTTGTAACTCGACATATTTCATGAATACATCCTAAGCCAGGGCCCTCCTTCTATGACGTATCTAGCTCAATTTGTCTTTGCTCGATCCTCATCATGTGCATTCAATAGTACTATAAATGTGGTTTCCACTATTTCCATTGTCTCAAACAAATGGGCATGCTCACCCACAATAACATGCAATCAATGTAACATACCACCTCCCATGAGCACATGTTGTCACACGTTTTGTGTCAATGTGTAGATCGATGAATAAATGATTAAGGACTAATAAGTATCACCTTCAACCATTCAATAACAAATTAGTTATCACACATGTTAAACATATACAATAACCACTTAAAAATCAACAAATGCGAACAAAAATACTTACGCTTAGCTAATTCTGCATTAGGCCATCTCCATCGGGGTAGGTGCCTACCGTTCTACTCCTCCAAGCTTCAATCTACTCTACACATCTATGATAGCTAGAAATAATAACACCCATTCATGTGATGCCCACCACACACTCGTAGGCCTTGATACATCTTTCATCATCCAATTTTATAGGCTCTATGGTTGCATCCACCTCATCTAGACTAGGATGCACTAGTTGTGCTCATGATGGACATGGCCTCACTCGGGGCCACCTCAATGATATAGTTATCTAACCCATACATATGGCTCTAGGGGAACATTTTGGTACATTCTAAATTACCTCGATACTCACTCTTCTTGAAATAACTTAGCCACCCCTTGTGAATCTGTCCTCCAACCACATGGTGCACCAAATGCATTGTGAATCTACTCCATCCTCTAACCAACCACCATAGTATCTATTTGGTCTCCATATGATGGCCCATGGTCCCATATGATCAAGAATAGATCTATAAGTAGCAATGTCCAGTCTCCTACTTTGGGAACATACCCACGTCACTACAAATATATAAAGTATCACCCAATCACCATGTGGCCCATCAAGTGGACTCACTATTGCATTATGCTCATAGGCCCATAATTGTAACAATGTAGTGGCTCCAAGTCCACCCCCATGGTATTTCTATGTGAATCTATATATCTCTTTGTATAAATGTGCCAACATACACATTGCCCATACATATCTGGTCCCATGCTCCTCTATGCACTAAAAATATCATCCATATTATACAAGATGCCCACTCGCACCCTACACTACCATAGATGAAGCAATCACAACTGTGATGAACTTCTGCAATCAGAAACACCTTATATCAATATAGAATCTAAAATGACATGGGTGTCTGTCGTACTCATTTCTCTATAAAGTATCATCTAGCTATTCCCATCCGCCTCTATAATCCACCACACCCATCACCTAGACTCTCTCACCCACAACAAGATGTTGTAATATAAAATATACATCCTCTAGGGTAATTTTCATCTCCCCATAGAAACCAAAAATTCATGTATTTGCACACCTCCGCTTGCACAATGCAATCACCATAGGCATGTTATGGGGAACATCCCCTAATCTAATTATGTGTCATAGGCCGACATGATCTAGTATATCCCACTCTACATCAAATAATCCCAAATTCAATCATGTTCTAAAATTCGATCTCCATGGAACTCCCTCAAATGTATATCTCTCTGCATTATCACCAAAAATTATCAACATTACTAACTCATATATACAAGAAAACAACTAGTAATACTACAACAAGTCATAAAAATTCACATATTCTACGAACGCTATCTAAACAATCTCTTGGGTGCCTAGCAATCGGGAGCGGGATGTTGGCTCTTAGAAATAGGTCACCAACGCTTGGAACTAGGACTGGCATCCCAAAGGATGCCAATGCCATAATCGCTCTCACCCAATGTCGAAACACCCGAAATTAAAAAATTCAAAGTTTGCAAAAAATCGATAAAATCGAACAAATTTCACTAAATTTTTCAATAACAATCATCCTTACCAATTCATCTAGCATTTATGACACCATGGCTTTTGTTACTCTCTCGAACCTAGTCAACTTTGGGACCCTAATCATGACATCTTCACATTCTCAAATCTCTAATTGTAATTCAATGACAATCAAAATGAAGTTACTATTCACTTTTTACTATCACTATATATAAAAATTTCAATATTTCATTTAATATAGTTACTATTTGCACTCATTCTTCCACTCGATACATGACACATGGTTTTGCTCATATCTTGAGCTCAATTAGTCCATTTTCTTCCTCATTTGTGTCATTCGGTTCAAAATCCTTCTACCATCGTATTTTTCACATTACAAAATGCTAAATTCTAATCTTGTACATCTACTATTTAACATATTCGCAGATACTACAACATATTCTATACTTCCTCCCGGCCATCAATACTTCTAATCACTTCTACTTTTGGCTCATTGCTCATTGTTTCCACCTCTCTCCCTTTCATTGAAAGGGGGAATACAATCGGGTCATCCTAAAATCCCTCTCAGGCTACTATGCGATCACTCAATACTCCTAGTACATCATAATTGATTTTTTTCACACTATTCAAACAAAGGAACAAATCGATCTATTCAAATATTTTCTATTTATTCCCCTAATGACCTAATCTAGGGGAAAAACATGAAAATATCTTCATGCGTAACCTATCACGCACATCCAATTTTAAAACAATTTTTTAATATTCAAATCAATCATATCTCTCCTAGATGACCTAACTTGGGAGTTGCGTCACTTCATTATCTTTCCTAGATGACCTAACATGGGAATCACTTTACATTTTCTATCGCTTCTAGATGACCTAACATGGAAGCCATCTATCACTATACAAATCATGACACTCATGAAGTGGGGGAAATGAGACGTCATTTCATTTCCTATACTACTCTTTGGTGGGTTATTAAACTCGGAACTAATCATGGATTGAAATGGAACTAAATTTGGTTTCTAGCCATTTGCATCTGTTGGACCTTTTGAGGATGTAGTCATGGATGGAGAGTAAAACTAGACATATCTCCCCAACACTCTTCCTCTTACAAAGAGGATTCCCAAATATTCCCTTGATTGAAATTGTGAAAAATCGGGTTGGGAATTAATCAATCCCTCCAAATATCCATTAGAAAACAATCAAATTATCTAAATTATCCAAATATAGTTATCAATTTCTCCAAGTTCTCCTTTACAACGATTCATTGTCTTTAAATACGCCACATAGATCGACACGATGATCCATGTTTCCTCATGCTATATGTTCTTATATTTTACACATACTTCTATAATAGGTTTTCTAGACTTCTCACCGGTATGTTCTCACTTTCTTTACACTACTTGAATTTTATTCAAATAGCATAAAGGGGGAATGTAAACAAAAATCATGAACATATTACTATATTACTATACTTGCCAAGTATGTTGTTATATGCATGGATCTTGAGTAAGAAAATTATTCATTGGTGATACACTCCTAGTCCATCCCCTAGATTGACTTGATTTCTATTATCTTTTTCTTTCACATTTGTCATTGTTGAACTAGATATGGCCAGTCATAGGGATCCCTATCTTTCAAGATTCTCACGTTTGTCATTAGCTATCCCGGACACCAACACCCCATCTCAAAAATAACGCCTAGGCACTCCTATCCACCCTGGGTGCTCATGTCCTCTTTGTTCTTGTTCATATTTTTGACATTTTTGGTTGGCCTTTTCGGTTTTCATACACCTATCATGAGATTCTAGGTTACATGTAGTCTTATTAGTGTCAAAATTTAAACAAGAGATCCCTATATATAAACAACATGCATATCATTATATGGGCAAAAATTCTAAAGGGAAAGCATATCTACATACTATCAAAGGGACTACATTTTTGGGCTGATTACTTTACATACACTGCATAGAAGGGGAAGTGTTGAATTCCATCCCACACATTTTCATTTTATCTAGATTTATCCCACTATCTTGGCTTCATCGGCATAAAGGAGACCTAACGACACTATATCACACACAAGCACATAAAAATACATAAATTCTAAGATATAGTACAAATCTCAATCATAAGTTCAACATTCGGATGACTGTCGAGGTCAGTTTGAATTCACATATTGTATTTTTATTCCAATTTGATGTGTTCGAGAGCTGGTGTAGGTAGCTAGGATTTTGTGTTGTAGATTATAGGTACCTCAGTAATCTAAGTGCAACATATAGGATATCAATAATGAATAAATGAGAAACCCTATTGACATAGGAAAGAGTAGTTTCGAGGTATTTTACAGTCACGGGTGCCCAGAAGTAGTCTCTGCGCTCGGCACCCCGACCTAATCGAGGCACCCTAGTGTAGCGTAAATATGACAATTCTAGAACTTATACCAAGAATTTTTGACATTCTTCCCATATTTTTCATCATTTGTTCTAGTTCAAATCAGTTTTAGGATAAGAAAAATTAGATAAATGCCCTATCTCTCCCATTTTCTTTACACGGTTGCATATTTAGAGTGCTTATAAATTGTATTTTTTGTATATTGTCATAGTAACTCTTAGATTATATTTAATATATATTTTTATTAAATCATACCTCAAACTATGACTCAACTCACAAGACTATGCACCAGGACCTCATAGGACATCACCAAACTTGGTTACTACCAATCAACCTTCATGTTTGATCATTGAATAACACATCGAGAGATTCATATGACATCATGAAACCCTTTTCCATCAATTGACTTAACATAAATGACAACACAAAAAAATAATGGCCAAAAAAAAATGCATAGCATGCTATGAAGTGTCATATAACAATATCTTTCTCTTGTGCCTCTTTCCTAAAAGTCTAGTAGGATAGTTCTTACACCTTCCAAAGGGATCCATCACCACCTTCATGGACCTCTCAGAGAATTTATTCAAAAATTCTCTTTCAACCTTGACTCCAAAATCACAATGATGGATTTTTGCAATGCCAAACAATGACGAAATGAAATCTTTTCACAATTTTTACAACAATGGAGAGGAATTGAAATTGGGTTCCCATGTTCAATCCTTGAAAAGAAAATGGTTGGTAAATTCATACCAAACCTTAACAATGAGATTTTGTTTCACATGTAGATGCATTGCCTCAATAGTTTTGAGGAAGTTATCAAAAAGGAACTCGAATAGAAAAAACCCTCATTTTCAAAGGCTTGATCAAGCCTCATTATATAGATAACGAAATATTCACAATAATAAACCTAGCACTTCTCACGATAAATATAGGTACACCAACTACAACTGGAACATTGTCAAATGATGTTTTTATAAATATGTGTAATGTGCACAAAATACTGAGATATCAATCTAAATAGACAAATTCTAAACCAACCATCACCATTCCAAGAAGATAAAATCCTCCTCCTCGTGATTACAAATGAAAAAAAAATATATCATTCGGGAATCTCTTTCAAGCATCTGTAACAACTCATAAGTACCACTATGGTCACTTATCCTACTATACAACCCTTTCCTAAAGGAGAGCCTAAGCCATATTGATATAGACCTAACACATATTTTTATTTTCATCACATTGATGGTCATCAAATAGATAAATGTAAGAAAATTCACAATTATATCCAAAACTTCATTGAAAACAGAGAGATAGTGGTTGAATACCTACCACCTAACAAAACACCCAATGATAATCTAAAGGTGTTTTCTAATCCAATTCCTAACCATGGTATAAAGGGAAAATATTACAAACATGGTGAATCCTCGAACAACATCGATTTTAAATCCATCACATCCTTTATTTTAGACACTACTCCACAAAAAGTCAAACATCAATTTACAACCCTTTTCGAAAGACTCTCTAGTTATTTTTTAGAATTAATAAAGGATAACAAGATCAAATATCTAGTAAAAAAACGCCTTTATAATAGGGAACCTAATCCTAAGTGGTATAATGAATCATAATAATTTGAATACCACCACATTGAAGGCCACCGTATCTGATCATTGTTCAAGTATCCTTCATTATATCCAAGACTTGATTGACAACAAAGTCATTTATATAGAGCTTGATGATGAAGCTATAAAAACTAAAGACACGTATACTACCACAACTTCTCATGAAGGGTTTAATATTTTACAAACTTCTATACATATTTAAACTCAACAAGATCAAGACGAAAAAGTTAAGAATCTCTCAATAAAAACCAATATCTCTCTTCTCCATGTTTTCTTTCATTAGTTAAAAAAACTAAACCCGTTTCAGAAAACAACCTTCTACCATCACACGAGAGCTTGAATATGATTCAAGACTCCCTTTTAACCTTTGATATAACTTTTTACTCAACGAAGAGGGGTCCATCATCAAGAACCATTAAGATTTATTCTATTTTTCACTTTGTCATCTCCTATACCTAACATCTCTAGTCTTTTTGTAGAAACAAAACCATAACAAGTTTAGTCACTTACAACGACACATCCTTCCATGTCGGTAATCCCACAAATTATCAACATTTGTATGCATATGAACAAAGATGGTTATGTCAAGAAATTTACATGCATGCACTCCATGGATTTCATATACCCATAAATATCGTTACATGACCTTTTCTAGATTTAGCTGCAAATATGACATTAAATCAATTAATCCACTTCCTTAAAGGAACAACATTGAACATTTTATCTCTACATCCTATAATGAGTCTTAGGTGTACATCTAGGGATCAATACTTCTTTCCTCACATTCTTCCACTCATGTGATACTATGAATATCAACATATTGTCCACCTTGACATATATTCTCTAACATCATAGAAGTCTTTTGATTCAATCAAAGACTTATCTAATCATACCTCCATTGACTTAGACCTCGTCCACCCAAGTCTCATAATTATAGACTCATTGAATCTTTGAATTCCCTCCTTTTACTTGGAATTTGTCCTCCTAACTCTTGTAAATCAAGACTCCTTGAATCTACATATTCCATCCTTTTAAGTGGATATTTTCTACCCAAATCTTGTAATTTAGGAGTCATTGAATCTTAAAATTCTCTCCTTTGACTTAACCCTTTTCTACCCAAGTCTCATATCTTAGGACTCATCAAATAATTTGATTCACTCCTTTGACTTGGCCCTTGTCTTCCCAAGTCTCGTATCTCAGGACTCATCAAATCATTTGATTCACTCCTTTGACTTGGCCCTTTTCTGCCCAAGTCTTATATCTTAGGACTCATTAACTCATTTTATTATTTCCTTTGACTTAGAATTTTTCTACCCAAGTCTCATAAATCAGGAATTTTTGAATCTTTGAATTCCCTCCTTTGACTTTGATCTTTTCTACACAAGTCTCATAATTTAGGACTCTTTGAATCTTCATAGTTTCTCCTTTGACTTGGCTCTTGTCCTCCCAAGTCTTGTACATCAGGACTCATCAAATCATTTAATTTAATCCTTTGACTTGGCCATTTTCCACCCAAGTCTCATATCTCAAGATTCATCGAATCATTTGATTCTCTCCTTTGACTTGGCCCTTGTCCACCTAAGTGTCTTATCTCAAGACTCATCGAATCATTTGATTCAATCCTTTGACTTGGAGATTTTCCACCCAAGTCTCGTATC
This sequence comes from Taxus wallichiana var. yunnanensis, assembly GCA_018340775.1. Taxonomy (NCBI): domain Eukaryota; kingdom Viridiplantae; phylum Streptophyta; class Pinopsida; order Cupressales; family Taxaceae; genus Taxus; species Taxus wallichiana. Next base: position 2,273,683 of record CM031244.1, read on the forward strand.
TTAGGACTCATCAAATCTTCAGATTCACTCTTTTGACTTGGATCTTGTCCACCCAAGTATCCTAAATCATGACCATTCAACTTTCGTAAACATTGACCTCCGTCATGATGAGTCCATTGCAAAAATTCATCCATTAAAGTTTAAAAAAACTAAAAAAGTATACAGAGAGAATCAAAATTCATATCCAACCCATCATTAAAGAATTATTTGAACATTAAAAATGTAGAAGTAAAAGCATCTTCTTCCATGGGTTCTCTCCACACTAGGGAAGTATGCTTATACGGTTAAACTCATTTCACAAAAAAATTTAAATTATTTCATCCATTGGCGCTTATCTTAATCATACCATGATCATATCTTAACCTTTTTCACCTTCTATGGAATAGGTTAATCTTGTTCCTATTGGGCAATGTGTCTCATCCTTTTTATGGTTTCTACCATTTTAGATATTTTTACCTATGGTTTTTTCTAAAATCTTACTGATGGAAAATCCTCCTTTCAAATAATTTCTCTCTTTAATAGAAAGTAATAAATTTTTTTACTAAATATTTTGATCATCCATCTCAATCTATGATGTTGAACCCTTGTGTCCTACTAGTCACATGAGGCTAAGAATTGGGGGTAGAATTTTCCTTCCCAATAAGCAGAATATCAACATAAGGAAAAATCAATCATAAAATACAAAAATATAAATAGAGCATTACACCTTTCATCCTTCATAGTATTTAGTGATGAGCCCATAATTGTTACTAGTAGTATGAAACTAGGAATAGAGGTAAATTTCCTTACATATATATATTTTTTATTTGGTGTTTGTTATGTTTTGGAGCTTTGTTTTCATGTGTGGAAGTGTTAAATATTGTACACTAAAAGTATTATACAATATAAAATATTTTTCCTAAATAAATGTTCCCGATACTTTTGGAAATGTGATCTTCTCATATGGGTGATATTGTAAAACTACTTAAGTAGTTTTTGTTAATGTTATTTTGTGTATATGGTAGGGAGACATAACTTGGTAGATGCATGAGTTCAAGAGTAAATTCGGGATATTTTTTTAGCATAACTCCAAACAGATCTCGGTATTGTATTGAGAGAAATAGGTGGCTTGTAATAAACTATGAAAAAGTGATTCTTAGTGGATGTAGCCCAAATCGGGTGGACCATGTTAAATACTATCTCTATGTTGTGTTCTTTTATTTTCTACACTTTTATTTTAGATCTGTGATATTATTCTGCACATTATTTTCTACTATTATGATTCTTTGTGTGATTGTTCCACATATTTTATCCCTTATTTCCTAACGATTGGTATGAGATCCTGGAATGGTTTGCTGAAATTTTGAATTGCGGTGATGGTTTTAGCTTGAGTTGGAGATGTGGTAGATGATGGAATATCAAAGGTTGATAAATTCAACGGAATAATTTTAGTCTTTAGAAGATGTAGATAGAATATTACCTTTATTAGAAGTATTTTTATATCCTGTTGTCTGCAGAAAGGACCAAAACCTCGAGCATGTCAAATGGGGATTGGGATTTGTTGGATAGGAAGACACTTGAGGTAATTCTTCTATGTCTTGCATATTTGGTACTATTTAATGTTTCAAAAGAAAATACTACAAAATAACCTATGAATGCATTAGGAAGTTATATGAAAAACCCTATACCTATAACAAGATAATTTTGATGAAAAAGTTGTTTAATATGAATATGTATGAGAATGGTTTAGTAATAGAAAATTTGAATGAATTTAATATGGTTGTGAATATTCTAACTTCAGATTCAATAGATTTTGAAGAAGAAGTTAGAGATTTATTAATTATGTGCTCCTTACATAAGAGTTGGAATAGCCTAGTAATGACGATAAGAAACTCGGTTCCAGTAACTCCATATTGAATTTTTAGGAAGTTTTAGTGGTGATTCTAAGTGACAAAATGAGAAGGAAAAGCTTCATTGAATATTCTACTTCATGGAATGCTTTATCGATGGAAACTATATGGAGACAAAATAATAGAGGAAGCTGTTGAAAATCAAAAGATCCTAGTGAGGTCAAAAATCCAAAAGCATGACGGTATGTTGGCACCGTGGAAAGCCCGAGCATACAAATAAGGAGCGTTGGGATATTTGTGATAAAATAAAAAACAGGAAGAAAATAAGGAGGTGAATGTGGAAACATGTAATGTATCGTAGGATGTTTTTATTATCTCTTTGGATAATATTGCTAAATCTTGGGTTTTAGATTCAGGGGCTTCTTTCCATGTTACTCCACATAGGAATTATTTTGTTTATTTTGTTCAAGGGGATTTTGGGAATGTTTATCTTGGTGATGATGATCCTTTCATCATAGTTGGAAAATGTTGTGTTCGAGGTTAAGACGTAGAATGGGAACACGTGGCTATTTAAAGATGTTAGACATGTACATATATTAAGATGAAACTTGGTATCAACAAGGTAGTTGGGAAATTATTTTTGTACTATGAAATTTACAAGATAGAATTTTGGAAGTTTACCAAGGGTGCTCTTGTGGTCACAAGAAGTAAAAAGTTTGGAACTTGTATTTAACTACTAGTAGTACTAATGATTTTAATCCTATGGGTTCGAGATGCGAGATCAACATTGTGGAACTATAGGCTCAATTATATGATCCATAAGGTCATGAAAATCATAAAGATGAATTTTCTCAACTATACTGAGAAAAAGTTTGTATTTCTATGAGAATTTTGTATATGGGAAAAAAAAGCGAGTAAAGTTTCTCAAGGTTGGATCTATAAAGAAAGAGATTAAGTTAGAGCTAGTACATTCGATGTGTGGGGATAATTATTGTATCATCTCTTTGGGGTTCATATTATTATGACACTTTTATTGATGATGCAACAAGAAAAGTTTTATTATATTGTATTAGAAATATATATGATGTATTTGATATTATTGTTAAATGAAAAGCTTTGGTAGAAAATGAAACAAGTCTTAAGGTAAAATGTCTCGGGTCAAATAATGAAGGGGAGTATTACAACAATGATTTTAATTATTATTGTTCTAAGAATGACATCCATAGGAAAAATACGAGTTCAAGGAACTCCATGACGAGAATGGGGTGTCGAAAGGATGAACATGACAATAATGGAACTAACTAGGAGCATGAGATTACATGTGGGACTTCCTCTTTCTTTACGGGTAGAAGTGGTGTGCACAATTTTGTAATTGATAAACAGAGAAGACCCTCAAGTGCCTTGCATGGAGGCATACCCGAGGAGGTTTGGTATGGTAAGAGGGTTGATTATTCATTTATTAGATTCTTTGGATGTAAGGTGTTTGTCAATATTGACAACAATGATACAAAAACGTAAGAGGCTAAAGATTAGATAAATGAATTTTCATTGTTTATGGAGGTGATGACTTTGGATATAAATATTTGAGCATTAAGGACAATAAATCATTTGATATAGGAATGTGGTCTTTAATGAGAAATTTATGTATAAGAAACAGATTTCGAAAACATGGAAGAATCTAGGAAAAAATCTACAGTGATAAAGGATCTTCTGGATGGGAAATTCATACATGAATCAGTATAGTAACCTACTTAAGAGGAACCCAAAAATACTATATTAAGGAGGTATTCTAGGGTAATAATATCACTTGAACATTTTCTCCTTCTCTTAATTATTTATTACTCACCGACAGGTTGAGAGTTAGAGATATTTGTTGAAGCAATGTAGGTGAATGCCAAGAAAAATCGGGAGTAGGCCATGGATGAAGAGCATCATTATCTCATGGAGAACTAGAATTGTGATTTATTGAAGCTTCCCAAAGGAAAAATATCATTTCAAAACAAGTGGTTGTACAAATTTAAAGAGGAAGGAGGAAAGAAAAGATACAAGGCCTAGTTTGTATTTAATGGGTTTGTACATAAATAAGGTATAGATTTTGATGATATTTTTTCTCCTCTAGTAAAAATGACTTCTATTAGAATTGATCTTGGAATAGTGGCGTAGAAGACTTACACTTAGAGTAGCTAGATGTAAAGAATGCATTTCTCCAAGGTGATTTGGAGGAGGATCTATATATGAAGCAACTAGAAGGCTATGAGGTTAAAGGTAAAGAGGAGATGGTGCATGAAAATGAAGAAGATCTTATATGTCCTAAAAAAGATCCACATCAATGGCATAATAAATTTTATAGTTTCATGATGGAGCAATGTTCTATTAGATGTCATTCTTACAATTGTGTGTATATAAAGAAATTTTAGGATGACAGTTATATTTTCTTGTGCTTGTATGTGGATGACATGTTGGTTGTAGGAAATAAATGCACTTAAGAAGTAGGTGAGTGACTACTTTGTCATGAAGGATTTGGGGAAACCAAAGAAATCCTTAGTGTGAGGATATATCATGATAGGAAGGAAAAAAAGTTGACAATATCTCAAGAAGAGTACATTAAGAAGTTCTTGAAGAGGTTTAATATGCACGATGCTAAACCGGTTGGGGCTCCTTTGGCAAGCCATTTTAAGTTATGAAATGAGATGTGTCCCAGAGACAGAGAAGGAGATAAACCTGATTTCCAAGGTACCTAACTCATCTCAGTAGTTAGCAATTTGATGTATGTCATGGTTTTCACTAGGTCTGATATTTCCCATGTAGTGAGAGAAGTGAGTAGATTTATGAGTGATCTAGGTAAATATCACCGAGAAGGAAGTATAGTAGATCCTTTGGTACTTGAGAGGGATCATGGAGATAGTTTTGTGCTATAGTGGATTGGATACAACTTTTCTTGGTTATGTAGATTCGGACATGGTTGGAGATGTAGACAATAGGAGTACGATAGGTTATATTTTCATTTTAGGTGGAACAAAAGTAAGATGGATCTCACAACTAAAGAATCTCATGGATTTGTCAACCACGAGAGGTTGAGTATGTTTCGCCATAGAGGAAAGAAAAGATATGATTTAGTTACATCAAATCCTTAAGGATTTAGGGAATAAACAAGAGGAAGGGAAGATGCATAGTGATAATCGAGTTCTATGCAACTAGTTAATAACTCTATTTTCCACTCTAGGAAGAAAAATATATAGTTAAGGTACCATTTCATTAGGAAAAATTTAGAGAAAGAGAAGTTGAAGTTGGAGAAGATTCATACAAGTCAAATTTTGAAGACATGATGACCAAGGTGGTAACAAAGGAGAAACGGAAGCTATGTTCAACTTTGGTTAGTTGTGACAGAAGAAAGTGAAGGGTTGATAAGCTTGTTAAGAGGAAAACCAGTCTCCGAGTGAGAGATTGTTATGTTTTGGAGCTTGTTTTCATGTGTAGAAGTGTTTAATATTGTACTCTAAAAGTATCGTACACTAAAAAAATTAGCCCCAAAAACATGCCCGATACTTCAGAAACATGTTCTTCTCATATGGATGGTATTTTCACCGATAGGTTTATAGGGTGGTTTTGGCCCATGGTTTTGTAACCATGGTACCATAAAAATTATTAAGGAGTTTCATATTGATTTGCTTTTGTATATATGGTATGGGAAACATAAAATTGTAGGTGTGTGAGTTCAACGGTGAATTCACGATAATTTGTTGAGTCAACTCCAAATAGATCTAGGTATTGTATCGAGATAAAGAGGTGGCTTGTAATAAAATATGAGCAAGTGATTCTTAGTGGATGTATCCCAAATGTGGTGAACCAATTTAAATATTGTCTTTGTGTTGTGTTCTTTTATTGTTTGCAATTTTATTTTAGATCTGTGATATTATTATGCATATTAGTTTCTACTATTGTGATTTCTGTGTGGGATTGTTCCACATATTTTATCCCTTATTTCCTAACATTTTTGAGGCCTTATATCTTACTAGTGGCATGGGAAATATGTAGGGGGTCCTTCCTAAAAAACCATTGACCAACAAATCCTTTTCCAAATCTAAAGAAAAAGTGTTTAATCATATACATCCCAAGGAGTAATTTAATTGCTCATGTTAAGAAAGATGATGTTGAGCCCTATTGTATTGTGTGGTGCTTTCATTGATGTCACATACCATTCATGGAATACAAGTAGTTGTCTATAATTAGTGTTCGGTGCTTTCAAGTTGGTTCTTAAAGTCTTCAAGATGGATTCGGGATGCTACAGCTTAAAAATTGAGGTGGTTGACCACCGAAGGTCGATATGCTTGGCTCGAAGGTTCTACAAGTCAGATATGATGATGTTAGCATGGGAAAGGTATTTTACAGTGAGATTCAAAGCCTAATGAAGTTTAAAAGCTTGATACAGGTCATGATAAGATCATGTAATCATGGGAAGAACCTAGTAATTTTTTCTAGGGCATGTGTGAGAAACAACAAGGCTCATTTTAGCTCCTAGAGGCAAAATTCAAAATTTACCCAAAATTGGATTTGAGGACTAGCACTATATGTTGAGGTAAATGAGATATGTTTGAGATGTATAGGAAAATATATGGCTAATTAACCTATGGAGAGTGTAGAGGGGTGCCTTTTTGTACTCCATGCCAAATTTCATCAAGTTTTGAAGAGGTATGTGAAAGTTATGCAAGTTTTTCTAAAATTGGTATATTGAGAAATGTAAATTAATCCCTCATTCTTCTTAGCAACCAAGGAAAAATATGAAGGATTCTTTAGAATAAATTTTTGGAGAGGATTCCAAGCCTAAATTTTTTAAAATTTGTGAACCAAATTGGTTAAGAATTAAGGAAGTTATGAATCTTTTTCTACTAGTTTTTCTCTCTCTCCATGGCTCTTTCTTGAGTTGATAGGCTTAATATGAGTTTTCAAAATATAAATCATTTGTGCAACATTTCTACACTCTTCAAAAGCATACAAAACATTTCTAAGTCAAAATGTTGACTCCATTGAACCTCAAGGTAGACTGTGCCATGTAGGCATGCACGTGCTTTGTAAAGCTAGGTCTGGGAAGTTATACACTAAGCACTCCAGGATTTTGTTTTTTTAATATAAAATGTTGTACAAAGTATATTCAAAGTTAATGAGGTGTTAGTACCTTCTAAAAATCCAAGGAATCTAGTTTGAACCATCATTCAATGTGGTAAAGTGTAAAGTTTACACTAAGGGTGCTAATGCCTTCTAATGTCTTATATACTATTAAGAGAACATGAAAAACTAGCTTGAATATATATTCCTTCAAAATATTGTGGGTTATGAAAGTAGAAGCATAAAATTTATTAATCTCTCATTCCTTGTAAGATTCAAAGGCAAAGGAGTAATTAATTGAAAGGTAGGTTGCAAGTAATAAGTCAAATATCATAACTTGTTTATGGTGCTTCCAACATAGACCTGAACTTATTTGTCAAAATTGATCCTATCAAAATGGTTCAAACATACACTTATTGACACACTAGGTTGTGTGAGTGAAGCTCCAAATAAGTGATATAATTTTAAAACCTCAAAATACACTTGAAGGTAAGTCATAGGGAGCTTTGTTATGTTTCCTAGCTTCTCTGCATTATTGTTTTTGAAATATAGGTGTGAATTGAAGTGATTCAAATTTTTGAATGATTGGAGAAGATGGTAAATACCATCACAAGGCCACAACAAGTGAAAATTTCGAATTCCATTTAGAAATGAGTGATAAATTCATTTCTAAATCCTCTCACGCTTGTACTGTAACAACGACCATGAACTAGGGTTTTTACAAGAAGAAATCACTTTGAACTAATTATTTCTCCAATAGAAAATTAAAAAAATTTGAGGAAAAATTTGTAGGGATAGCACGAAGGATTTGTAAAAATAATTGGGCAATTTCATCTTGAAATAAGGGATAATTTCATGGCAAAATTCTTGCACATTCGTGTTAGGATAGAAAATTGGGTTCTTAATCAAATTAAAAAAAAAATCAGTCATTGGAAATTTATTTGTCTATTTATTTCTCTCAAATGAATTTGAAATAAGCTTGAAAATATTCTAATAATGTTTGGAAAAGTGTGTATAAATGTCTATGCCTTGTTACAGTTGAGAAATGAGACCGTTTTCCATTTAATTTCACAAAGAAAGTTACAAACCTTCAAATTTGAACTTGAAAGGGTTTTAAATGATCAATATGACTCTAAATAGTGTCATGGAATGTTGTCTAACTCCTTCAAATATGAACTAGCATTTTCCTTGTCCATTTTCGTAGCACAAAGTCCTTGTAATGTTGTTATAAGGTGTTTTTGGTCTTCTTTTGGAGTTGAAATATCTTAAGTCACCTTAGTTCAAGTTGTATGACCCTTAGGAGAAGACAAAAGGTCTAAAATTTGTTACAAATTTCATCCTATCCTTCTAAGGTTGAGTAAGAACATGAAGAGCAAAAATAATCTATGAAAAATGAATAATCCAAAAGGAGAATATGAAAACAAAAAGGGAAGTTTAAGAGAAAAAATAATCTATGAAACAATGAATAAACCAAAAGGAGAATATGAAAACAAAACAAGGAATTTGAAGAGACTATTTTTCTAATTGAGTTAACTCAAGAAAAATTTCTTTGAGGTGAAGGGGAAGTTGTCAAGAGGGAAGTCGAGAGATTGATGTTTGTTTTGGTCTTAAATGTAGAAGACACAAAAACTGAAATGTGAGAAAGGTGACTATATGGAGTAGATATAGAGTGTTGTAGTAATGTGAAGAATACTTGAAATGTGATAACAAATTTTTGGGATACATGTGAAAGATAGAGGTGAAATAAATGAATAGTGAATAACAAGGTGATGGAATTGAGAGTGAATAGTGCAAGGTGAAATAGATGAACACTTTGAATAGTTCTAGGTGAATAATGCATATCTTCTAACCGAGAAAGATTATGAAAGTGTTGGAAATTAGATTTACATCCCGTGATACATACATGATTTTTTAGATATTAAATTGTGAAGAATGAATAAAGCATTGAGGTTGTAAGCCAAAGAAAAAGTGAGTGTTTCGAGAAGACTAGAGTTCGGTGAAAGGTGAATAGAGATTTGAAAAATTGATGATATTGCAGGTGAAATGAGGTCAATTAGAAAATTTAGGGTCACCATCAGGTGCTTGTGAAACCAAGTTGTAGAGTGATCAAATTTTGTATACACACTGAGTTGTAGCTCAATATAATTAGAAAGTTGTATCTTTCTAGCAAGTTGTAGCTTTCCTATGATTAAGTTGTAGCTTGATTTTGAAGTTGTAGCTTCATCATTTGAGTTTTATCTCAAAATATGTGTAACCATTGAGAATATAGTCCTTTGGTTTAGTGGGTTTTTTCCCAACTTGAGTTTCTCACTTAACAATTCTTTTCTCTCTCTTGTGTGTGATTTCTATTTCATTTTATGTGTGTTATTGTTCAATCTAGAAATCGATTGAATTTTTGATTATGATAAAAAGTTGAATTAAAAATGATTCACCCCCTCTCAGTGTTTTAGTTTCTAACAATTGGTATCGAGCATGGCCCTAGTGTGGTGAGTTTAACAACTCAAGGGAGATCCAGATAATTCAACAATGGCAAGCAATCAATTAGCTAGTGGATTTTCTACCTCCAAATCACCCCTATTCAATGGATCAAATTATTCCTTCTAGAGTGTCAGGATGAATACTTACCTAATGTCACTTGGGTTTGATATCTGGCAATTAGTTAATAATGGCTTTACTATTCTAGCTACACCCCTACTAATGTAGTAGGAAAGAGAGAAAGTAGAAACAATACCAAGGCCACGAATGCAATTATTTTTGGGTTTTTTGAGTCTGGGCTGTTTAAGGTTATGTAGTCCACTATAGATAAATAAATGTGGGAAAAATTGAAGAAAATATATGAAGGAGATAAAGGTAAATTTAGCCAAGCTACAAAACTTACCGAGCACAGTTTGAAAGCATGAAAATGAAGGAAGGTGAGAATGTTGCTTCATACTTATAGAGAATGGATGAAGTTATAAATATTATTAGAGGCTTAGGAGAGAAAATAGAAGAGAGTGTGGTTGTGCAAGAAGGTGCTCAGATCCTTATCCTCAAAATTTTATTCCAAGGTGTCATAGTAGAGGAATCTAAAGACTTAACCACCTTAACAATTGATGACCTTCATGGAATATTAAGTGCATATGGCATGATAATCAGTGACTTAAATTCAGTAAAGAAAGAGGTAGCCCTCAAAGATAATAAATAATCACAAGAAAAGAATAAAAAAATGATTTTGATATGGAGATAGATGATGAGAAGGTGGAAGTCATGTTTGTAAGGAAGTTGAAAAGAGGTTCAGGTAAGTACAAAGGCAAACTGCCATTTAAGTGTTTTAGTTGTGGCCAAGTTGGTCATTTTGCTTCAAAATGTCCTAACAAACACAAGGGAGACCAAGATGATGAAGAATATTCTCAAAAGAAAAAGAATAAATTCAAGAAATAAGGGGGAAAGAATAAATACTTTAAAAACAAGAAGAATTTATACGCACAAGAAGGTTCAAGATTTCACGTTCAAGTGACTCTAGCAGCTCTAAAAGTGATTATGAAGTAACATAAGATGAAACTTTGTTTATGGCTATATAAGTATATGTCAAAAGAATTTAAAATGGAAACATTTGGACTCAATATGAAATTTTAGATGAAGAATAAGCATAGGTTAATCTTGAGGATGAACTAATTAGTGCTCTACATGAGTTGTAACATCAAAGGAAGAGGAACAAAAACTGAAATTGATGGTGAAAGACTATGAGGAAAAAATAAGCCTTCTCGGGGAGAAACAAAAGAAAGAAGATCGAGAACATGAAGAAATTGTAAAATAATTTGAAGCACAAATAAAACAGATTGAAGAATCTGTCAAAATCAAGGAATAAGAGAACTTAAAGCTCAAATTTGAAATGGATCTACTGCAAACTTAGTTGGATCATACTTCTAAAAAATTGAAGACCTATCACAAATTTGAAAAGAGAACAAGTGATCTTTATTATCTTTTAGGAAAGAAAAGAGATGAAAGTGACAAATAAATTTTAGGATTTTAGGATAAGAATGAGGATGATAAATCAACAAGAATGAATGTAAGCAAGAAAACCCAAATACCCCTAAAGAAAAGAGAGTTGATTTTAGGAAGAGACATCCTTCAGAAGAAAACATTATGCCATGAGGTATTCTCATTCATTTTATGGATATTTATTTTCATGTAATGAATTTTGTCATAAAGCCTTAAAATGTAGGATGAATGCCAAAGGTCATGGTATACATCTTAAATTTTATCATTCAAGAAGAAATGATGAGCAAATTCGTTATAATCAAAATGTATGGACACATAGCCAATGTGTTTTATCAAATACCTATAAAGTAGAACAAGAATATTTATAAGGTAAAATCATACCCTACAATTGAAAAATAACAAGGATTGATAGCACAAACTACCTTTCATTCTCAGAGTGAAGACATGGAGTGGTATATTGACAGTGGATGTTCTAGCCATATGACAAGAAACAAGAGTAAGTTCATATCTCTAGAGTAAAATGCTTCTGGTACAGTGAGATTTGGAGACAATACATCAGCTAAAATTATTGGAAAAGGTAAGATAAGTATTTAAAATGGAAAAACTATCACTGAAAATGTGTTATATGTTGAAGGATTGAAGCACAATCTTTTGAGTGTTAGTCAAATGTGCAAATAGGGATATACAATATTGTTTCATGACAAAGGATGTGACATAAAGAAAGAGAAATCAGGTAAGGTGGTTGGAAAGAAAAGAGGACAAAAAATAATATGTATGTCCTAAAGGAAGTAAAGAAGGAAAAATGCTTCACAAGTAAAGTGGATGAGAGTTAGCTTTGGCATAGAATACTAGGACACCTAAATTTTGATAACCTTGTCAAATTAGCTCCATGGGATGTGTTAGGAACATGCCTAAGATCATAAAACCAGATGATAAGCTTTGTAAAGCATGCCTTCATGGGAAACAAACAAAGATAAGCTTTAAAACAAAATAATACTCTACTACACAACCTCTAGAGTTGATACATACTGATCTTGTAGGACCAACCAAAACTGAAAGCATACATGGAGATAGTTATTTCATGTTATTGATTGATTATTTCTCAAAAATGACATGGGTTTCCTTCCTCAAATAAAATTCTGATGCACTATAAATATTCAAAGCTTTCAAAGCACTAGTGGAAAATGAAAAGAATGGAAAAATAAAGAGTTTAAGGTTTGATAGAGGAGGAGAGTTTTGGTCAGCTGAATTTGATGAATTTTGTGAGACTCATGGAATAAGAAGAAAATTATCAGCTACAAGGGAACCTCAATAAAATGTGGTAGTATAAAGGAATGATGAAACTAGACAAGAAATTGTTATAACTATGTTTAATGAATCAAAATTATTTGATGGATAATTTGGAGAGAAGCGAATGAGTAAAACATTGTAAATCTTAAACAGAGTTCAAAATAGAATTAATCATAAGAATACACCATTTTAGGTATGGAAAGGAAGTATTGCAAGTGTGGATCATCTTAGAGTATTTAGAAGTAAGGGCTACATCAAGAGAGATGACGAAAATCAAGGTCAGTTTGACTCAAGGTGTGATGAAGGCATCTTTTTAGGATACTCAACTGTTAGTTCAACATATAGATGCTACAACAAGAGCCAAAACAAGATAGTAGAGAGTACTAATGTCATAGTTGATGAATCTTATTCAAAGAAGGTGACAACTCAGCCCAAAGAAACTCCACAAGCTACTAAAAATTAGAATGATGAAGAAATTTCAGAAGTTGAACATTAAGAAGAAGATGAAGAAGAAGAGAGACTTGATTCTAAAGAACCTTCAAAGTAGGTTAAAAGAGATCATCCTCAGAAAAATCATAGGAAACAAATAAGTAGACATCTAAACAAGAAGAAGGCTAAACATTTCTCAAAATCAAGAAGACATGGCTCTCTTATCCAAAATAGAACAAAAGAATGTAATGGAGGCTAGTAAGGATTAGAATTGGGTAAAAGAAATGAATGAAGAGCTGGACCAAATTGAGAAAAATGAAACATGGGAGTTGGTACCTAGGCCAAAAGACAAAAATATCATTAGAACCAAGTGGGTATTTAGGAACAAATTGAATGAAAAAGGTGAAGTGACTAGAAATAAAGCAAGGCTGGTTTGTAAAGGTTATGCATAGGTGGAAGGAGTAGATTTTGATGAAACATTTTCTCATATGGCTAGGATGGAATCCATTAGGATATTATTAGCATATGTAGCTCATAAAGGTTTCAAAGTATATCAAATGGATGTGAAATCATTTTTTCTCAATGGACACTTGAATGAGGAGGTTTATATTGAGAAACCGATGGTTTTTCTCTTACTGATGACTTGGATTATGTGTGCAGGATTAAAAAGAAACTTTATGGGATTAAACAATCACCTAGGGCATGGTATAGAAGGTTAGATAAGTACTTAATTAAGCGAGGATTTAGAAAAGGTATAGCTGATATTAACTCGTACATAAAGGAAGAAGAAAAAAACATGTTGATTATTGTTGTTTACGTAGATAACATTATTTTTGGGAGCAACAATGAAAACATGTCACATGGCCTCTATTTGGTAATGAAAATAAGGTTTTACATGTCAATGTTAGGTGAAATTTCATTCTTCGTAGAGCTGCAAATTATTCAAAACAAGGAAGAAATATTTATCTCACAAACAAATTATATCAAATAAATGCTTAAGAGATTCCATATGCAAGATTGTAAGCTAGTAAGCATTCCCGTGAGTATAGGGTGTAAAATCAACAAGGAAGATATCTCACTAAAGGTAAATTAGACCCTATATAGATCCATGATAGGTAGCCTTCTTTATTCAACAACATCTATACATGATAATATGCAGACAATTGGTTTGTTGGGAAGATTTCAAGAAAACCCAAGGGAATTTAATATCCAAGTATTCAATTCTATTGTGGACATTGGATTATGGTCTTTGGTATCCAAAATGCAATGAATTTCATATTAAAGCTTTCACATATGTAGATTGGGAAGGCAACATAGATGATAGAAAAATTACAATTGGTGGAACCTTCTTTATAGGTAAGTGCCTTGTTTCATGGTTGAGTAAAAAGTAGTCTCTTGTAGCTCTTTCTACTTGTGAGGTTAAGTATGTTGCAGGTAGCCATTTTTTTACACAAGTGATGTGGATGAAGAAAACTCTTGAATACTACAAAGTGGAAAGTGAAGGTCCTATCCCTCTATATAGTGTCTCAAAGAATACATGCTACATTCAAATACTAAGCATATACCCATCAAATAACGAGAAAATAATTAGGTTTAAACATGTGTCTACAAAAGAAGAGGTGGCTGATATAATGACAAAACATTTTCCTAGAGCTAGTTTTGAGCAATTAAGGCATAAATTGGGGGTAAGATCAGCCCCTAATAGTCACTAAATATCTCATAATGATAGGGGAGTATCTCAAGTGCCAAAGTTTCTCCAAGAAGGCTCAAGTTGAGTCTAGACATGGGGAGTTTGTTCTCTAACCCAAGGCACAAATCAAGAGGTCTATAAAAGACATTAGAAGAAGGTGTAAAGGTTGAATATTCAAAGGATTAAACTCAAGGGGAGTATTATAAGTGTTGAATGGAAGAAGGATTGCATCTGATTGAGTCTTTTCAATAAAAATAGAAACATCTTTCTAAGGGGGAGTATTAAGGTAAGATCATGCTTCATTATTTTTCTATTTTAGAATAATTAGGTTATTATGTTTGTACACCTTTGTCATAGATGTCAAAGGGGGAGAGAGTGTGCCAAAAACTAGAATTCATTGTCTTGCATATCTGAAGATGTCAATGTATTGGTTTTCCAACAAATTTTTTTAATGGTGTTTCCATCAATGAAAAAGGGGAGATTGTTGAACTCTGTTACACTAGTTGGTGTTTTCATTGATGTCACATAACATTGATGACATACATGTAGGTGTCTGCATCGGTGGTGTTCGATGCTTTCAAGTTGGTTCTTGAAGTCTTCGGGATGGATTCGAGGATGCTACAAGCTTAAACAGTGAGGTGGTTGACCACGAGAAGGTTGGTATGCTTGGCTCATAGGTTTTACATGTCAAAAATGATAATGTTAACATGGCCAATGTCTCTTATAATGAGTTTCAATTCATTTGGTAAAAGTCTCGATTGAAAGCGGCTCATTTAGGCCTAGTTCTAGAGCCTAATGGAGTTTTAAATCTTGATACGAGGTAATCATAAGACTATGTAATAATGGGAGGAGCCTAGGAATGTTTTCTAGGGAATGTGTGAGCAATAACAAGGCTCATTTAAGCTTCTGGAGGAAAAATTCAAAAGTTCACTAAAATTGGCTTTGAGGACTAGCAGTGTATGATGAGGTAATAGATATAGGTATGCATAGGAAAATATATGGCTAACAAACATATGGAGAGTGTAGAGGATTTTTTTTGGTGCTCCATGCCAAATTTCATCAAGTTTTGAAGAGGTATGTGAAATTTATGCAAGTTTTTCTAAAACTAGTTCATTAAGAAATGTAAATTAATCCCTCTGTCTTCTTAGCACCCAAGAAAAAATATGAAGGATTCTTCAAATAAATCATGGAATAAATTTTTGGAAAGTATTCCAAGCCTAAAATGTTTCAAAAAAAGTGAACCTAATTAGTTAAGAATTAAGGAAGTTATGAGTTTTTTTCTACCAGTGTTTTCTCTCTCTCAAGGGCTCTTTCTTTAGTTAATAGGCTTAATATGATTTTTTGACTCTAAATAATTTTTGCAACATTTTTACACTCCTCGAAGCATATAAAAATTTATAAGTCAAAATTTTGACTCCATTGTACCTTAGGTGAACTGTTCCCATGTAGGCATGCATGTGCTTTGTAAAGCTAGGTTTGGGAAGTCATACACTAAGCACTCTAGGCTTGTGTGTATTTAGTAGATGTTGTTCAAATGATCTTCATAGTTCATGAGGGTTATTACCTTATAGATGAACAAGTAATATAATTGGAACCATCATTCGGTGTGGTGAAGTTTAAATTTTACTCTAAGGGTGCTAATGCCTTCTAATGTCATGTATAATGTTAAGAGAACATGACAGGATAGGTTGAATATATATTCCTTCAAAATATTGTGGGTTATGAAAAGATAATCATAAAAATTATTGATCTCATTCCCTTTAATATTCAAGGGAAAAGGAGTAACTAGTTGAGAGGTAGGTTGCGAAGTAAGAAGTCAACTCTTAGAACTTTCCTATGGTGCTTACAACACAAACTGAACCGATTTTTCATAATTGATCCTATTTAAATGGTGAACATACACTTCTTCACACATTAAATTATGTGAGTGAATATCCAAATAAGTGATGTAGTTCTGAAACCTCAAAAATACTATGAACACCGAGTTATATGGAGCTCGATATGTTGCCAGCTCTCTTGTGCATTATTTATTTAAAATATGGGAGTGAATTAAAGTGATTCAAACTTGCTAAATGATTGGAGAAGATGGTAAATACCCTCACAATTCCAAATCAAGTGAAATTTTAAATTCCATCTAGAATTGAGTGAGAAATTCATTTATAAAGCCTCTCGAGCTTGCCGTAACAACAACCTTGAGCTAGGGTTTTCCCAAGAAGAAATCACTTTGAACTAAATATTTCTCTAATAGAAATTTCTAAAAATTTTAGGAAACCTCTGCGGGGATAACACAAAGGATTTGCAAAAAAATTGGGAAATTTCATCTCGAAATTAGGAGAAATTCATGGCGAGAATTCTTGCACATTCATGTCATGACAGAAAAAATTGGGTTCTTAATCAAATTTAAAAAAATCAATCATTGGAAAGCTATTTCTTCATTTCTTTGTCTCTAGTGAATTTGAAATAATATTGAAAATCTTATAATAATGTTTGGAAATGTGTCTATAAATGTCTATACCTTGTAAGATTTGAGAAATGAGACTGCTTTTTCCATTTATTTTCACAAAGAAATTTGTAGACCTTCAAATTTGAACTTGAAAGGGTTTCAAATGATAGATATGACTATAAATAGCGTCATGGAAAGTTGTCTAACTACTTCAAATATGAAATGGAATTTTCCTTATCTGTTTTGTAGAAAAAACTCCTAGTAATGTTGTTATAAGGTGTTTTTGGTCTTTTTTTGGAGTGGAGCAGTCTTAAGGCATCTTAGTTTGAGTTAGATGACCCTTAGGAGAAGCTAAAAGGTTTAAAATCAGTTACTGAGATCTCATCCTCTCCTTATAAGCTTGAGTAAGAACATGAAGAGACAAAAGAATCTATGAAACTATGAATAAGCCAAAAGGATAATAAGAAAAGAAAACATGGAATTTGAAAAGGAAAAAGAATCTACGAAATAGTGAATAATCCAAAAGGAGAATAAGAAAACAAAACAAGTAATTTGAAGAGGCAAAAGAATCTATGAAACAAGTGAATAAGCCAAAAGGAGAATATGAAAACAAAACATGGAATTTGAAGGGTCTTCTTTTCTAATTGAGTAAACTTGAGAAAAATGTCTTTGAAGTGAAGGGGAAGTTTTCAAGAGAGAAGCCAAAGGGACTGATGTCTATTTTGGTCTTGAATGTAGAAGAAATAAAAATTGAAATGTGAGAAAGGTGACTATATGGAGTGGGTATAGAGTGTTGTACTAATGTGAAGAATACTTGAAAAGTGCTATATAATTTTTTGGGATACATGTGAAAGACAAAGGTGAAATAAATGAATAGTGAATCGTGCGAGGTGATGGAGCGAACAATGAATAGTGCTAGGTGAATAATGTATATATTCTAACCGAGATAGATTATGAAGGTGCTGGAAATTATATTTACAATGGTCATAGATAATTAATTTAGGTATTAAATTGTGAAGAATGAATAGATAGGTTGTATAGATAATTAATTTAGGTATTAAATTGTGAAGAATGAATAGAGAATTGAGGTTGTAAGCTTGTGCAAGAGGAAGAAGTGTGTGTTTTTTGAAGTTGGACCGAGTGTTTAGGTAAAGGTGAATATAGGTTTACGGTTTTGATGGAATTATAGGTGATATAAGGAGGTCGAGTTAAAATTTATGGTCACAATCACATGCTTGTTCACGCAACCAATTTTAGAGTGATAAAATTTTGTATATACAAAATGAGTTATAGCTCAAATGAATAAAATTATAATCATAAACTTAGTTTCTATCTTTTTGGAAAGTTATATCTTTAAAATTACTATTTATTGAAGTCTTCTTCTTACCTGTGAATAAAAATTCAATTTTGATATAACTCTTAAAAGTTATTGGCATAGTTTTTTTACTAAATAATTAAAATTTATTTTTTGAAGTTTTAAAATTTCATGGTGAAAAAATAAATTTTCATTCAAGAAAACCACTTTCATTAGGGGACAGTCATTCCTCTTTTAGATTGCATGTATGAATAAAATTAAGAAAAAGACCATTTTTTTGAATTTTTTTTTAAAAAAAATTTGAATGTATTCTACACTCTAAACACAACATTTCAACACATTTGTAACTATTACCTTTATCAATGAGAATATAGTCCTTTGGTTCATAGGTTTTTTGTATATACCCAATTTGGGTTTCTTTTTTGAAAAATTTTGAGTGTCTCTCTCTTGTGTGTGATTTCTATTTCATTTGATGTGTGTTATTTCTCAATCTCTAGAAATTTGATTGAAGGTTGAATTGTGATAAAAATTGAATTGAACACTGATTCACCCCCTCTTAGTGTTCTAGTTTCTAACAAACAAAAATTCCTTCAACCAAAATTTTCCAATCAGTATGCCATCAATAGATCTAAGTTTAGTCCAAACCTATAAATTGAAATCCTCTTAGAATTAGTCGAGATAATATTGACTAGAGATGAGTTACATTGTTCTCGCATGGATTATTGTTACACCTTATGTTTTAACATCCATCATCTTCATTTTCATATCACTATTCACATTGTTCTCACATCCTTTTTTTTCTCGGTGTGAGCCCTTACATATTCCTAGTTGCATGGAGTCATGAACAAAGTGAGACATATTATCATTACTTCATTTACATTTTTCCAATGCAATGAAATACTTACAATTGTTTGAACAAGAATTCATACTACGCAACCCTTTACTGAGTCAAAAATACAAAAACATTCAAATATGTTTCAAAAACCCTAAAAATAATAGAAAACTAGAATAATAAAAACTTCCATAAAATGTTTGAAAAATGTTAGCAATTGAATGATACGATTCAACAATTTTGCTATTTGACGATGTTCCTCATGATCATTCCAGATCGTCTTACACTAATCATCTTTCTTTCCCATTTTAGCATGAGTGAGTTCGTGTTTTCATTGATGTAAAAGGTGAAAGGAAATTAATGAAAAATGAGTATGAATGTTTACAAGCTAGAGTACAAGTTGGTTCGGAGTTTTTGTAATGCTTCGGAGTTAGTTTTAAGTTTGTTCTATTTTATTTGTAGTCCAAATAGTTTTCCTCGAAGTATGAATTGATTGCTTTGTAATTTGATCAATTTTATTTAATGATATTGTATGAGGTTCATACTGGTCTAGCATATGCAGAGTGAGGTGGAGGGATGTAGGTACGAGGTTTGAGCATGATTTACAAGTGTTCATCTAGACCTAGTCTAAATGTTTGAAGGCTAAATGGTGCATGAGAATGAGTTGTAGAACTATATGATCTCATGGCAGAATACATAAGTGTGAGACATATTTTCTCATGTGTGTTAGGTCCTTTAGGATCCCTTTAAAGAAAAGTTATGTTGTTAGTCTTCTTTTTCATTATGCAAACTAGGTCTAATCCTAGTGCTTAGAGGCTTAATCATGCATGATATTCACTTGCTTGTATGTGTAAACTATTGAATACACTAATGGAGGTATGTTATGTTTTTACATCATGTATAGATAGTTTTCAAATGTTTCATGATGATTTTTAGTGTTGGTTTAACTAGTTTTGGTCTAGAATATGCAAAACCCCTTCAAGGCCTTGTCATGCAAGTTCTAGTGGTGGTGAAGGTAAAAAGATATTTGATCTAATATGGTGATTGGAGATATTTTAATAATGTATTTTGATGTTGTGGGAAAAATTTCAGGTTTCCATGATGAATATTTTTAAGATATTGAGTTGTGACAAAAAAAATGGTGCTAAAGAATGTTTTTCCGAGCTCGTAATAAGAGAAATTCTCATGGCTAGCAAGTGTAAGGTTTACATGAGTAAGTGAGACTTTTAGGGATGTTGTAACATGTATTTAATAATATCTCATAGTTGGAATAAGGTCACATGAGGCCAAGAATTTTATGAACGAATGTTAAGAAATGAAGCTGCTTGTTATGGCTTTCAAAACCCTAGGTCAAGAGTGATGGAGAAGAACTTCATGGTAGATTCCTCGAATTTATTTTTGTGATAGTATGATGATTTAATGTTGTAGAGGACTCATCCATATTTCCATAGAGGTATGGTAGAGAATGTGGTGATGAGTGGACCCCACTCAAACTGGAAATGTTCTGAAGATGTTCGATTTGGGACAAAGTTGTCCAGATGAGATATGAAATAAATTGGAATTATTTTTATCCTGGGAGTTTCAATTTCTTTCCATGATGGTTTTAAATCATGATTGATATTCTAAAGGGAAATTTTTATGAAGAATGATCTTAAGGAAGTTTTGGGGTAGTTACGGAGTAGTTTGGTAGATGGACATTGTTAAAGACATTCCACTTAGATTTGGAAATAAATGTAAGATGTAATGTAAAGAGGATTCAGAGGGACTTATAGTGGTATGTATTTTTTATCATGATGATGAGATTTGATGGGTCATCCAACTTGATTTGTGTAGAAGAAGATTGTTTGTTCTTTAGGAAAAAATTTCTCGAGTTGAAAGATTGAGGTAGATGATGCATGTTTTAGATTTTTTGATTCTTTATATAAATTAGAAAATAAATAGGGATGATTTTTTTCCTATTGAAGGCCTTTGGAGGTCGTGAAAGTGGCAGCAAGGGTGTAAACCAGTTGTGTTTCTAAATCTAATTTATGGGTAGTTGAAAGTTCATTTTGGTGATGAGGAAAGTGGGTATGGTTTACATGTAGGGATGTTTCATGGGCTCTAGATAGCATGGATGTGATCTAAAGATCAATGGATTTCCAATGAGTTGTTATATGCAATAGTTGAGATGTTCGTGGATGGTATTGAGGCCCAAAATGTGAAGATTGTTTCTTGAAATAACTGTTTGGAGAAGGATATGAGCCTTCTTGGTTGTATTATGATAAATTTGATTGTTGAAAGACAATTAATGAACATGGATGATTTTTTTATGTCATGTTTGACATGTTTGGTAAATTAGGGAGATTTATTAGTCATGGTTATGAGGTTTGTAGTTTTTTCTCATCTAGGTGATGGGGTTTTGAGCTCATTTTGAGCTTTTTGGTGCATTTGAGCATGACCAAACTATATTGGTCTATTTTATGAATTAACATGATTTTATTGTTATGTTGGTCAAAATAATGATGACGTATTGACCTCCCTTATGTTTATGGGAAGAGAAGGGTATAAAGTGATTGTTTGAGTTCAAATTTGAAATAGCCAGAGAGAGAGGAAAAAGTGCGAACAAAGAGAGAGTGTGAAATAGGTATGAAGGACTAATTTCAGAGCCAAGGAAGTGATTGAAAGGTTTAAAAAGGTTATATAGAATGTGTGCAAGAGGTTAAGATCAATTTATTCCATGTTCGATCAACTTTGAGTGAGTTAGAAGGAGGTGTATTTGAAGAGGGTTTGAAGGATATTTGGAGGTGATTATTGTGATTACCATCATCTGATTTTGCAACATATATAATATGATATTTTTATCAAAATATCATGTGATAAGTCATATTCATGCAAGTATCTTATTGTGAGTAATATCAATAAGAGTTTAGGGGTTGGTGCTCCTTGTGGGGTTAGTGCCTCACTAAAGAAATCTCTTGTGATGTGTAATATTCACTTGAGTATTTGTTGTGAGTAATATCAACAAATATTTTAGTGGTTTTTCTTCCCCTTGAGGGTTTCCCACTTACATATTTTGTTCTTGTGTACTCCTTCTTGTTTATGCTATTGTGGATGGTTGTTATTTATTGTTATGATCACATTAATGCATGGTTGAATGTTAATGGTGTATGAAAGTTAATATGAAATTGTATAAGAGTTTTTAAAGGACTGATTCACCCCCATCTTAGTCCATTATGATTCTAATATCCCATGGTGTACATCTATGCTCAAGGGAATCATTTACCATTTCATAATATATCTTTTCTTTGGAGATATTTATATTTTAAATTTTAATCCAATACATATCAAACTTCAATAGGATCCGATAAAAGTATCCAAGCATCACTCTACTCTTTGGCCCAATCCAATCCTCTTGTGTTCTAAGATATCACTTGGGGGCATTCATATTTGTCTAATTCTTCAATGTGGAACACATTCGGAGTGTCATTAGACATCATTATTAAAAATTGTGTTGTACTATTATGGTTTTTCAACATTGTGATGATGCTTTTACTTTTTTAGTTTGTTATTTTGTTGTACTTTCTTTACCTTTGTTATAGACGAATTGTAGGAAATTTTTTTACATCTTATTTCACATATAACTTTGGTGTAGTTCTTTCCTATTCATATTGGGTTTTTTTGACATGTTTGTTTTATTATTTAAACAACATCATTTATCCATAATAAATACGGTGTAACAAGCATACCACTCCTTTTATTTACATCAAGTTTTCCTAAAACTTTGTAAATCCATAAACAAATTATATGTTCAAAAATTCAAAGAAAGAAAAATAAAAAATCATAAATTTGTTTGAACAAACATTCACTTATCATAAAATTCCGACAATTGGAAAATCCTTGAATTAAATCTTTCAACATTTCAACACAATATTGATAAAGTTTTACTTTTATTTATTACCCTAGTGATTGTTCTAATCTTGCAACTATCACTTTATTTCCTTTATATGGTTCCTAACTCTTCTTGGGGAAAATCAACTCAACTCCTTTACAAAATGGATCCAACAAGAGTGGCATGAGGATTATCTTTAGTCCGTTATTCATTCTCGATCCTATTCCCACCTTGGGTGCATTTTCATTTGCTTAATAACCATTAAGGCATGCATTAGGGACATATTTGATTTCCTTATTTTTTGACATTATGTTGAATTGTTGATGTTTAATTTTTAAACCACTTACAAGTAGTGTCATTACATGTTGGTTCCTTTATAACCGTGATGCATGTACCTACTTTGTATATTGGTTTTGTTTTCCTTTATATCTTTTCTTTGTTTTGTGTGTGTTTGATTACGCGTATTTAGGTTACCCATGTTGATTCTTTCATAATCATGGTGACAACTCTATTGTGCAACAAAAAAATAAATGTTGCTCTTATATTCATTGTCTCCAAATGACGCTAATGCTGTGAGTACATTCCTTTGATTCTTGTTCAAATTCCTTGTTTTCTTCCTATCAAGTGGTCATCCACTACCTTGCTATGTCATCCAACCACTTGAGGGGGAATCCCCTTACCTATCCTACTTCTTGGGGAATCCAAATGCTTCACATCTTTTCACTTTCTACTCTACATTTGTCAACTATCTTTAAAATGCTATTACTTTAAACAAATGCACTTTAAAGAGGCGTAAATGTAGACACCCCAAAATTACATATTTGTTTCCAGTACTATCCTAGTTCACATCTTATATCATATCCCCTTATGATTGATTAATAAAATTAATTAATCATGCACATTACACCCCTTGTATTAATTAAATTAGTCCATAACACCATATTAGCTAAGTTAATTAACATTTATTAAATAAATTATAGGGCAACCGTGACCATATAGATCTATAGGAAATGACTAAAACACTAGAGATATAGAGATTTATGTTGGATCACTATATCTCAGTATATATACATGAACAAACTGGAATGGGGAGGGATATATATAGATTTAATTAAATTAGTTACTTAATTAGGCAAATACTATACCTATTAAGCTAGTCAACTGCCACTTCCTCATTCCAATTAACTATGTACTTCTCTATACCATTTGGAATCAAATTCTAGATTCCTAGAAAGGTGGGGGGAATTGGTTTATACATGTAATTCAATTACCAAATGTAATTTTGTCATTCCAAATGTTTATTGCCCCTTCAAAGATACAACTTCTAGACTCGAGTCTACTTTCTATTCCCAGAAATCATGATAATTAACCTAAAGCTTAGTCAAACATCTCATCCACCTTTCATGGTCCTACCCTCAACTATAAGAGGATGTCATTTCATTCACAAATTTATTCGTGGAATATTTATGCAAATTATAGCCCTCTTTTGCTGAATTTTTTTCCCGCATCCTTGTGCATCCACGTTAGTATCATTTTCAAATCCACTTTGGAGATTCATAGCAAGAGCATCCACAAATCAAAATCTTCAAGATCATATAATTCTAATATCTTCTATGATCTTCTTGAGGTTTGCAAGAGAGTTACGGAGAAGGTATATTTCTTTGTTTATCTATTTATCTTTCATTTTTTTATTAAATTAAATCAAATAAATTGTGATCGGTATCTTGTTTTTAACATGTTTCAATAAGATTTGTTTCCTAGTAGTAAAGAAGCTATGTACTATTAGGTGACAAGTATGATAATATTACATATAATGATAGATTTGAAAATATCTACTTTGACATGAGTTTCTTAATGAGGTTATCTTTTTCTAGGATTATTTTGATAAAAAAATCGCGACATATGTGTTATGACCATTTTCAGGTTATAATTTATCCTGTGAAATCTACCAAGTGAAAACCCCACTTTCCGATCAAAATATTAATTATTCTAAACATGTAATATATCTAATAAATGTATTTAGTTTTTAAAAATAGTCATATATGATTAATAAAATTGGTTATAATATTTAGTTACAATTTCCCCTTACAACTTATAATATTTAGTTTAATCCAGGTGAATTCTCGGGGTTTTTAGAATGGGTTGTGTCATTTTCTGTGTGGAACCTAAATTCAATCCCCATGAAGGAACAAATTGATTTGTGGGAGGCCATTAATATAGAGGGCTTCAGTGATTTTATCCAATGCATAAAATGGCACGAACATTTTATCTCTATATGGTTCATGGCAAATTGGAAAGACCGTAATGTCTCCTTTGGAGATAAGAGCTTTCAAATTACTGAGGAATTCATTTCTTTTATTACCGGTCTTAGCATGGAAGGGAATAATTTTTTTAGGAACAAAATGGACAAGGAAGTAGAAGAAAAGTTGTTCTTGGATGAGGGAGAAATGCTCGACATCAAGAAGGAGGGCATCCTAGTTTCCTCTATCCTAATCAGATGATGAGGTGACAAGGATGATGGTATGCTATGTCACTCTAGAAGGGATGTTCTCCATAGTTCCACAATACCATCTTATTATTCTCAACCACTTTAGATGTGAGGTGAAGGTAAGCCTCTCATATTACATTCTGAAATCAATGGAAAAGTCAATCCTAGAAGTTCAGGGCCATAAGAGGACTATCCCCCTCCACCAAGGTGTCATATATCTCATTAGTCAATACTTTTCTAGTGTTGTTGGAAATGACCCATGCCCTGCTATGATTTCTCCCCTCCCCAAGAAAACTTGTATCCATTCTAAAAATCCTATGTACAGAGACCTTGTCTCTAAACCACCCCCTAAACGGTTCTCCATAGCAACAACAAAGGTAAGGAAGTGGTGGGATCTGGTTCAAAGGGTGAAGAAATTGTGGTTGATGATAGCCCCCTATGATTTTCGTGATATTTCCGTTAGCACTAGTTTAGAGAATAAATTTAACATGCAAACTAGTGTGGTTAAAACCCTTGAAGAAAATGTGGATTTTCTACTCAAATCTACTATCAAAGAGATAACCTCGGATCCCAAAGTGCAAAGCTTCAAAGATGAGATAAATACCTTGGAAACTAAGTTTAAGGATTTGGAGGAAAAATACAACTATGCTTTAGCTATGCATCTTATAATGGACCTTATGCAGTACACATCTAACAAATCTAGGACTCTATTAACATCTAGGACACGGCATGGAAGAACAGAAAGATCACAAGGAATTTCAAAGCTTCTAACTGGGACCCCACCATCGCCATTGCATTGAAAATCTATCAGGTGTTCAGGTGGCTATCAAATTTTTTAGCAAGTTTATTGGTCGGTTCCCTATTTTCGTGTTGTAGTTTTTATGTTGTTGTATAGCTGTCGTTTTGTTGTCGATATGTTGTTACTGGTCTCTTTGTAGGGAGTTGTCCACTTATTTTTCTTTCTACTACTTTTTTCTCTTGTGGTGGGGTGTGGACCCCACAAATAAAAAAACCACAATGTTTCTATTTGCTTATTTTGGTTGTTGAGCCTTTTATTGTAAACTCGGTAATGTCATAACAAAACATTTTACCAATAATTAAATTTTTTTATAATAGGTAGATTAAACTAAAAATGAGCCCGTATGTAATTGAATTCTACCCGAATGATGAATTGCTAATTTTGGAATTTTAAGATAGTAACATCCTTAGAGCATGAATAATGTCAAATCCTGGACTCGGAGCGTATGAATGCTTCTTTAAGAGCATGGAACGGTATTAGTGAGAGGCACTATGATACAAGAATTTTTCAAGTTTTATTTTTTTCCCTTAAATTCCACCTTCAATGTTTTACATCCTTCAATTTGGACATAAATTTACTTATGAGGTTTATAAAAAGATGGAAAAGCTAGAGGCATGTGACAACACTCTTGTAGAGATGATGAGCTACCTACAACATTTTTTTCGAGAGATGTTAGATTGTATGGAGGAAGGAGAAAATACACGAGAAAATCTACCAAGAGGATGAGAAGTGGAGCGTGGAAGAAAGGGAACATCAATGCATTTTTCATAATCCCATGATTGTGATAAAAAAATATAATGGATGACGATAGCGAGTTTTCTTCCATTAGGGTTTGAATTTGGGCCTAGTCTAAAAAAACCACTAGTAGTTTGGTAGTGCGCAGAGAAGAGCATGAATTCCTCTTGGTTTTATTTTGAGGTACCCTTACAAGGTTTATGGTGGTGTAGGTGGCAGGAAAATCTTAAAATTAAGACACCTAAATATCTAAAAACGTAGGGATGATTATTTTTTCCTTCTAATTCAATGACATAAGGAGAATATCCTTTTCAAACCCATGGATTTCTTCCCATTAAGTTGGCTCATATGTCTATGGATGTAGGCATGATCAAAGGTTCTAGGAAAGGATTGTTTACTATATATCCAAAATTATTAACTATGGGAATTTGTAAGTTTGAAGTGTACATATCTATGATATTAACAAATTGATTTACTGATGAATAAATCATAAACTAAGTAGTGCTAACTAGAAATTTACCACTTGTAGAAACATGAGCTTGTTCTAAATTGTTTACTAAAATTGGAAATAGAAAGGTCAGTAATCTTGGGATAGCGACTTAGCCATCTCTGTAGCTCCAGCCGATTTGATTTTTCCAAATTGCTAATGGATTTGTGTGTGGCATTGGGTATGAATTTGTAATTTTCCAGAACTCCAAACTCCAAATTTCATCTATTCAACCATTCAATATTACATGCTTCTCATGAAAATTATATTTTTCAACCCTTGGATATGTCTAATAAACATGCCTAACCGACAGAGTTTGGGTGATCATCAAACTTAAAAAGAGGAATGTATTGAAATTTACTTGAAATTATAGAATAATACCAATGATATTAATTATTAAGGGGTTGAAAAGTATTGTATCATAATATATAGTGAGAAAGAAAATAAATTTCACATATAATCATTGGAAAAATTAGTAACCCATGAGGTGCTTTGGATACAACTAGGATACCACTCATCCTTCACAATTTTCACTCCCAGAAAATATAAAACATTAAAATTATCCATGTAAGAGTGTACAATGAACACTCCACCAGAGCATAGGGAAAATGTTGGCCACCTAAATTATAATCAATAATTCACATTGGAAATGGGGATACTGCATCTTGAAGACATCTTGTCTGACTTCCAATTGCCATTATAACAAAAAAAAAAATTATGACATGAAAGATAGATTTAAAATCCATCACCTCATTCTTATTTAGTGACATGAAAAATAAAAAATAACAAGAAAATTCACATTTCAATTCTAGTTGCATAACTCAACATTAGGATCACCAAGAAAGGCCCCAAAGATCAATTTTGTTATTATCTTGTACTCATTATTTTCACCTTATGTAATTTACGTTGTGTGATTGCACACATAATTTTGGAAACTTTCAAGAAAATGTAATTTTCAAGTGTAAACCTATGATCTAAAACATTTTTATTTTATTGTGTTTGATATTTGTTGCATGTAAAAGATAGGATAATTGTTCGACATAATTCCTCAAAGATTTTTGTACAAAATGTGGCAAAGATCCACAAGACATATGAAATTTTCAAAAATGTTTGAACATGGTCTCATGGATTGTGACAATGGAAAGATTTGTATAAATATGGATTTGTTGAAAAGGCCTTGGAAATTTTGGAAACTTTCAAGAAATGAAATTTCCAAGTGCAAACCTAGGCTCCAAAACATTTTTCAAAGCATCCTCGAGACCACTGTGAAAAGTGAAAATGTTAGAGGAGGGAATTGACATTTATCAAATTATAATGGGGAAATTTATTTTGTTTGATCGGTATTACATACACAAGGTAGGTGGACTATTCGACGAGAATACCTCAAACTATTTTTGTCTCATAGACTGCAATGATTGTAGGATATGCACAAGTGGTCTTCATAGAATATCATAGTTATAAATTAACAAAAGACATTATTGTCACTCACCCAAAAATATGTGTAATTTTTCAAATTTCTAAAATTTTTGGGTAAAATGACTCCTATGATGTCTTTGTTTGCCTTTTTGAAGTCTTGTGGAAGAAAAGTGATCCCAAAAGTTAGTCATTTTCAAGAACTTTGACTTTTTGGGTCTTTTATTTTGTATTTTAGAAATTTTGGATTTTGGGAGAACTCATGTCCCAAGTTCTTGTGAGTCTTCTGTCCCCCACATCTCCACCTTTGCTCCATTTTCCTTATTTCTAAAAAAAAATTCTTTCCTTTGTATTGCGTGCATTTCAAATTCTTAGAGAACTCGTGGTCCTTGTGCTTCCTAGTCATCAATTCTATGCGTCCCCACATTCTCGGCATTCGTTACCAACCCGCAAAGATTATCTCCAAATTTTTCTAAGTTCCCTTTGTACTTTGGAAATTGTAAGTTGGATGAGAACTTGTGTCCCTATGTCCCTAGGGCCTTGTGTGCACCACCAACACGATTTGTTCACATTTTTATAAATATTCATATACTTGTGGGGTTTTCAGATTTTCGAGGAAATTTTGTCCCGTGTGCACTTTGACCTCATATTCACCACAAGCCTATTTTTTCAACATGTTATAAACTTTCTCTATGCTGCAAATATTTTAGTGTTCCGTGTTCCTAGTGTCCCTTTTGTCTTTGGTCCTTATATGCTCCATATCTCCATCATAATTGCACTTCCAAGGGTTAAGTCAGGAAAACCATGTTTTGAGTCACTTCATACTCCATAGTATACTAGGACCCTTATTTAAGATTTCTAACCGAATCTATCCTCAATGGAAAAGTATAAAAGGGAAAAAAAGATCATTTTAACCATTACAGTGAGATATTTTTCATTGAAACTCTGTGTTTTCCATTCCCGTGCCACATAATCCATTTATATTTGTATCTTGATCATTTCATGGCCATTTCCAAAATTTCAAACAACATTTTGTTCCTAAGAAGAGTGTCATTATTTCGGCAACAAAGGTTATTCATTTTGTGCTTTCTGTAAGATTTATTTTTATGTCAAAAGAAATCCCATGCCCTACCATATTGTTTCTTCCTCCAAACTGTCTTTTAGCTCCCATTCCCCTAAGTAGCTATTTCTTGATATACTAGACATCATGAAGTATAACTATAGTGGTTATGAACATGTTTCATCCCTTGAAACCTCAGTTCCAAACATAGGAGACAATGACATCGAACATATTGAATTCAATGAATTTTGGGCTCGAATTTCTGATGTAAACCCTAATTCCATTTCCCAATGCATCAAATATTGTGGAATTGATCATGTTGGTGGTTTTCCTACTTTAGTTCAGTGTGTAGATACCATTCTAGCCTGTGAATCTTGTTTTGATCCTAATTCTAAATAATTTAGAGATCCTCGAGACAAATGATCGCTAAATTGGATGTTGGTTACATAAATTTTTCCTTTGGAATTCTTATTGTTGAAGATGTTAATACTCTTACTATGGCACAAGCTCAGGGCCTTTTTAACAAGACAAGGAGAAATATAAAACAATGATATGTAAGTCTTGGTTCAAGGTTCCAAAGAAATAAGAATTAATAATGCCTAAGAATATGTACAGAGCCGACTTAAAGGAAGAAATTTAAGATATTATCACTCTACTTTCTAGAATCATGGGTCTTCCTTTAACTAATAAGTTTCACTTCTGGATGTTCCCTTATATAAATATCATTTGTGAAGGAAAGTGGAGTCTGAATTAGGGAGGGATCATTTGTGAGAACCTTAGTGAGCAGTTAACTAATGTACAACAAAGCGAAAATTTCTATATGACCTCATATTTAATGTATACTATTGCATCATATAGGGTTTGATTAGGAATTTCTCTAGCGGATGACAAGAAAAATGCACAAGTGTATAAGTATTATCCTCACTTGACTTTTGAGAGCAAAAACATCATTTTAGAAGAGTCATTGATGCTTTCACAATGTATATTGTTAGAATTCTAGAAGGTAACAGAGATGAGATGATATTTGTGGAAGCAATATAGTTAATCTCAACTTATGGCAGTCTGTTCATCCAATTCATGAGATTCTCATATATCAGATTGGCTGGTTTTGAAGGAGCACCCCACAAACTTCCCATGTATTACAATGACAAGATAGTTCTTGTGGAAGTTTGTAGGCAACTTGATATGTTGCATAGAACATGCAGAGATAAGAAAATCTATGACATTCAATTCCCAATCACTTTGGGGAATTACACCTGCAGGACAACACTTGATGCACAGAATGTAGAAAGGACCATTGTTGCATTTAAATTTTATCCTTTTCAGAAAAAGGACCTATTTTGATCTCAAAGGGTTCATTTCCAACAATCTCAGGGTGGTTTTTTATCACTTGCCTACCTCGAATATTATTGGTCATATTACTCGGATGATAATGAAGCAAGGAGGAGATATTGTGGCGGGACTTTCTTGCAAAAGATCATAGAGTTTTGAGTATATAAAGTACCTGAGGATTTACTAGATGATGATGAAGATTTGCAATCCCTTGAATACAATAAATCTATTTTGTATACACCTCTTCTTACTATCAATTGGTTCCAAAAGGAAAAATATTATCTACAAGAGATAATAAATCCAGTTATGGTAAGGACTAAAGTTTGGTTCGATAGGAAGATGAAAGTGTGCAAGAAATGGATGATTTGGTCCTCTACTCAAGAAACATCTACATCTTAAAGGGATTTTCCTAATTCAGTGCCAAAGGTCCATACTCAATCAACTCCTTCTCCTCTAGAATCTTCAATTGTTGTGTAACTAAGAAAGGGAAATCTAAGAGAACCGAAAAGGTATAAAAATGGTTGAAGAAAAAGACATAAAATATCCTTCCCCACACAAATAGAAACAATTCAAAGGATTGAAAAAAATGTTGATATTTCGAAGATGAGGAGAAGGGGAAAAAAGAACATGAGGAAAGCAAATATGAGGGAGGAAGTACTGAGAAAGAAGAAAAAGTGGAGGATAAAAAAAGAAATAAAAATCAGATTCTGGAGCTGGAGTAGTGAGCATTCTCAAATCAGATGCTAAAGGAAATACCTTCTTCTATTATTGAAGCACACACCATGGAAGTATATACTATACAAACTCTTGGCTCCATAAGTACACTTGTCTTCGGTCATCTTGTTACTTCACCTTCTAGTAGCACCTTCACATGGGTTCAACCTTTCATTGATAACAGGAAGAGGAAGGCTCCCTCTTAAATCAATTTTACCAAATTTGATGTTGTGGTTGCTCTCCTTGGCACAAATCCAACCACCAAGAAGGCCAAGACTACTTTAAGGTTAGTATCCGACTCAAAGGGCTAGCACTATCTATAAGTTCCTAAACCAAGGAAAGAGAAGGATGAAATATATTTGAATTTGGCTGAACTAGAACTAACAATGATTTCACTAAGTGAATCCACTCCCGAGAGTGAGGCTTCACAATCTGAAAGAAATCTGCATCGAAATTTATCGAGAGCGTTTTGAAGGGAAAAGTAACACAAGAAAAACATGAGGAACAAGTGCACTCCCTCTCAATATTCATCAAGTATTTAATCTAAAATTAAAAGGTATTGGATCCTGCTCCTTTGAATTCATTACCCCCTCCCACTTTGTCTATCGATGAATAAGTGCATGCTATAAAGGACATTCATAAGCATGTTGCTTATGGAAAGGCGAGGAAGCTATGGTTGATGGAATGTTGTTGTCTGGCTTGAACTTCATTGAGGAAGCACATAAAACATATGACAACATCTCTTTGATACAACAAAGGTTTGATTCAACCATCATTGGATCTAAGAAAAAACTCAAACTATGGACTAAATGTATACACGATTTCAGGCCTATGAGTGATACTGATGAAAAAAGTTTTCTCTTGCACATAATATTTTTATGATTCCAAGAACAACCTCTACAAGAAATGGGTGTTCAGTGTGGAATGGAAGATGAAAGTTCTTGAGGAAGGAATATATGATCTAATGAATATGATACAAAAAGGAGAAACCTTAAAAGCTCCAATATTGACTAAGTTTTGGGATATTTGATGTCTTTTTAAAAAAATAAAATTCTACTGAGAAAGAAACAAAATACAGGATATCAAGGAAAAATTTAGGTCACTTATTAAGGAAAATTTGTTCATACCTAAAATCACACAAGAGAGAAAATGGAGGAGATAAGTGCACTAGAAACTGTGATCATTGAAGCAAACAAAGGCTTGTTACTGAATGCAGACATGGGGAAAGAAATGGAAGATTGTTTGAGCAGTTGGACAAATGCAATTGCAAACACAACCATTCCCAAGGGCATGGAAATTGTTGGAGCACTCATGAAATTCAGGAATCAGATTCTCAAAGTAAATACTGTAGCAACATCCTCCTCGAGTGTTCCTTCATCTAGTTCATAGGCCCTTTCTTTTAGTTAATATATTTCAAAGTTGGATTTATTATTAATGAAAGTGTAATTTTTAATTAAAGCCAACTAAAAGTTATAATACATTTGATTAAGTGATAATGTTTAATTAAAAGAAAGGGAAACTGAAAATACTTTGGTTGTAACCACCCTTATGGCTATATAAGGAACCTTTGTATCATTGAAAATGTTGTTGGATTTTGATGCTTGGAATGTAGATGCATAGAACTGTTTGATCAATACAAAAGAAGTTTTTTTCCTCTTGTCTAACATGTTCTCTCATTTTCTTCTTATTATTTTCCTTAATTTTCATATGTTTCTTTGATATATTCAAATAGGAAACTTTGATTTTAGTTCATTAGATATAGTGCAAAGAACTTTGTGTCTGAAACATTTATATCTTATGAGTTATTTGAGTATATGAAAATTCATACGATTCTTTAAATCTTATGCAAGCATTAGTATGGCATTTCTCTGCAATCTATATGTCTAAAAGTGTTTCCTTCTTCTTTTCCTTCTATTGCAATAGTCAGTGATCTTGGGTAACCAAGGAGAACACTTGTGTTCTTGATAGGTGAGAAGTGAACTCAAAATTTCCTTTTAACTAGTCTTGCTTGTTTAAAGCTATTGTTTCCTCTGATAAATTATTATATTCCATTTGTCTTCTATATTGAGAATATTATTTATATGGGAACATTTTCAACATCAAAATCCTCATTCAAATATTGATAGTTTGTATATTTGTGAATAAGTAGTTTTGTTTGTGTGTGTGTTTTGAATAAGGGAACCTCTCCCATAAAGAGGAGGGACGATTGTTCCCTGAACTATTGTTTGCATTAAGATAGAAATTTTCAAACCAAATTTTTTTAGGGCCCATCATGTAAGGCACATACAATGCTTTCCACTAAAACAATATTCAAAATAGACCAACAACAACACACTAGCGGATATAAGATATACGTGAGGACAAAGAGCTCGAGGTATTGAGGACCTTGATTTTAAGTTGTTGGAATTGTAAGGCTTTCAACTTATTCTAGAAATAAGATCTAGGGGGAAAATATCTACAAGTACTCCTACAGAAGATAGAACAGGTTTTTCTTCTCAAGAAGATGTTGATATTCTAACACAATCAAGTCCTAGTTCTCAAGATTTGGTATTAGAAGGAGTTGGAGTTCCATTGCAAACTATCTTTCCCAAAATGGTTTTTGTACCTTTTCCTTTGGGTCAATGGGTTGGTCCTTTGGATCTTCCTCAACCATTGCATGATTTAATACAAGGAAATAGAAATAATTTTCCTAAATTCAGAGGTGGTAGAAAGGTACATCCAGATGAGAATATTGTTTCTTACAAAGTGCTTGGAGTTGAGCACGAGGATGTTTTTGTCGACTATTTTTGGAAACAATGCAGGAAAATGCTAAAAATTAGTTTTATTATCTCCCAGTTGGTGTTATCACCAATTGGAATACTATGAAAACCCAATTTTAGAATCGATTTAAGCCTATGGAGGATGTGCATGCTCGTCTTTCTCAACTATCTCAAATAAGGAAGGAACCATATGATCCTGTGTGGGAGTTTGTCACTAATTTTAACAAATTAGTAAATAAAATTCCAGTAGAGCCACTCATCCTATGGACCAAATTAAAAAATGTTTCTTCCTAAATGCTCAATTACCGAGGTTAGTTATGCACTAATAATATCTAATATTACAACTTTAGATGTTGATCATAATTTGGCTATCAATGTGAAGATGACATAATAATGTAGGAAAAGTTGAGATAATAACCACCCAAAGCTAAGGCATCTACTTAAGGTACTACAAATTATGACCAATTGGTTCAAAATCTGGCAAATGATTTGATTACAATCAAGAAACAACTTTCCCGTAACGTACCTTACAAAGATATATCAAGAAGGAATTTTAAGCCTCGAAATGATTTTCCTCCCACTTAGCCTAAGTTGTCCATCAAGCTCCTCCCGTTAAGGTCCTAGTTAATGCTACTTGTGAATTCCAAGAGCCTAAAGATCAAGTGGAAGCCGAGGAGATAGAAGATCTCGAAGAGGAACTTGAAGAAATTCAAGAAGATGTAGATGATTTCCAAGAAATTTTTTGACTACCGAAGGATTTGTTGATGATGATAACTATCATAAAGTGGCGGTGGACATGAATAGCGAATCATATGTTGTTATGATAAGAGATTATTTTAATAAGAAGAATGATGTGGTTCAACCTTCAAAGAAAGAAAATCCTAAAGAAGTTCCAAATCACCATCCCGGTGGTTGCAAGGAGAGAAGCACCTATCCCTATCCTTGTAACAAATAAAGTAAGTAATAATGCTTCATATAATGCTCCTTCAACTTCTTCTTATGTGTCAAAGGCTAGTATACCTTCCACTTCCACAACTAAAACACCCTCAGCCACAAAAGCAGTAAAAGCCTAAACATTTGGTGGTTTCAAACCTTGAAGATTAATCTACCCCTATATCCTTTGATATTATTGACCACCTTAAAAATACTAAGATTCAAATGTCGAGGTTGTATTCTACCAAACCCATCCCGAGGCATTTTCTCAAGCGAGTCAAATTTATTAAGTCTAAGCCTAACCAACCATATATAATTTCTAAAGGCCTATTACTTACTCCTGTCTCCCCTCCCCATAAAATTTGATGGTCTCTTCACCTTCCACATTTGAGAAAATGGATCCCTTTTATGTCACACTCGCTTATATCTAGTCATAGGCTCGATAATTATTTAATTGACTCAGTGCATCGAGATAATGTAATTTCAGCCAAATTTTCCCATCCCCTTGGCCTTACTTTAACTCAAACCTTTGGTTCTTGTTATTCAATGGAAACTAAAGAGGTTCCTTTAGTTGAAAGGATTAAATATGCCCAAGTAGATTTTGTTCTATTCCCGATAAAATATTCAAAACCAAAATATTGGTTGCATATATCCCACCATCATATGGAATGCTTTTGAGTAGGAATTTCTTCAAATAAGTAGAAGGATAAATTCAAATGGAATCATCCCATGCCCTCATCCCAGCAATGGAAAAATGAAGAAATTGTTACCAAAAAGTCGGTCGAGTACATTATGCAAAAGACCGATGATCCAAAGGCACGAGATCCTTTATGAAGATATTGGTCATGGAAACTATATGGTCATGTCAGAAGATGAGGCTAAGGTTCCTAAGGTGGTGATGGATGATCCTAATGGTGTTTGGATCCTTGAATTTAATGGAGGTTGCTCTAGAGTTGATTCTGGAGTTTCTTTTGTTCTAAATTCTCCTAAAGGAAATTCCCACTCTTTCTCTTATAA
Organism: Taxus wallichiana var. yunnanensis; assembly: GCA_018340775.1. Taxonomy (NCBI): domain Eukaryota; kingdom Viridiplantae; phylum Streptophyta; class Pinopsida; order Cupressales; family Taxaceae; genus Taxus; species Taxus wallichiana. The sequence continues at coordinate 2,310,200 of CM031244.1, forward strand.
GATTCAATTTGAAAACACAAATAATACTGCTGAATATGAGGCCCTTCTTCTTGGCCTAGAGGTAGCAAGGGAAATGGGGATAAAGAATATTTTTTCTTGTGGGGATTCTGAGCTCATTGTTAAACATGTCAAAGGAGTTTTCCAAGTAAAAAAAAAAAGATGGAAGCATTGTAGGAACTTGGTCTGGGAATCAGTTGAATTATTGGATGCATTTTCTATTGATGTTGTACCAAGAGAGAAGAATTTTAGAGTTGGTGCTCTAGCAGTCTCTGGATATTTTCCGATTTCTCACCTAGAATTTTTAAGGATAAATTTACAATTGAGATAATTCATAGACCAAGTGTCCTATATAATGTAAATAATTGGCAAGTATTCAATGATAACCAATACCTGATTTCCTTCTTCAAACTCAAATACAATTTTAGTTAGTTATATTTTGAAGGAAGTGAAGCTAGTCATCATGAGTTTATTTCATCTTCTATGTCTAAAGGAGTTAAAGAAGAATCTGATAAAGATGGTTGCATAAGATTAAAAGGAAACAAGATACCTAGGGGTTTAGTAAGTTTAGAAGATCTATTTTATAAACATGATAGGTATATCAAAGCCAAGGTATCACATGAAGCCCATCAATCAACTGAATATGAAAAATTCAACATAGGGAGTGAAGAGGAAACCAAGCTCATCAACATTGCTAAGTGTTGTTCTAGAGAGGAGAGAAAGAAAATGATTGAACTTCTAAAGAATTATGCAGATGTTCTAGCATATTCATATGATGATTTGAAATCTTTCAAGCCCAAGGAAATGCACCACTATATTACCTTGAAGCCAAGAATCCAACCATTCCAAAAACGTAGAGGAAATATAATCCTAAATTACAGGTATAATTTACCAAGAGATTTAGAAATTACTGAATACTTGAATAATTTTTCCTATTCATGACTCAGCTTGGATATCTAAAATTGTACCTATGAAGAAAAAGAGTGGTGAAATTCAAATCTGTGTAGACTTCATAAATTTAAACCAGCCTCTCTTAAGGATAATTATCCTCTTCCTATGATGGCTAAAATATTTCAAGATATCACCGGTTTATAAATTTTATCCATGTTTGACGAATTCTCGCCTACAACCAAATTGAGGTGGATGTTCAAGACCAACACAAAAATTCCTTCACAACTCCTTGGGGCACCTTTGCTTATAGGAGGATTCCATTTGGTCTCATCAATGTAGGTGCAAATTTCTAGAGGGAAATGGATTTGGTCTTTGGTGATTTGAAAGGAAAATTCATAGTGATCTATCTTGATCATTTGACTATTTTCTCCAAAAGGAGAGAAGATCATTTTCAACACCTAAAATTTGTTCTTTAAAAGTTTAGAGATCATGGAATTTATTTGAATCCCAAGAAATATATCTTTGGTGTCACAAAAGAAAAATTTCTAGGACAAATGGTTTCCAAGGATGTGCTGGTACACAAATTTAACCTTCTTCAAAGACTGAGCAAAGCATCATGGATTAGATAGGACACTCAGAGGCAAATAGAAAATCATGTATGTCATTTTGCAGCTGAGGAAGCAATCTATCTGACTTGTGGGCACTCAGGCCTTGAAGGGAGTGGGTAGCACATTAAAAAGGATGTGATATGATCCTAACTATTTTAGGTTGTGCCTTTCAACCAAGGTAAGAGAACCTATTTTTTAACCTCTATTATATGAAAGGAGATATAGGTACCTTTATTTTGCATAAATTTTATAGAGAAGACCTTGGGGAAAATATGATCAACACACTAGATCTGAATCTCACGAGTTTTCACTTCCAAATCATGGAGATACTTTCACAACAAGGCAAAGGTTACTAAAGACATTTGAGACCCTGCTTTCTTCTACATGTTTAGGTGATGAGGATAGTGCATTTGCATACATACATGAAAAATAGGGGTAGTATGGGTAGGATTGGTTGTTGTTAAATGAATTTTTTGTGGGAGGTGGGGCAGGGTGAAACTAGATTCACTAGATCTTTGAGGAACCTTACAAAATGGAGAGTCATACCAATAGAATGCCATAGAATAGCTAAAATGTTTCTTCAACTAGAATATGTGCTTCAATGGAGGCCTAGATTAGCACTCTTTCACACAATCTTTGAGATTATATCATGAAGGCTCGAGTTAGAAAACCCAACAAAGCATCAAGATCTAATCCAAATCACACCTAAGGTACACCCAAAGGCTTACAAACAATATCTATTAACAAATGAGAGAAAAGTGATTTTAAATCATTTATTCCAATCCCAAATGAAATCTCTTCTAGGAAATGGAATTGCATATGCCATTTAACTATCAAAAGGATTGAGTCATGTGTGATTGAATCATATTTTAATACAAGATTTCAACAAAAACAAGAAAAACTACTTGTATACATTTAGAAATAAAACCAACACATTTTGCTCCAGACAACACAAAAAAATTGAATTTGATAAAGTCTATCAACAAGGGAAAGTTTCTAGAACAGTCTTAGAGATTTTCAATGGTTGTACACTTGCAACCACCTTGACACAATAAAGCTTAATACAAAAAGAGATAACCTAGTTCCTTAGATGGATTCTCAAAAGATAGGCTTAGTCAAATTTTCCTCTTGGGAATTTTCTTCACCTCTAGCACTCTGACCTCCAACTTCCAACCTCCCAACCCTTTTGCACGAAAAATTTGTGCCATTTATAACCTTTACAATAGATCCCCTTCCTCCTAAAAGACAAAAATGTTTAATGTACCAATGTTCACCATGATTCTTTCATGATTCTCATAATCAAATCTGCAAGAAGTCTCTAGGTGCTCGAGGGGGAAGATCTCATCGAATGTCTCTCACATTCAACTCCTTTCTCCTGGTAGATCACTTTTCCTTCAAACTTCCAACCATTTTCACCCCTAATCCATCAAATCTAACCCCTTAGCGTGCTGCTCGGAGAATAAAAATGGAAAATTTGATCGAGCACGAAAGTCGATGATTTTAATGGTGAAAGATGTCTTCCGATCTTCCCACCAAACTTTAGATATTAACCTTAACTTCCTTCTCTCGTCAAGCGTGTAGAAAATGCCAAGAAATCATGGATCTTAACTTCCTTCTCTCGCTTGGCAGCAGTAGAAAAGACCAAGAAACCTTATATGTGTTTTAGAGAAAAGGGGGAAAATCAAATTTAGAGTCTCAATTGTCATTGATCTTTACTTTTAATTTGGGTCATCCACGTGATGATTCAAACTTAAGAACAGACTCAGAGGCTTATTTTGAATTTTTACATATTTTGGGAAAAATGGAAAAAAAAAAATTTCCCGCACCTCCGCACTAGTGAAACAAGTCCGACACGTGTCTAAATGTGATTGGAGAGAAACCATGGCCAGATCTTGCCATTTTACTCTCTTTTTGGAAAAGGGAAAATTTTCCAAATTTTCCCGTAGCTCTGCCCTTGGGAAATGAGCCTGACACGTGTCCACATGGGATTGGAGCGGGGCCATGCTTCCTTTTTTACTTTTGACTCTTTTTCTCAAAAGGAAATCTTTCCAAATTCCCCGAGAGCCCGCACCTCCGCCATTGACCAGGGAAAAACATTGACTTTTTCCCTCATCGGGCTTGTGGGCCATTTTGAAATTTTAATCCTTAAGGGAAAAAAATCCAAGTTGCCTCCAATGGCCCACTTCCCCACCTCTTTGACTTTTCAAACTGCCACATGTCACCATGGCACACCTTGAGGTGGTCCCAAAATTTTATACCTTGAATGAGTGCGGGCTCGCCACGTGGCCTATTCTAGAAAAGTCTGTTTGAATGCTTGAACCTCAGCGGAAAGTGCCATGTGTCATGCTCCAAAGTAGTAACCTTTTGGTCATTAACAAGTCTAAGCAAAATGTAAAGTGATTGGAGGCCTCCACATGTAATCCTGGCGCTCCTTAAGAATGAAACTCAAGCGTCGGTCCCCAAACATGTGCGGTTCCTCCACGTGTCTCCATGGCACAACTTCAAGACGGTGCCCAAAGTAGAGACCCTAAATGAGCATGAGCTCGCCATGTGTCATGCTCGCTAAACTACTCCAATCGCATAAAAAAATTCTAAGTTCGGGCAAGCAAATGGAATCCTTCACGTGTCCTCTTGGCGCTACTCCAAGGCCAAACCAAAAGTAGATCTTCAAATGAGCACCGTGCCTCCACGTGGACAAATTTTGAGTTAAGGATTTCCATGAAATTTTTCTAAGTACCTAGCTGAGCCACGTCCAACCAAAAGGTGCCACGTCCCCTGTAGATGCAAGGATGTAAATTTGACCAGGAGAAACACCCGTTAAACCGTAAAATATAGAAAAATGACCTTTTGAGCAAGATCATTTTGAGCACCAACATAGGCTTTGACTTAGGGATGGGAACTCCCTGCGAGTTCCACAAGAACAATGGTAGACCAAGTGTCAAGAATTTCTATTGGGCAATGGAGTCATCTTGCAGAGCAGAGAAACAGATCCATCTTCAAAACATACAGAGAAACCAGCAAAAATAGGTCACCGAGGACCAGAACGAGAAAAAACACAAAAAGACAAGAAACAAATGACAAACTATACAATGTACACAAGATTTATGCCTTTAGTTTAGGGGAATCAATCCAAAAATGCTTCAAATGCCTACCATTAACAAGAAACTCGAGCAGTTCACCATCTAAGTCTTGAGGAATAAGGTATGCTCCCTAATTTTGATGTCAATAGAGTAAGGGCCCATCCATAATGATTCAAACTTGTCATGCTTTCCCTTATCCTCATGTCTGCTATCCCATAGTAGCACAAGATATCCAACATTGAAAGCTCTAGGAGTGACCTTCTTGTCAAATAACTTCTTCATTTTATCTCTAAATTTTACATGCCTCTGGTGGGATGCCCTCCTCTCTTCTTCAAGCTCAACAATCTGGTTAATGCAAGCATCATAAGGACCTACCTCTTGATCTTCTAGCTATTGCATAAACTGATATGAAGACAATTTCATATGAAGAGGTAGCAAGGCCTGAGTCCCATACACCAACTCAAATGGACTCTTTCCAGTGACCCTCTTGATAGTGATCCTATTTTCCCAAACAAAAAACTTCAACTATTCACCCCACTCTACTCCAATGTTCTTCTGATGATCTTCAGAAAATTTTTATTACTAGACTCATCTTGTCCATTTCCTTGAGGATTGTAATTAGAGGCATATGTCAAGTTGATCCCATACTCTTTACACATTGCCACCAAAGGTTTAGCTCTGAATCTCATGGCATTGTTAGCTATAATCTCGACTGGTACCCCAAACCTGCAAATGATGTTGTTTAGCACAAAATCCATGACAAATTGGTGTGTTGCCTTCTTGGTGGGGATTTCCTCCACCCATTTAGTGAAATAATCAGTTGCTACAAGAATCCATTTGTGGCCAGCACTTGAAGGGTCTGAAATCTCACCAATGAAATCCATTCCCCATTGCTTGAATGGAGCTTCAATTGATACAGGTTGCAAAGGAAGGGAGCCTGAAGCTTTCAGTCTTCCAGAGAAGCGTTGGTAGCTTTCACATCTTCTAACCAACAAGGTTGTATCCTTGAAAAGAGTTGGCCACCAATAACCAGCCCTCGGGATCTTATGTGTTATGACTCTTGCAGCAAAGTTCCCCCCATAAACTCCTCCGCGGAGATCAAAAATTATCTTGGGGGCTTCTTCTTCAGTAATGCACCTTAAGAGGACTCCCTCTGGGTTCTTCCAAGCTAACCCATAATCAATGATGACATATTTTTGGGAATCCAACTTAAGGGCTCTCTTTTGGTTCTTACTTAAGTGCTCAGGAAGTTCATATGTCTGAGATAAAATATTACATCTTTATACCACTCGAATTCATCAGTTCTTGAAAAACATCTACCCTTTCTTCTTCTACCTCATTTACCTCAATAGTTTGCAAGTTTCTCTCATCCATAAGCTTAGCCAAGCCCAAACCTCTCACCAACTTTGTGGTTTGGATATCCATATCATATTCTTGCAACTTGTTCACCCACCTGCATCTTTTGCTTGAGACTTCCATCTCTAACAAGATGTCCTTTACCATGGTGTGGGGAACATAAGAAACCACTTTAGAACTTAGAATGTAAGGTCTAAAAACCTTTGTTTCTTTTACTAAGGAAAATGCCTACTTTTCCATGATAGTGTACTTCAGCTCAGCCCCTGCAAGGCCTTACTAAAAAGGAAATGGGCCTTTCAGCCCCTTCATCATCTTTCTGCAGCAAGACAGAAGATATAGTTTTCTTTGAAGCAAAGGAAAACAACTGAACAAATTCTTATAGTCTAGAGATACTAAAACAAGGGCATGCTTCAATGCCTCTTTAATCCTCGTTGACATCTTGGATGGCATCCTCCTCCCATTTGATGACTTGGTCTTTCTTCAACATGGAAGTGATTGGAATGGTCAACTCAACAAAGTTTGATATGAATCTTCTAATGAAGTTTATTTTCCCAAAGAAGGACTGAATTCCTTTCTTATTCTTTGGGATTGGGACCTTGTTTGATGGCCTCTACTCTTTTTGGATCAATCATCACTCCTTCTTGTGACACTATGTGACCAATCAACTTTGCATTCTACACTCCAAAATGGCATTTCCTTTTATTGAGTGAGGTGCCATATTCTCTACATCTTATCAACATCTTTTCCAAGTGCAAAAAGTGATCACTTCTCTTTCTAGAAAATACAGTTACATCATCTTGATAAAATGCGATAAATTCATTGATGTAACCAGCAAAAGCAACATCCATTGCTCTTTGAAAGGTGGCTCGGCATTCATCGACCAAAGGGCATCCCGACATACACATATGTTCCCGAGGGAGTAGTAAAGGTTTTCATGATCCTTTCGATTCCTTCACCACGACTTGGTTATAACAAGAGAAACCATCCAAGGTGGAAAGCAACTCGAGAACTAGTCACTAACTCGTAGCATGTTCCCCATATTTGGTAAACGATAATTATCCTTCATTGATGGTCTGTTTAGATTCTTGAAATCAACACACAGCCTGATGTCACCATTTTTCTTTCTCATTGGCACTAGGTTTGCAACCCAAGAGGAATACCTTGTGGGCTGGATAATCCCTCCATCTCTTAGCTTCTTCAGTTCCTCTTGCATCTTGAGAGATAAAATTGGATTTATGGGCCTCTTCTTCTGCCTGAATGGATTTGTATTAGACACCAAGGGGATCTCATGTTGAAACAGGTCTTCTCTATATGCCTTTAGTTCAGAATAGGTCCAAGCCATACAATCTTGGTATTTTTTCAACAGCTAGATGTATGATTGCTTCTCCTCCTTGCTGAGATTACTTGCCTAACCAAATTTTCCTTGGCTTCTCCTTTGTACCAAGATCATGCTCCTTAATATCCCTTGAGGCTGCCATGCATCTATTAACAATGTGATCAACATTATCAAAATTGGACTCAAGAGCAACCAACCCTCTAGGAATGGTATTTGTTTTTAGCTGGATGATATCCTTGCCAAACAAGGTTTCTTTTCCTTCTGTTGTACAAACCATTGGCTCCTAATCAATACTTTGATTAGAAAATTCTCCCTTGTTTTGTAGGAATCTTCTGATCTAAGTATCATCATCAAAAACCTGCCAATGCTTGATGTTGTTAGGAACAGAAGGTCTTGTCAATACCTCAACCTCATATTCATAATATGGGGACATTTTACAATTTTCAAACCGAGACCCCAACACTACAAGCTTGTTTGCCAAGTCATTGAACTTCCTATCATGATGCACAATGTTGAATGAATCAAACATCTCAATGAAATCCCAAACTACATGCTTGTATTGTTTCATTCGTTGATTCTTTGTGGCATACAACTTTTTGACTTGTTTCACAATTAATTCTAAGTCTCCTTTGATAATGATGTCCTTGACACCATATTTCCAAGTAATTCTTAAACCCAAAAACAATGCCTCATACTCAAGCATACTCAGCAATGTTGTTGGCACATTCAAAGTTGAGTTTGAAGGAAAAAATAATTTTTTCCTAACCAAGAGAAAGTAGAACAATACCAACACCATTCCCAAATTTGGAGCAAGCTCCATCAAACAATAGAGTCCATGGAGAGCCCATTTTTTCAAGGTATTTTTATTCCTCAATCTTGTGCTCATTTCCATCAGCAAATCCCACAAAGTTGTCTGCATCAACATTTGTGTACAATACCTCATAGGATGCATTGTTGGGATCCTCAATAAGATGCAACATTTTATTTTCCCCATACAACCCGACAAGGCTAACCACAACCGGAATGGCAGCATAAGACATCCATTTGGCCATTCCCACCAACACTTGTAGCCCATTTTCTTGACAATAGCATGCCCCACTTGGCTGGGAAGTCAACAATGAAAACATCAAGTTTTAAGTTTTTACCTAGGTAAGCTGCATAAGTGCACCACTAAACCCTTAACACATCCCACTACTAGCACTTCTCTAGAGTCCATGGTAGTGCACTTCCCATATTCTACTATCACTTTGATGTTTAGCTCTTTCATGACTTCCAAAGGCTTGACATTACATGATGCCCCTAATTCAAACATGCAGTTGTGCAGCAGTCTATCCTTTATGATCAAAGTGGTGAAGAATGGATCCACATTTATTTGAGAGTCCACCAAGGATTTCCCCAAATAGACCTCGGGTGGTTCATATAGCTCTTCTAATGCTAGTGGTTCTTCTGGTTCTTCAATGATTGGAGGAGTCTCCACAATATTTACATTTCTCGCCTAGGGTAATCTTCTCTTCTTTCAACCCCAAGTATTCGGATACTCTCTTTTTGTGCTCAAAATCCTAAGCAACTCGACAATGGGACAGAGACTTTGATTTGACTCAAAACTTACACAATATCATATGGGACATTCTTTGGCAAGGCAATATTGGAAGGAAAACCAACACACTCATTAGGTGGTATAAGATTTTTGGCAACTTGGGCATGAGGAGGGGTATGATTTTTGTTTGGAACTACGGGGCTTCGGCGGATGCATCTTTTTAGGAGCCTCTTTACGAATGTTTGAAATTAAGGGATCTTTAGGCTTGGCTTGAGGCCCTACCCTTTTAACAACCTTACTTATTGTGTTATATTCCCTCTTTTGAGAAATAACAACATTCATCAACAACTGTCTATCTTCTTCAGATGGGATTCCTCCATCATAATTTTTTATCATTAAATCCCTTAAATATTCAAAGTCATTATTGGGTAATTCAAAATCTTATACATTATCTACTTCTAAAGTATGAGAGAGAGGAAGAATATGTACCCTATGAATGTAGTCCCAAAAGGTGGCAGCAGTTCTAGCACTTATCACCTTAGTTGAGTTTGCCCCTTGTTGTGAGCTAGTGGAACAACCCATCATGCAAACATCATCATCATTATCATTATCAGCTCCTTCTTCTTCTTTTTGATCTTCTTCACAAGGAGCATGAGGCATGAAACATTTGTCACACCAATCAATGACATATGTCTCTTCCACAACAACAACTCTAGCAGCCAAAGGATCGGTACCATTCTGTTATCCCTAGCTTGGGATTGTCTATTTCCAAATCCAACAGGTCCCTTACCTCTATCATCAGATCTTTGATGATTTGTAAATCTGTCTTGGCCTTGCTACTTATGTTGACCTTGTGAGCTCTACCCAATTCCCTTCTCACCAGGCTAGCTTGTAGGAAATTTCTTTGACACCCCCACCAAATTCTTCACAACCTCTTCCAAATCAACAACCTTGCTTGTTTGGGGTTTTTCTGGTTAACCAACTTTACACCTTCCCTCTTTAGAGGCTTTCCAATTGCCTTGATATTGTTCTCTATTTGCAAAGCCATGGTGAAGGCCTACCTCAAATTTGTGGGGTTCTTGTCTCTTAAGTAATATGCAGCCTTTTTATCAAATGCATTAGTATATTTGATCAAACATGACTCATCACAAGGCCTTATCTTGACAAGTAATCTCCTCAAGGTCTTATTAAACCTTATGTTGAAATCATGTACTGACTCATTAGGATTCTTTTTGATGTTTTCAAATTCTGTCAAAAGAAACCTAGGGTCAGTCCTATCACCATACTGCAATCTAAATGCATTGCTCATCTTAGTCTAAGAATCAATAGAGTTATTTGGAAATGCTTTATACCAATCCCTGCATCCTCTTCCAAGGTATGGATAAATAGCTTGATATATACATCTTCATGTTTAATCTCAAAATCTTTAATCATATTGATAAAAAGCTTTAGATGTTGATCACCAGTAATAGCATTGTTTCCTTGGAACTTTGGCATTATGTTCTTTAAATCTTGAGGTAGTGCATTTGGATATCGAGCCATTCTCACAAAATTTATAGGCCCAAAGGTGTTTACAACAAAAGGGATCTGGATGGGGGTTGGGCCATGTTGATTTGATAAGGTGACCCTGGAGGGGTGACAAATTGATAAGGGGCAGAGGGTCCTTAGAACATAGGAGTATAATTTTCAAAATGGATACCCCCCAAAGGCCTTGTTTCTTGAAAATATCTATCAACCTCAGAAAAGACAGGTGCATAGTGTGAAGCAAATCTTTCAAAATCAAATGAAGGCCCCTCTCCAACTGGAGAGTTCAATTCCACAAAGAGGCTACCTGATTCAAAGTCACTTGAATGGTAGTCTTCAATGATAGGCCGTTCACTTTCATCAATGGAGATCCCTCTCCTTTTCTGTTGATCTCCAACAGCTCCCCAGGATTTTCTTCCTTCTGATTTTACTTTTCCTAGCTCTGGAAATAATGTCCTAGTAGGATCCTTGGAAAAGAAAGACCTTCTTCCTTCCATCTTTGCAAATATTAGTAACAAAACTCACTTGACAGAGGTTAAGACACTGGTACTCTTCAATAATTAGATCAATAGGGAGTCACCACTAAGGATTTCCACCTTAGTTGTGCAGATGCACTAAATATGATCTGTCAAATGTTTGTCAACACTAGAAACTAGAAATGGAGAGACTCTGAATTTTCTTTACCCAGATCTATCAATGAAAGCTAGTGCACTAGGTGTAGAAACTAAAATAATTACACACAACACTTGGAGTATATAAGAAATGTTTTACTAGGGTCTGAATATGAACTGCACTCATAATGTCCCCAGCAATGGTGCCACTTATGTTGGTGTTGTTGATGGGCCAAATGGATGTGAATGGACTGCAAATCAATAACTCAATAAAACTCCAGATTAACAAATCCCCAACAATGGTGCCACTTATGTTGGCATTGACGGGCCAAATAGATATAGGTTGGAAGTGAATCAAAAATTTAGTCTTCAACAATGAAAATTAGTTCCCGAGAATTCAAAATAATCCCCAGTAACGGTGCCACTTATGTTGGTGTTGTTGACGGGCCAAATAGATGTGAATGGACTACAAATCAATAACTCAATGAAACTCCATATTAACAAATCCCTAAGGCATAAATGTGCCACTTATGTTTGGTACCCAAATTTAACCTCCTTCAAAGATTGAGCAACATCATGGATTAGACAGGACACTCAGAGGTAGATAGACAATCATGTATGTCATTTTGCAGCCAGGGAAGCAATCTATTTGACTTGTGGGTAACACATTAAAAAGGATGTGATTTGATCCTAACTATTTTAGGTTATGCCTTTCAACCAAGGTAAGAGAAACTATTTTGTAACCTCTCGTTATATGCAAGGAGATACGGTACCTTTCGCTTTGCATAAATTTTATAGAGAAGACCTTGGGGAAAATATGATCAACACACCAGATCTGAGGGTAAGTGCAGGAAGTTGATGGACAAATATAGGGTCATCCGTGGACGTCATATTGCAAAAACAGTGAAATCTCAACTTGTAGGGATTATTAGCTATACATGCACTCTAAATTAGAAAAATTTATATAGATATGAATCGTAGCATTCGGAATCTAGTTTCTAAAATACTAATTTTTGTAAAAAACGGACAAGTTTAGCTATATTAAACACTTAAAATTATATGACTTTTTTTTTTTTTTTCAAAAAACTTAAAAGATTGTAGTCCGTTTTCCCGCATTTTGGATGACCAAATCTTGTTATTTTTTTTTCCTTTGGTGAAACGTTAGATGTAGTTGTCTATCTTAGGATGGATTTTATTTTGTATTTTTTTTAGCAATATTTTTTTATGATTTTTTCCATGAAAGTGGTCTAAAAATATTTAGAAAATGGAGCGCTTTCCGTTTGCCCGCCATAACTATATCAAAAAATATCGAAATCAATTTTTTTTTTTTTAAGGTGTATAGAATTTGTCCACACTTGGGATGGTATAATTTTTATCATATTTTGATAAGCGAAACAAAAATTATAGTCTTAAACGTAGACATGAACATTCACGGGAAAAAATGTCTTAAGGACCTATTGTTAGTAATAAATTATAAAATGATATTTATCTTATTCTATTCACTTTAAAAACAATATTTTTACAAAGCTAAGAGTCTACCCTACGTGATGGCACCATTTTTGTGAAATGTTTTCAGTTTTTTAGCATGGTTCAAGTCTTTGGAAGAGCAGATTTGAGGTTTTTTGACCTTTTGCACTTCATAATGACCTTCTATAGCTTTGGTTGGGGAAAAACAAAGATTTTCCAAGGCTTAGGTTTGGAAAATAGATCCGCGATCACGGTTTTTGTAAAAATACCACGAACGTGCTTTATAAAGCGCGCTCGCGCTTTATAAATCATATTTACACACATCCCAATGTCTGAATTACCATGTGATTTTTACTCTCTGACCTTACCGTACGAATTACTACGAAATTCTATCTTTTTCCAGGCACGTTTTTTTATCACCGAAAGCAAAACATCATGGGAGACAAAAAACGAAGTCAAAAAGGAAGTCATTAAGTAAAAAAAAATCATTTAATTAGAGGCCAACAAAATTGAAAATGCTTGAGCGAATGCTTAAACTTCGTGAATCTAGAAGAGGTTCATCTTCAATCCCAACTATTGTAAGCAATGAAGAACTAGGTAATGTTTCTACAGTCAATGTTGAAGTTGAATTAAATACTCGTGATGAAGATTTTTTTACTGTCAATGTTGAAGAAGAATTAAATACTCATGATGTAGCAAATGTTGAAATTGAAGGAGACAATGAAAATGTGAATAAGGAAATTCATGTTGAAACTATAGACAAGAAAAATTTGACAAAAACACCTCCTAGGATTTTACATAAGAAACCTAATTTTTTATTGAAATTGATGAAAACATTTTGAAACCAATGTCTGACAAACTTTCTGAACGACAAATCAGAAGAAAAGCCACTTGAAATTTGGGATAATCATTTTGAAATTTTAAATGATTCCCAAAGATGTCAGTTGTTGGTTAGTTTGATGAAATTGATTAAAATGAGACCTACATTAAACACCTTAGGATTGACAACATCTAACATACGTGGTCAAACCTCTACAATTGTTGAAAACCTTCATGATGCATATCACATTGTTGGTGTCAAGAGACGCACTAGGGATAGTAATATTGTGCGTCGTGTACTTGCTACTAGTGTTGTAAGTGAATCAATAAAAAAACAACGTTTGATTACGCAAACAAGTCGAATGTTGCAAGTTAATCGAAAAACTCTAATGAAAGCAATTAAAAGACGTAATATCCTTCAATCACTCAATAATGTCGATTTTTGGGCATTTTCTGCTAGAGCACCGCGTAAGGACAAAAATAATTTTGATGCTATAAGAGAAGTTGTTATTAAATTTTGGCATGATAACACTAGAGTTTCACCTAATACAAGAGATGTTATAAAACGGAGAGTTGGTTCTACTAATCGTGAACCACATCCAAAGCATTTCTTAGATATGACTCAAACTCAATTTTTCGTAAGTTTGAACAAGAGAATCTGGAAATTAAAATTAGTCAACGTTTTTTTTGAAATGTTGAAACCATTCTATGTGAAAATCAACCATGCTCGCACCACTTGTTGTTGTAGGCAACATGTTGAATTTGCGATGCATTATGCTAAATTTTTACGTATTCATTCTATTTTTCATTCTAAAACTATGTTATCTAAATGTGGTGTTCAAGTTCCACCAATATCTTCTAGGGATTTCATTCCTACTATATTTTGTGAAAAGAAGTTGGACAATTTTTTTATAGTCAGGATTGTTTAGATGGAAGTTGTAGTACATGCGGCGGATTACCTAAATTGGAAAGTTGTATCCATGAGCAAATTGAAGGTACAATAGGAAATAATTTATTTGAATTTGATAAATATAAATCAGTTGCATACCAATTGAAAGATGGAAAAGAGTCGAAACGGTGTGAGCTAGTTACAGAACAAATGCCCATTTTTCAATTTATGAGAAAATTTAAGGATGAAATTGTTTATGAGTATGCGAGGCATACACATAGAGCTCGATGGTTGGATGAACAATTCAAGCTATGCAAAGACACATTTCCTATTGGTACTATTGTTTCAGTGGTCGATTTTGCAGAGAATTACACATTACAACCACAAATGGAGGTTCAATCGCAATATTACAACTCAATACAAGTTGCCATTTTTGTGCATATAGCATTTCTACATTCTCCTGACAGTACAGAGAATGATCGAAATTTTAAGAGAGTACCACTTTTATATCAGTGATGATCGTACTCATTCTACTGAATTTGTGCAAGGGTGTTTCCAGTTATTTTATGGAAACTTGTCGATAGGGACATCCACTTCAAACAACATTATATATGGTCAGATAATTACACGTCTCAGTTTAAGAATGCATGAATGTTTTATTGGATGAGCAGAATGCATGTCAAGATGGGTGTGCAACATATTTGGAGTTTCACTGAGGTTGGACATGGAAAAGGAGAGCATGATGGTGCAGGGGCATGTGTGAAAAGAGCTCTTGCAAGAGAAGAGTTAAAGTACAAAGATGGTGCTAAATTAAAAGATGCAAAGAGCATAGTGGAATGGTGTACTGACAACATGGCCCGAGGTTCTCAAGAAAATTCCACAGTTTGCAGATATTTTTGGTTGATAGAGGAAAAACATATTGCTAACTACGAGGATTGTATGACACTCACTGGGTCCAATGATATGCACTCATTTTGTAGCTCAGACGCTACTTCGTGGGCCGTATGGACAAGAAAGTTGACATGTTTTTGTGCATCTTGTATCGAATTTGTCACTACTGAGTGTGATTCACAAGAATGGGTGGAAGGATGGATTTGTAGGCCTCTAACTCCACTTCCTAGTTATCAACCTCCACAAGCATTACAACTTGTTTCTGCAGATGAAGTTACAACATCCAAGGACTTTGTGAAATTTCAATTTTGGTGCGACAAGGTATTTATCCAGTTATTTATTTAATTTTTGTATTGAGTTATGTCCATTGAAATTTTAATATGTAATTTAAATTTGAGTTTTTCAACCTTGGTTATTTTTTTGTAGGACATGTGTTTGCAGTAATTACGACAGAAGACAATGAAGAAGGAACAGACTATTTCTTATGTCGTTGCATCGAGGAAAGAAAGAAGTTGACTTCTCCTATTATAGATGGCGAAGAGATTGAGTATCCTACAGGGTCAGTGGTAGTTACTGGAACTTGGCTTCGACGGTATCCATTAAAAAACTCCTCTGTTTGGGTGTTTGAAGACTTTGAGACACACAGGAAAATACTCCTATATTCACATCTAGTTCTAGCGACAAATATTCAGTTGTATAGATATCGAGGAAGACCTAATAACAAGATTCTTTGGAAGGTTCGAGAGTCAAATCATGAAGCAATCTTGTCTGCTATTCAGAGTAGATCCGATCCTGATGGTTCATTGGAATGAATTTACAATGCTCATGTCTGGTATATATTTAATTTCAAGTTTCAATTTATATAGCGTATATATATATATATATATATATATATATATATATATTTATTTTTAGTTTAAAGATCTAGATTTAAGTTTGAATATATTTTATTTTAAATTTGTGTATTTTGTGTGTCATGTATATAGATCTAGTATATGGTTTTGATTTGAAACTTAAATTTCTTTGACTAACAATTTTATGTTTAGGTTAGTGGTGCCAGAAAAGCTTCCACCTTCACGTGGTTGGTATCGTTAGTAGAGAATTTTAAATTCTCGAAGCTAAGAGAAGCTTGAACATTGTTTGAAAAATTTGTAAATTTTGAAAAATTCAAGTTTGTAAATTTTGAAAATGTTGTAAATTTTGAAAAAGTTGTAAATTTTGAAAACGACTCCTCTAGGTGCCACGGAGTCCGAGTAGTCACCCGTCGAATTTGAACGATATTTTGGTCTCAGGGCTCTTAAGGGACTACGCCCGAACGAAGTAGCCCGGAAGCAATGACCCTTTCGCGCACCAAAACACCACCTCCTCTAGCGTTCACCTGGCCACCCGACATGCCGTAAAGACGTGTTCGGTGCCATGGCCCACCGTTTGCAAAATACAATGATTTGACAACCTTACACTGCTCCAACTGCACTATTTCGCGCGTTTGCAAACATTAGGACAGCGAGAGCACCGAAATGAGAAGGAAAAAAATGAGAGAGGCTATTGTAGAGGGTCCGTATGCCAAGGTGCCGGATCAGACGAGGCCTCTCTAGGTGCCACGGAGTCCGAGTAGTCACCCGTCGAATTTGAATGATATTTTGGTCTCAGGGCTCTTAAGGGACTACGCCCGAACGAAGTAGCCCGGAAGCAACGACCCTTTCGCGCACACTGAAACACCACCTCCTCTAGCATTCACCTGGCCACCCAGACGACGTGCGGTGTAGGCGGTTCGGTGCCACGGCCAACCGTTTGCAAAATACAGCATTTGACAACCTTACACTGGCTCCAACTGCACTATTTCGCGTGTTTGCAAACATTAGGACAGCGAGAGCACCGAAATGAGAAGGAAAAAAATGAGAGAGGCTATTGTAGAGGGTCCATATACCAGGTGCTAGATTAGACGAGGCCTCTCTAGGTGCCACGGAGTCCGAGTAGTCACCCGTCGAATTTGAATGATATTTTGGTCTCAGGGCTCTTAAGGGACTACGCCCGAACGAAGTAGCCGAAGCAATGACCCTTTCGCGCACCGAAACACCACCTCCTCTAGCATTCACCTGCCACTGGACGTGCCGGCGTAGGTGGTTCGGTGTGCCACGGCCCACCGCTTTGCAAAATACAAGGCGTTTGTGACCTTACAACCTTTTACACTGGCTCCAACCGCACTATTTTTTACGCGTTTGCAAACATTAGGACATTAGACGAAGAGAGCACCGAAATGAGAAGGAAAAAACTGAGAGAGGATATTGTAGAGGGTCCATATGCCGAGGTTCTGGATCAAACGAGGCCTCTCTAGGTGCCACGGAGTCCGAGTAGTCACCCGTCGAATTTGAACGATATTTTGGTCTCAGGGCTCTTAAGGGACTACGCCCGAACGAAGTAGCCGGAAGCAACGACCCTTTTCGCGCAAACCGAAACACCGCCTCCTCTAGCATTCACCTGCCACCCTGGACGTGCCGGCATAGGCGGGTTTCGGTGTCACGGCCCACTTTTTGCAAAATACACGCGTTTCCATATTTATTTAAATTAAATTACAATGACTTGGTTGTTATGTTATCTCTTGTTGTCATCTTGTCCTTGGTAGGATGATATACATCCAGGGCTCATGAATCTTATTTTCTTCCCATCCTCAATGAGGTCTTCAATAAAGTTTCTCATTTTTAAACATTTATCTGGTTTTTTTCCCTTGACACGATGAAAATCACAGTAGTCATGTGATCTCTATACCATCATGGTTTGGGTGCATCTTGTGCATAAGGAACTTTGGTTGGATATTGAACCATTTTCACTGCCTCTAATTGTCTCAAAATCATGGATACTTTGTCTTTGACTTGAAAAAAGTGTAATTTGGTTTGGACTACCTCCTCACACCCCCATTAATTTTATGAGTTTTTTTATGTATACCACTAAGTTATGGAGGGATAAAATACTTATATTTCTCCAAACATATGTTGGGATATAGAAAAATATAGAATAGAAAATTATCTCTTGATTCATCCCTCAACTTGACAAAATGAGCTTTAAACTTTTGTACTTTAAAATTCATAAACTTGTGTACTTTGAAATTCAGCTCTATGAGTGTGATCTAGGATGTGGTTAGTTGTATTCAGATGTGTATATGATGTGCTGGACAAGTAAAGTGAAGTATTGTTTACAAGATTCCTAGATGCCCCTAATAGGTTAGTGTGTGTTTATATTTATAGGAGACCTTTGTGAGTTTTCTCTCTCAACTAACCTAAATGTATAATCTAATTCAACTAATCCAAATGAAACTTTTGAAAAATTGGCCATTAAAATGCAATGGCATTGGTTAATATGATGTAGATAGACCTTCATATCCATACATTTCTAGGACCTATTAATGTGTCTAGAGTATGACAAAAATTAGGTATGAGTATTTTAGAGGTCTAGATTGATGTTCAATAACATGTGTAGTGATTTTAGAGGGTTGAGCTAGAGATTGGTTTTTATCTAGTGGATATACGGTGCGAGATAGATCAAGAAGGCGCCTATGGTTGTTAAAACAATGCATAAATGAAGTGTATATCAAAATAAGTACAAAATTCTATATTTCCAAGTTCCCAAACCAAATTTTGGGTACTAAACATTTATATCTTAATGAATTCAACACTACATGACACTTTTACTATTGCATGCACCAATTAAATTACAACCCTTTTGATCAGAATATTTTAGTGAATTTTATATATTAAAGATATCCTAAAAATTGACACAAATACACATTATATCCAGCATGGTGTTCTATATGGCATGGCATGGTGTTATATCCTAAGTAAATTGTTTCTCTCATATTTGTTTATCAGATCAAATTTATAGCCTTACATCAACACCACTTTTTTGTTAACATAGTAATATAATTGGTTCATTGAGCATCCAATATTATAAATAAGGTGTGGAAGTTATGGAATCAATATAATAATTCATATTTTTAGAAGTGACATGTAAAAAAAATAAAAACTAGAGAAAAATAATGAGATGCTTAGAGAGAAAGTAATCAACCTACAAAAAATATCCAACATGTAAAACTACAAATGATCAAGAGAGGGAGAGAAGCAATATGCTAGCCAATATAATTATTAAGGAAGTCAAAAACTATAAATAAAATGAAGATATACTAATTTAACCTAGTAAGACGATTCCTAGAGGATGAAATTTTATGAAAAGGAAAATTATTCCAAGTTTGCAAGCCAAGAAAGGTGAGAAAAAAAGAAGAGCCAAAAATATGCATGTAATTACAAAATGCAAAGATGAAAAGATGCAAATTATAAGAGGGATATTAAAAGGATCTCACACTTTTACTTAGACAAGGATCTAACGAAGATATGTAATAAGAAGAAAATAGAAGTAAACAGTAAAAGTGAGATTACGTGGGTCAAAAGGTGAATAGGCATGGTCTAAAAATATAAAATCATGCACTTAAAAATTATATGTGAAAAATAGGATGATGGGGCCCACCTAAATCACTTTGTAATAACTATAAATCAGTCATATGGGACTTGGAAATAATACAAGTTATCTTATTATTATCCTATTTACACATTTATTGACTATGCTTAAAGCATCTTTCTCACTCCCAAATTCTAAGTCCGCCATTTCATTACTTTTTCTTCATATTGGTACCTCAAGAATCAATGCACGTTATACATAGCACATCTCTAGACTCTCAGCAATCCACTTTCTCAGAGTTAGCAATAATACCAAAATAACCAAAATAAATATGATTTAACCAACACACATGGATATATATATATATATATATATATATATATATATATATATATATATATATATATATATATATATATATAAGAATCAAATAAAGTGTGCTCCAGACGCGCACGTCTCTGAAAATATATATGTACATGTATAAGTTCATAATGTATGTATACATCTCGAACTAAGCACGTGTCATAATGTACATATGGGACCACATGCGGTCACAAAAGGCTATATATATATATATATATATATATATATAATGGACTGTGAATAGATACTCATGACCACATATATGTGGCATCCAAGTGGACTATAAATCTACTCATGAAACATCTTCCCTCTCTTCGCCCTGCTAGAAGTAGCACGTCCACGACCTGGGGATGTAGTGGAGGGAGATGCCACTACGGATTTCATCCGTGTGGTCCTAGGTGTCTCTAAGCATGCCTGCAACCTAACCTGCACATTCATAAACAACAAGTTTTTAACACCCAAAATTTTAAAATACCTTCAAAATTTAGAAACTTGTACAATTTAGTTAAAATGCATGTGCAATCTTACCGCAATGTCATGATCCCTATCGATTTGTTGTTGACGCATCGCAGGGACAACAATAGACTCACGAGGGGTAAGCTACATACAAATAATTAATTTTCAAATTAAATATTTCACACATATATATACCTACAAAATTTGATATTGTAGATTTAAGTTTAATAAGAAATAATGAACCTCCAAAATTTAACAAATTTAAAAAATTGTGTACCTCGGTTAGTGGATTTGCAGATGCTATGGCAGTATCTACAGCAGCCTCCACAGTCTGCATATGTGGAGGAGTCTCTCTAGCAGTCATAAGCTATACAAAAAACAT
Organism: Taxus wallichiana var. yunnanensis; assembly: GCA_018340775.1. Lineage (NCBI taxonomy): Eukaryota > Viridiplantae > Streptophyta > Pinopsida > Cupressales > Taxaceae > Taxus > Taxus wallichiana. Next base: position 2,330,853 of record CM031244.1, read on the forward strand.
GTACAAATCAATTTATTAAAATCTACTTAAGAGCTATACAAAAAACATGTACAAATCAATATTTAGTTACTCAAGAAAGAATAAAAATGTTATTAAATTTTATCTTCTATTTAGGCTAAATACATAGGATCTATAAATGTTAGCACGGAGGCCATCTATCTTCATAAGATTTTGACAAACTTTTGTATTTAATCAAGGTAACCCATAGTCATCTTCTATGACAATTAGAGCATCATTCAAATTTGAAGGACTTTTAAATCTAACATCACCAGACCAAACATATAGATCAGACGAAGAGTAGACTAGAGTTGTATATCCTTGGTGGGCAAGTGTGTTGCAAATATATAGATTATAATGCACTATTTATATGTATTTGTGTCCAAAGGTAGCTGAGTTTGAGTTTTGGTGCACGAGCCTAGAGGATCTTACTTGTGACATTATCCCTTTGGAAATAAAGATTTTGATGGTAGAACTGGATTTAGAGAGGCTACCCATGGCTAGCTAAACCCCCACCACACGTAGGGGTAGGAGAAAGTGTGATGAAATATGGTGGAATCTCAGGAAGAAGATATATATATATATATATATATATATATATATATATATATAGAGAGAGAGAGAGAGAGAGAGAGAAATATGGCTTGAGTATATAATTTGAAGTGCGTGAATGGGAAATTACACAAGTGTGGGATGCTGAGGAGTCAATAGAGTTGTGGAGGATGATGGTTTACAAATGTTTTGAAGCTCTTATGGAAGATGAGGAGCCACAACATCAGGATCTCCCAACTTTTAGAAATCATAGTAGATATCGCCTTCAGGTTTGGATAAGAGTGCATTAGGTGAAAGAGTGAGGACCAAAGGCACACATCTGATCCCGGGCTAGCCACCTAGCCCTTACACATGGTGTTACATATCTAGAGGTAGTTATTGAGAATCAAGATATAGTCTAGGTAAATAAGTAGATATGGGAAGATATCATTTTACATTGGATTGAGAAGTTCATCATACAAATAATATACCTATGACAAAGGCAAAGACGTGTCATTATTTTGGATGTTGGGAACATGTAGACCATGTGTATCCAGTTTAGTACTACAAACGAGACATAAGGGATTTATCAATCGCCCGAGAGGATCAAGAAGATCAAGAGGATTGGGTCAGTAACCACCTAGAAAAAATACTTATGAGATTTCTATTTCTGGATCTAGAGGATAGGGTCCACATCCATAATAATCACTTAATAATCCTCTTCACCTAAAGTAAGCACCTCAAGTCTATTATGACATGTATCTCCAATTACAAAAATTATAGAGGTATTGAAAATGCAGCAGAGCATGTGTACAAGTGTGAGATACTATGGTATTCTAAGCAAATTACAACTTTAGATAGGAAGGAAAGTCAATTTTCTACTACTCTTCAAGGGAGTGTACATAGCTAGTATAGAAAGTATGACCCACATAAGAATGTAGTGTACTATAGTGCTTTGTGAACTATGTTTTTGGATGAGTTTCACATCCCATAGTTTAAAAAAAAGCATCATCACGCTCAATAAAATCAAGCAGGGATTATCAGAACGCATGAGGGAGCATGACATGTATTTTAATAATTTATTGTCCAAACTATCTTATGATGCTCATATGAGTTAGCATGCACAGTGGTTTATTGGAGGATTTCTGACCCCATTCAGGAGGGATTTATCTCATAAGATGTATGTGGATCCACACGAGGCTATAGAAGTAGTTTTTTATGATTATACGGTTGGAATTGTTGATACATAAGTGATCCCATTCTTGGAGGAGAAAATCATAGTCATGGCGAAGTAATTAGATAATTTATATGTAAACTCAACACATGAGATGTGTAGTGTAATATGGTACATAGATTGTGAGGTTAAGGGACATACTAAGGATAGTTGTCCATGCAAGTTAGTGCTTGCGTTTTTATGTAGCTGTTGTATGTATTTTATATACGTTGAGTATAAGAAAGTGAAACTCATGTACAGAGGTCCAAGAATTAGAAACAAAGTGTAAAGAGATTTGTAACTAACCTGCATAAAACTCATGCGAGGCATGCCAGTAGCTTCAGTTCCCTGAGCAGATGATGACCCGCCAGGCTCCTGTGTATAAAAGAGAAAAATATTAATACATGTACAACATACACGTGAAACAAATTATAATAATAATCTAGTGCAATTAAATGATTTATTAAAAATGTAAGTTTGTATAACTTGAAACTTACGTTTGAAACACGCCCAACCGCAGTAGCTAGCATGTCGACACCGGATGTTTCCTTCACCGGCTCTTGCTATTTAAAATAAAATAAAAATTAGTTTTTTACATGTATGTACATGACGTACAATCATATATATATTAATATCTCAAACATGTGAATTAAACTATTGTACATATATATATATATAAATTTTAAATTTATTTAAAATTTACCCGTGAAAGACCAATATCAAGTGGCTCCAGCCCAAAAACATTCCCAACATCTCATCTATAGAAAAAAATCCCGTGAACCAGCAAATGATGTCTCGCTCGCAAGTGCATACATGCACCACATGATCCACAAAGGTGTGGTGCACTAGAACCCGGCCTCCACCAACATCACCGGATGCAACTGGGTGCTATGGCCGTGAGAGTGTCGCTGAGCTCCCTCAATGCATGCAATGTATCAATCTCCACAACCTCCTTCACCGTAGGAGGGATAATCAAGGCAAAGTGGGGGTTTTGGGGCATGGGGATCCTAGGGCGACCTACGCGTGCACTGTGCCTCTCAGCGCAGAGCCACCTCCTCGACCAAAAAAGTCTGAAAAGTCAAAATAATTCGGGACCTCATTGAGCACGAACTCACAATATAATTTCTTCAAAAAATAAAGAGGAACCTCATTGTTGTTGCATGGTGGATAATCAAAAACCATCCACCATCGGTCCCAAAAATTGTTTTTGATTCTATCATCATGGCACCAATGGATTGGGAACCGTTTGCAAGTAACTATAGGGGGGCATTGGTTCTAGGGTCGGTAAATAATGCACAAATGAGGTCTTTTCCAATTTTTTTGTCTTTGACGGCCGCATGAGATAGTTTATCCGCATACCACTACCTACAGTCACTTCTAAAGGTGTTCCATCTATGTATTTGGTTGGTTGCAGACTCGACTTCGCCAATCAATGTTTGCAATGTATTGGCTAAAGTCATGCGGGATGGATTTGTAGCATGATTTTGTCTTATAGTTTGAATTAGGTTCTCAATGACAATTTTATTTTCTTGGATTCTTCCAATGATATTATCTTGCATTCCTGTTGGCTCAGTGGGGACAGAAGGAGCCACAGGGGGCGGATCTATGTTTGGAGGAGGGTTTTGAGGAATGTTCGGAGGGTTTTGAGGAATGTTTGGTGGGTTTTGAGGAATGTTTTGACGGTTTACACAAGCCCGAGCTTGCCGACCAACTGATAAAACAATAAAATTGTATACATAAACAAACAATTCACAAAACCCATGAAAATGCCAAAAAAAACCTAAAATGCAAAAAAAAAAAAAACCTAAAATGCAAAAAAATGATTACAATCGGGACTTACCTCATCGTCTTGGTGGCATGGTTGAATCTATCGCTATCCGTAAGTCCGATGAGCAATTTTGAGATAGTATTAAAAGTGCGAGTGAAAACGCTTTAGGAAAAGTCGCGTTAGAAATGAAAATGAGAAAATAACGAGTCGCGGGACAAGAAATTTTGTCTCGAGTTCCGTGATCGCGGTTTATAACCGCTTACGCTAGCGATTATAAACCACGATCGCGAACTAGGTTCGGTAATTACTGAACCTAGAATTCAATAATCGCGATCGCGTACCTTTATTTCGTGTTTTTATGTCCACGGAATTGTCCACCAACTTCATGCACTTACCCTCGACTCTCACGTGTTGTCACTTTCAAATCATGGAGACACTTTCACAACAAGACAAAGGTTAATAAAGACATTTGAAAACCTACTTGCTTCTACATGTTTAGGTGATGAGGATTTTACATTAGCATACACACATGACAAATAGGGGTAGTATGGGTAGGATTGGTTGTTATTAAATGAATTTTTATGGGAGGTGGGGCAGGTGAAACTAGATTCACCAGATCCTCGAGGAACCTTACAAAATGGAGAGTCATACCAACAGAATGCCATAGAATAGCTAAAATGTTTCTTCAACTAGAATATGTGCTTCAATGGAGGCCCAAATTAGCACTCTTTCACATAATATCTAAGATTCTATCATGAAGGCTTGAGTTAGAAAACCCAACAAAGCATCAAGATCTAATCCAAATCACACCTAAGGTACACCTAAAGGCTTACAAACAATATCTATTAATGATGAGAGAAAAGTGATTTTAAATCATTTATTCCAATCCCAAATGAAAGCTCTTCTAGGAAATGGAAATGTAGATGCCATTTAACTATCACAAGGATTGAGTCATGTGTGATTAAATCAGATTTTAATACAAGATTGTAATAGAAACAAGAAAAAATGCTTGCATACATTCAGAAATAAAATCAACACATTTTACTCAAGACAACACAAAAACTCAAATTTGATTAAGTCTATTAGCAAGGGAAAGTTTCTAGAATAGTCTTAGAGCTTGTCAATGGTTGTACACTTGCAACCACCTTGACACAATAAAGCTTAATAAAAAAGAGATAACCTAGTTTCTTAGATGGATTCTCAAAAGACAGGCTTAGTCAAATTTTCCTCTTGGGAATTTTCTTCGACCTCTAGCACTCTAACCTCCAACTTCCAACCTCCCAACCCTTTTGCACAAAAAATTTGTGCCATTTATAACCTTTACAACAAAGCCCCTTCCTCCTAAAAGACAAAAATGTTTAATGCACTAGTGCTCACCATGATTCTTTCGTGATTCTCATAATCAAATCTACAAGAAGTCTCCAGGTGCTCGAGGGGGAAGATTTCATCGAATGTCTCCCGTATTCAACTCCTTGCTTTGGTAGATCACTTTTCCTTCAATTTTCCAACCAATTTTTCCCCTAATCTAGAAAATTTGGCCCTCTTGCGTGCTCGAGAGAAAAAAATGGAAAATCTGATCGGGCACGAAAGTTAGACCATTTTAATGGCAAAAGACATCTTCCGGATCTTCACACCAAACTTCAGATAACAACATTAACTTCCTTCTCTACTTGGCGTGTAGAAAAGACCAAGAAATCATGGAGACTCACACTTCCAGACGTGTTTCAAAGAAAAGGGGGAAAATCATATTTAGACTCTCGATTCTCATTGATATTTACTTTGAATTTGGGCATCCACGTGGCGATTCAAACTTAAGAATAGACTTGGAGACTTACTTTGAATTTTTACAACTTTTTAGAAAAATGGAAAAAAAATCTTTTTCCCCTGTACCTCCGCCCTCGGACAATGATTCTAACACGTGTCCAAATGTGATTGGAGTGGAAAAACGGCCAGATCCTTCCATTTTACTCACTTTTTGGAAAAGGGAAAATTTTCCAAATTTTCCCTACAGCTCCGCCCTCGAGAAATGATCCGGACACGTGTCCACATGGGATTGGATCGAGGCTGCGCTTCCTTTTTTACTTTTGAATCTTTTTTTTCAAAAGGAAATCTTTCCAAATGTCCCCCGAGAGCCTACACCTTTGCTGCTGACTTGGTAGGGCAAAACATTTTCTTTTACCTCATCGAGCTTGTGGGCCATTTTGAAATTTTAATCCTTAAGGGGAAAAAAATCCAAGTTGCCTCCAATGGCCTGCTTCCCCACCTCTTTGACTTTTCAAACTGCCACATGTCACCATAGTGCACCTTGAGGCGGTCCCAAAAAATTTATACCTTGAACAAGTGTGGGTTCGCCACAAGGCCTATTCCGGAAAAGTATGTCTCAATGCTTGAAGATTAGCAGCAAATCGCCATGTGTCATGCTCTGAGGCAATCTCCTTTTGGTCATTGAAAAGTCTAAGTAAAATGCAAAGTGAGCAGAGGCCTCCACGTGTCATCCTGGCACTCCTTTAGAATGAAACTCAAGGGCTAGTCCCCGAACATGCGCGGTTCCTCCACGTGTCTCCATGATGCAACTTCAAGATGGTACCCAAAGCAGAGACCCTAAATGAGCGCGAGCTCGCCATGTGTCCTACTCTACTAAACTACTACAACTGCATAAAAATTTTCCTAAGTCTGGGCCAAGCAACAGAAGCCTCCACGTGTCCTCCCGCACTACTCCAAGGCCAAACCAAAAATTAGATCTTCAAATGAGCATTGTGCCTCCATGTGGAAAAATTTTGAGTTAAGGCTTTCCATGAAATTTTTCTAAGTACCTAGCTAAGCCACATCCAACCAAAAGGTGCCACATCCCCTGTAGATGCAAGGATGTAAATTTGACTGGGAGAAACACCCGTCAAACCGTAAAATACAGAAAAATGACCTTTTGAGCCTGGGAATGAAATTTTCTTCAAGGACAGAAAGTTTAGAAATGTTACAGGGCTCAAATATGTTCTTTAGGGATGCATCAATCCATTCTTCTTCAAGTATTTAGGGCAGAAACGATAAGGGAGACAAATCCTGACCATGGAGAATAGACAACATGGGGGAACCCAAGTTTTTGATGAACAGAGAATGGGGGACCCAAATTATAGACCCTTTCCAGAGGAACAAAGAAACAAGGATCAAACCATGGACCCCTAAGTGATTTATGACCCAGAACTACCTAAAAATAGCAACAAAGACTGACCAAGCTCAACATGGGGAAGGAGAAAATGACAGAGACTAGAAATCGATAGATTTTCAAAGGCAAATTGGGGCGAGATCATTTTGAGCACCAACAGGATGGAATCAAAATTTACCCAGAAAGGGTCTAGGCTATTCAGAAGATTCCTCTTTCGACACACAAGAAAGGTGTGCATTCTTTCTTAGGAAAAATTAATTTTCTAAGTAAATTTATTCCCGATTTTACGAATTACCTAGAACATAACCCAAATGATGAAAGAAAAACAATCTTTTTGTTGGATTACTTGGGAAATAATGATTTTGAAAACATTAAGAAGGCTTTTTCCAATACTCCCATTCTTGTTTTTCCTAACTCAAAAGGATTTCATAGTATATTGCTATGCTAATCTTGAGCACACCTTGGAAGCCATTTTGGTACAAAAGAATTCTAAAGAATGTGAACATCCTATAGCCTTCATGAGTTAAGTCTTGAAGGCTCGTGAGATGAAATATACACAAATGGAGAAAAATGCTTTTGCAATAGTAAAAGCAATGAAGTAGTTCTAGTTCTATATCCTAAATTCTCATTCCATTATATTTGTTCCTAATACAATAGTCAAATCAATTCTTACATGACATAAATTTGGGTCAAAATGAGGCTATTGGGTGGTGAAGGTTCAAGAATATGATATTGATATCAAGCCAACTAAACTTGTTCGAGGTAGAGGCCTCGTGAGTTGCTTGCTAATGGTGTCAAGGATGAGTCATCTAAAGAAGGAGCTTCTTGTATCTTGACTATTCTTTTCCTTAGTTCAATGGACGAATGGTATGCAAATATTTCTCATTTCGACTTATGGAGAATTACTGACCCATTTAAGTGCCAAAGAAAAGAGATTTGTTAAGTTATGATCTGCACAATATGTACTCTGGGATAATTCATTGTTCAAGAGGGGACTTGATGGGATATTTCTTAGATGCATAGCTAGGGATTAGCATAAAAGGTTGCTTATGGATTTTCATGATCAAGAATATGGATGCCATTTCTCTTCTTCGTAATAGCTCATAAGATTCTCCAAATAGGGTATTATTGGCCAACCCTCTTCAAACATGCTACCAAATGGGTCATAAAATGTGAAGTGTGTCAAACCTTTATGGGAAGACCCAAACTTACCACTCTACCTCTCAAACTAGTGGTAATTGAAGATCCCTTTCAACATTAGGGGCTGGATTTGATAGGTACTCTTAATCCTACTTCAAGTTCAGGGATACACACATGTCTTGACAAATCATTAACTACTTCATAAATTGGGTGGAAGTCATCCCGCAAAGAAAATCACTTCTAAAGTAATATGTAATTTCATCAAGGAAAATATTCTGTCGATTTGGAGTCCCAAAAAATCGTCACACGATAATTCCCCAAACTTCTCTTCATATGAGATTATTGACTTTTTCTATAGGTATGAGATTTCCCTTCCACAATCTTATGATTATTATCAACAAGGGAATGGTCAAGATGAATTGATTAATAAAAATCTAGTGACAATCTTTAGAAAGCTTGTGGATGAGTCACGAGAAATTGGCACAAAAATATTTATGATGCTCTCTCGGGAAGACAATATCACACCACCAAATATAGCAATTGGAATGTCCCCATTTCAATTAGTAAATGGGACAAAATCTCAACTTCTAGGGACAAGTGTAATTTCCTACATTACAATTGATGAAACCCATTGAAAATGAGAACTTTACCAAAGGACATGGATAAAATAATAATGTACCTACATAAATTGGATGAGGATAGGTTGCAGTGGTTGACAAAATTACTGCACATCAACAAAAGGTGAAACAACTATTTGACAAAAAAACTAGATCCAAAGACTTTCAATTTGGATATATTGTCCTACTTTGGGATAACAGAAATAACCTCGAGGAATTCATGGTAAGTTTGATTCTCTTTGGCTTGGTCCTTTCAAGATCAGACATTTTTCTGGTGAGAATTCATATTACTTAAGCTATATGGATGGAACTTCACTTCCATTACCATATAGTGGTCAATATTTGAAGTTGTTTCAATCCTAAGTGATTAGGTAGTCCTTTGTAAAGTCGTATAAATATGTCTTGTATAGTCCTTGTTTTTGGTTTGTGTTGTTTTCCTTTGTCTCTGTGTCTTTTGTATTGTCTTGCTCTATACTCTATTTCCCAATGGATAAATCAATTTTCATGAACCAAAGTTTCGAGGTCCTTTTCCTGTCTTGTCTACACCGGGTGTTAAGTCAGTCCAATCTCCAAAAAGAGCCAGTTGTTGTAACTCATCCAAAAATATGTGTAATTTTTCAAATTTCTAATTTTTTTGGGTAAAATGACTCCTATGATGTCTTTGTTTGCCTTTATGAAGTCTCGCGAAGAAAATTGATACCACCGCTTAATCATTTTCAAGCACTTTGAGTTTTTGGTTCTTTTTCTTTGTATTTCAGTAATTTCGGCTTTTGGGAGCACTCATGTCCCAAGTTCTTGTGAGTCTTTTGTTCCCCACATCTTCGCCTTTGCCGCATTTGCCTTGTTTTCTCAAACTTTGCGACCTTCCTTTGTATTGTGGGCATTTCAGATTTTTAGAGAACTCGTGGTCCTTGTGCTTCCCGATTGTCGCTTCTCTACATCCTCGTGTTCTTCACATTTATTTTCGATCCAAAAGCTTCTCTCCAATATTTTCTAAGTTCCTTTGAACTACAAATATTGCAGGTTAATGGAGAACTTGTGTCTTCATATCCCTTAGGCCTTGTGTGCATTACCAACCCAATTTGTCTGCATTTGTCTAAATTTTGGTATATTGCGGGGTTTTCGGCCTTTCGAGGAACTTTTCTCCCATGTGAACTATGACCTCCTATTCACCGCAAGCCCGCTTTTTCCTCATGTTATAAAATTTCTCTATGCATGCGGAGATTTCGTTGTTTCGTGTCCCTAGTGTCCCTTGTGGCTTTAGGCCTTCTATGCTCTTTATCTCCGTCACAACTGCACTTCAAAGGGCTAAGTTCAAAACCATGTTTTGCATCACTTTATTCTCCATAGTATATTAGGACCCTTATTTAAGAGGTCTAACCGACTCTATCCTCAATGGAAAAGTATAAAAGGGAAAAACAAATTTTCATTTTAACCATTACAGTCAAGATATTTTTCATTGAAACTCTGCATTTTCCATTCCCATGCCACAAAATCCATTTCTAGCCGTATCTTGAGCATTTCTTAGCCATTTTAAAAATTTCAAAGTGCATTTTGTTCCCGAGAAGAGAATCATTCTTTCGGAAACTAAGGTTAGTAATTTTTTTCTTTTACAAGATTTCTTTTTGTGTTAAAAGAAATGCAGATCCCTACCATACTTGTTTCTTCCTCCAAACTATCTTTGAGCTCCCATTCTTCTGAGTATCTATTTCTTGATACACTGGCCATCATGAAGTATCACTATAGTGGTTACGAACATGTGTCATCCTCAAACCTCAATGTCAAACATAGGAGATAGTGACATTTGGAATATTGTCTTTAATGATTTTTGGGCTCAAATTTCTGATGTAAATCCTAATCCCCTATCCAAATGCATCAAAGCTTATGGAATTCCTCATGCCGATGGCTTTCCTAGTTCAATTCAATGTGCATATACCATTCTATCATGTGCATCCTTTTTTATCCCGATTCTAAAGAGTTAAAGACCCTTAGGGAAAAGTGATCACTAAATTGGATGTTGGTTTCATAAATGTTGCCTTTGGAATTCCCGTTGTTGAAGATGCTAATAATATTGCTATGGAAAAAGCTGAGGGAATTTTTGATCAAGACAAGGAGAAATATAAAACAATGATAGCTAATTCTTTCTTCAACGCTCCAAAGAAAGGATCATCTAGATTGCCTAAGACTATCCATAGAGCCGACTTCAAAGAAGAACTTTAAGATATTATCACCATATTTTATAGAATCATGGTTATTCTTTCAAGTAATGAGTTTCATTTCTATATGTGCCCTTATATAAATATAATTTGTGAAATAAATAAGAGTCTAAATTGGGGAGACATCATTTGTGACAACCTCGGTGAGCGAGCGCTAAGAAATGTACAATAGAGCTAAGCTTTCTATATGACCTCATACTTAATGTATACTATTACAGCATATAGGGTATGGTTAGGAATTTCTCTAGTGGATGACAAAAATAATGCACCAATTTATGAGTATTATCCACAATTGACTTTTGAGAACAATAAGCATCATTTCAGAAGAGTCAATGATGCTTTCACAATGTACTTTTTCGGACTCCTAAAGGTAAATCACAGTGGTGTGAGGGATATTATTTCACCTCTATTTATTATTATGTGAATTTCCCTCACCCATGGTGAGTCATCTCACTTAGGTGAGATCATAGGTCATTAGGGTTAGGGCTTATGTGTCATGCATTGGAGTTACTCAACACTCCTATATGTACCATTTCTTTCTAGATTTATGAGCATGCCAAGACACTCTGTTGTCTTTCTCTACATGAGATTATCTGTTATTCTATTGCATGATTTTCCATTGTTTCTCGAATCTTGTTGATTACGTTGGATCTATCGTTTTACCGTTGGATTGAAATTTCATTGTGGTGCACGATTTCGATATCGATTCTCACAAACACTCTTTCATGGTATCATAGTCAAGGATTCGGATTGCATATTTCATCGCCATATTTCACTCATTGTGGTCTCATCTTAATGGGGAAACACTCCTTTTAGATCATTTCTATCCTTTTTTCCTTTCGGGAGCCTTCGCTACATCTTGGATGTCATCTGGACTCGTTTCGAGTCATCTTGAGCATTTTAATAACCCTTGTTATTACTTGTAGACTAGTGAGAGCATCTTCCATAGTCTTGTGGCAAGGGGGTTTCTGGTGCGATGTGAGACACTATTTCTCACACGAGACTGTATTTTTTCTCCCTTCTCTTGATTTTTCTCATTTTGTGCTTATTTACGGTGTCCGATGTTGCGATCAATGAAACTTGATTGTGTTCTCCACTCTTATGCGTTCTTACATTGACTGCAAGGTGACCGATTGGTTCTCCACACACACTCACATCTGATTGTAATCAATGCACTAAACTATAAAGTGTCAAACTTAGGGGTGTTAATATTGTTCTAGGTTGTATTCTCACACCCTTCTTTTCTTGCATTATGGATACATTTTTGGCCGAGTCTAACATCTATTTGATTGTTTTTGTCATTCATGGCTTTTCGCAATGATTTCTCTTATATGCGGATGCGCCATGGAGAATGTTATTTCCATACTTATGCTTCGTAGGACCAAATTTTTGTTACAACGTCCTCCACTTATTCTTAGTAGGGTGAATTATGCTTCATGGGGTTCGAGCATGTAAAATTTTCTCATTCAACAAGATCTTTATCCATACTTATATGGACAAGTACCTGCCCCCAATGATTCATATCAGCTTAATGATTGGCTTAACACTTGTGACATGGTTCTTGGTCATTTTTTGATGTAAATTTCCATGCCTCTTCACCATCATGTAGTGCACAAGGAGTGTCCCCACACATTTTGAATCATTTTTCAGTCCTTATTTGGCGACCCTTCATAGATCATTGTTGTTACTTCTTCTACTGATACAATTATTTCCAACCTTACTTCATGTGATGATAGTTCAGCTGACACATATTTTATTGTTCATATTTTTGATGATGAGGTTTGTTCTTCTAGTTCTGATGATGAGAGTATTGATGAGGATACATCACCTCCCTCTCTCGGTCACCCTTCAAAGAATGTTGAACCCCCTTTATCCATCAAATGAAAAGCATTCATGTTCCTAGCCTCATACTTTCATTGCACCCTTTAATCCTCCAAATTTTTGTGATGATGATTCATACCTTAGACGCTTTCTTCTATTTTTCGAGAAACCTTTTTGGGATGAGTATCTACAAGACCTTATATGTCTCTTTTCACAGAGCTTTCTCGTGTTGTAGTATAAGGATTTTTCTTCCTTTTACAAATCCTTCACATAATTTTACTTTGGAGGGTACATTCATATCCTTTGATGGGAGTGCCCCTTCTAGGCTATCACCACTTCCACTTTTTAAGAGATCATCCGTGATCCACCTCTTCTTGTGGGTCCCGATTCTATCATTTTGGAGGTTTTTCATTCCTTCACTTCATATGGACATTCTTTAAGTGAATGATCTTTACTTTTACTCTAATAGTTCTACTTCGGTGTCCCTCCTTTCCGGATCGATGGTGCACTTCATTTTTGGACCAACTTCGAGTTCTTCGTATTGTTGCCTTTGTGTTACTTAGTAGATTGGGTGGACTTTCGGTACACCATTTCTATTCTTCTAAAGCGCAGAAACATTTTTCGATGTGCATGGACCTTCTTTAGTCTATAGGTTGAAGACCACATCATCGACACTCTTATTAGACACTTCATAGATTTGTAAACTTTAGATCGATTAACAACTTCTTTACCAAACCACTCACTCGAATCCAAGTGTATTCACTTGTGCTCTCATCTTAGGATGAGGTCAATTAGTGCCACACATATTCTTTCATATTTCTAGTCCTTCTCTTCTTCCTTCCAAAATATATCATTTGTATATGGGAACCTTATCAGAATTTAGTTTCCGGACCCATTAACACATCTTAGTTGTCTAGGGAGTCTTATCTTTATGTTCTAACTTTCCATGATCTCTACCTCAACTTCGATGAAGGAGGGCTGTTGGTGTGAGGGATATTATTTAACCTCTATTTATTACTCTCGAATTTCCCTCATCCATGGGGATTCATCTCACTTAGATGAGATCATAGGTCATTAGGGTTAGGGATTATGTGTCATGCATTTGAGTTACTGCCTCTTTATATGTACCTTTTATTTCTGATTTATGAGCATGCCAAGACAATCTACTCTCTCTCACTCTACCTCGAGCTTATCTATTATTTTGTTGCATGATTTTCCATTTTTTCTCGAATCTTGTTAATTACGTTAGAGCTATCACATTACCATTGGAGTGAAACTTCATCGTGGTGCACATTTTCCATATCAATTCTCACAAACGATCTTTCAAAGATTACACACGATTGCGAACATATCTCGTAGAATAAAAATAGTTAATCTCAACTTATGGCATTCTATTCATCCAATTCAGGAGATTCTCATATATCGATTGCTTGGTTTTGAATGAGCACCCCACAAAATTCCCATGTATTACAATGACAAGATAGTTATTATGGAAGTTTGTAGGAAACTTGATATGTTGCATAGAACATTCAAAGACAAGGAAATATCTAGAATTTAATTCCCAATCACTTTTGGTAATTACACCTACAAGACAACACTTGATGCACAGAATGCGGAAAGAACCATTATTGCATTTAAATTTTATCCTTTTCATAAGATGATGTGTTTTGATCTCCAAGGGTTCATTTCCAACAATCTTAGGGTGGATTTTTATCACTTTCCTACCTCAGAAGATTATTGGGTAGATTTATCAAATGATTATGAACCAAAAAGAGATATTATGGCAGGATTTCCTTGCAATAGATCATAGATTTTGGAGTATATAAAGTATCTGAGGATTTACGAGATGATGATGAATATTTTCAATCCCTTGAATACAATTAATCTATTTGGCATGCACCTCTTCCTACCATCATCTAGTTCTAAAAGGAAAAATATGATCTACAAGAGATAATAAATCCAGTTGTGGTAAGGACTAAAGTCTAGTTCGATATAAAGATGAAAGCGTATAAGAAAGCTATGATTCAATCCTCTTCTCATGAAGCATCTACATCTTAAAGGGAGTTTCCTACTTCGAGTTCCAGAGGTCCATACTCAATCAACTCCTTCTCCTATAGAATATTTCACTATGGTGTAAAATAAGAAAGGGGCATATGAGATAAGATAAAAGGTATAAGAAATGGTTGAAGAAAAGAAAACAATCTCCTTCCCCATGCAAACATAAACAACTCAAAGGATTGAAAAAATTGTTGATATTTCAAAAGAAGATGAGAAGGGGATAGAAGAACACAAGGAGAGCAACTATGAGGGAGGAAATAATGAGAAAGAATAATAAGTATAGGATAAACAAAAGAATGAAAAATCGGAGTCCTGGAGAAGTGAGCACTCTTGAATCACCTACTAAAGAAATACATTCTTCTAGTTTTGAAGAACACACTGTGAAGTATCTCGATGCCCAAACTCTTGGCTCCATGAGTACACATGCCTTGGGTCCTCTTGTTGCTTCACCTTCTAGTAGAACCTTCACACGGGTTCACCCTTTCATTGATAACAAGAAGAGGAAGGATTCCTCTCAAATCACAGCTCCCAAATTTGATGTTGTGGTTTCTCTCCTTGACAAAACTCTAGTACCTAATAATCCCAAGACTACTTCAAGGTTATTATCTTACTCAAAGGGACAACAATATATGAAAGTTGCTAAACCAAGGATAGAGAAGGATGAAAGAGATTTGACTTTGGCTAACCTAGAACTGAAAAGGATTTGACTAGGTGAATCCACTCCTGAGATTGAGGTTCAAAATCTAAAAGAAACTGTATCCAAAGTTATTGAGATAGTTGAGAAGGGAAAAGTAACACAAGAAAAACTTGAGGAACAAGTGCGGTCCCTCTCAAACTTCATAAAATTCTTAATCTCTAATGAAAAGGTATTAGATCGCGATCCTTTGTCTTCATTACTCCCTCTCACTATTCTATCGAGAGGAATAAGTACATGCTATAAAGAACATTCATAAGCATGCTACTTATGGAAAGGCAGTTGTTTGGTTTGAACTTCATTGAGGAAGAACATAAAACACATGACAACATCTCTTTAATACAACATAGGTTTTATTCAACCATCATTGGCTCTGAGAAAGAACTCAAACTATGGAGTGAATGTATACAAGATATCAGTCTTATGAGTGATACAGATGAATAAGTTCTTCTTGCACATAAGTTTTTGATGATTCCAAGAACAACCTCTCCAAGAAATGGGTTTTCAGTGTGGAATGGAAGATGAAAGTGCTTGAGGAAGGAATAGATGAACTAAATAATATGATAAGCAAAATGAGAAGCCTTCAAATCTATAATATTGACTAATTTTAAGGATCTTTGATGCCATTTTTTCAAAGAAATTTCTAAAGAAAGAAATACAGTGTAGTATATCAAGGCAAAATTCAGGGCACTTATTAAGGAAGATTTGTTCAAACCTGAAACTATAACAAGAGAGAAAATGGAGGAGATGAGATCATTGAAAACTATGATCATTGAAGTAAACAAAGGCTTGTTACAAAATGCAAACATAGGAAAATAAATATGAAATTGTTTTAGCAGTTGGACAAATGTAATTTTAAACACAACCATTCCTAAGGGTATGGAAATTGTTAGAGCACTAACAAAATTAATGAATGAAATTCTCAAAGTAAATATTGTAGCAACATCATCCTTGAGTGTTCCTTCATCTAGTTCATAGGCCCTTTCTTTTAGTTAATATATTTCAAAGTTGGCTTTATTATTGATGAAAGTGTAATTTGTAATTAAGGCCAATTAAAAGATATAATACATTTGATTAAGTGACAATGATTAATTAAAAGAAAGGGAAACTGAAAATACTTCGGTTGTAACCACCCTTGTGGCTATATAAGGCACCTTTGTATAATTGAAAAGGTTGTTGGATTTAAATGCTTGGAATGTAGATGCACAGAACTATTTGATCAATACAAAAGAAGTTCTTTTCCTCTTTTCTATCGTGTTCTCTCATGTTATTCTTGTTATTTTCCTTAATTTGCATATGTTTCTTTGATATATTCAAATAGGAAACTTTGAGTTTAGTTCATTAGATATAGTGCAAAGAACTTTGTATCTAAAACATTTATATCTTATGAGTTATTTGAGTATATGAGAATTCATACGATTCTTTAAATCTTATGCAAGCATTAGTATGGAATTTCTATGCAATCTATATGTCTGAAAGTGTTGCCTTCTTCTTTTCCTTCTATTGCAAGAGTTAGTGATCTTGGGTAACCAAGGAGAAAAATTGTGTTCTTGAGAGGTGAGAAGTGAACTCGAATTTCCTTTTAACCAGTCTCATTTGTTTAAAGCTATTATTTCCTCTAGTAAATTTTTATATTCCCTCTATCTTTTGTATTGAGAATATTATTATCGGACCATTTTCAAGATCAAAATTCTCATTCAAATATTGATTGTCTAGATATTTTTGAATAAGTATTTTTGTTTCATGTGTGTGTTGAATAAGAGAACCTCTCTCATAAAAAGGAGGGATTTTTGTCCCTTGAATTGTTATTTGCATTAAGATACACATTTTCAAACCAACAAACATGGTGTGGACTTAAAAAATTAACACAGCTTCACGAGATGCAACCAATAAATTATCCAATCTGGTCATACATCTATTTTCAACATTCTAAGCCTTTTGGTACATGAATACAACATCCTTTGTGTTTCATTGACTATGAACTATTTTGTGTATATAAAATGTAAAACCTTATGAAAACTAGAAAGTGATTTTAATTTTCCACCGATTTTAATTGATGAGCCCAAAAATAGCCCATTTTATACAAGATTTAACATTCTTTTTCCTTGCATATTTATAGTGGATTTAAGTGTAATATCCGAACTTATGGTTTATTTAGGATGAAATAGAGAGTATATATCATGGTTATTTCTTTAGAATTCATTGTTATCTTTTTGTTAGCTATTTCTAATGATTATTGGGAAAAAGATGTCAATTTGTGCATATGCAGTTCATACTTTTCTATCATCATTGAATAGGATATTTTGCTATGTTCAAAATCTCCAATATCATCTCCATATATTGTTATTTCATCATTGCATTAGTTTCAGAGATGTTCATCAATTCTATGAGTGGCTCCTTAAGCATATGTTTGGGAAACAATGAAAAATAATCATCAAGAATATACCCAAACCCAAATATGATTGTATATTCATATTCCTCTCAAAAAATTATGCAATTTCAAAAAATATATCATCTTGATTCAAGTTTGTATGCAAAATTTATAGTCATTTTAAGGTTGCTTTCGAGCCTTCCACTTTTATTCTGAGTCTTCCAATTTGCTTTGAAGTCTTATTGAAATGCTCCAACTCTCTTTGGAGTGTTCTATCTTAGCTCACTTCTAAGTGTCTCATCTTGCTTTAGAGTCTCTTTGAATGCTTTGGAGTCTCTTTGGGATTGCTTGAGTTGATTATCATAGCTTTGGAGTTGGATATTAGAACTATGAGATGAATACTAAAATTGCAGAGATGAGCATAATTCCAAGGGTGGTATTGTGATCTATTTTTGAGTCATTCTAAAAATAGATATTTCTATGTTTTATTATTTGTAAAATAAAGGAGAATCAATATTCATTTTGATTCTCAAACAATAAAGTAATAGAGTCATATTGTTAGTTAGAATTAGATAAGCTCTCTCCATATTTTGTGGAGATTGATACTTTTTGGATAGATTGAAATCATTGATAAGATTTGATAGAGATGTATGCCTTAAAACAAGGAGTTGGTTGGAAGCATGAAATTATAAATGCAACCTTCCACACTAAAGAATGTAATCACCATTTTTCTAATCAATTCAATCTAAGATTCCATTATGTACATTTTGTAAATATGTATTGATTAAAATCCTCTTCTAAGGAATGAGTTGGCCACTCATTCCAAGGAAGATGGACATGTATATTTATGTTTTTTTTTTTTAATTCTATAATTATTTTTGTTGTCTTTTTCTTTGTACAATGTAATTATCCTTCTGATGAATAGTTTGTTGTAAACCTATAGGTCTTTTATGTGTTTATTTTTAATTATACAATTTCCTTTCCTGTAAGCATGTTTCCCTTCCTACAAAGTGTGTTTTAATTTCATGCAACCGTGAATTTATTATCATGCAAATATGATTTTTTAAATTCATGTAAGTTTGTTTCTAATTCCCGCAAGTGCATTTACATTTATGCAAGTGTGGATTTTGATAGAAGGGGTTGTTACCAAGTATTTCCTTCTCCTTCTGCATACAACCTTCAGACACTACCCCTAGATTTCCATTCTTTAAGGTTGAGGATTGATGACCCTCATCATTAATGGTGAAAAGTATTTGTCGATATTTATAAACTTCCTAAAGTTTCTAGATTTCTTTAAATTTCCCTATGATATACTGAAAATGGACTACCAAAGATGTCAATCAAATTATCAGTTTGAGAATTGTACTGAATCCATTCTTGTTTGTATCAGTTCTCGGGGCTATGGTAGCCTAGAATTGATTACAATTGGCTTCCAAGTCCATGGGTATATTATTATGTCTACTTATTCTGAGATGTTGATTTGGGGAATGGTCTTCTTCACAGGCATGTTAAGTGTGGTGATATAGATTCTGCATGCACAATCTTCAGAAAAATATAGAGAAGGGTTAGAGTATCATGGAAGGCAATGATCGAGAGGATATGTATAAAAGAAAACTTTGGAAGTTGTGTTTATCCAAGTTTGTACACTTAGAATTTATACGAGATAATCTATTCTTTTTCATTAACCAAATAGAAAAAAGAGAATATTTGACATATATTTTGGTCTCTTTACTTTGGAACAAGGATGTTATGCCTCTGGATTGGTAAGTGGTTGGATGTGAATTGTATGCCATTGCAATTTTGCACAACACATGAGGATGTTGAAAAAAGATTTAGAGCCTGGGTTTGCACCTAGCAATTGCATTTACTTGAAAGTTTCCAAAATTTCCAAGGCCTTTTCAAAAATCTGTTTTTGCATATCTTTCCATCATCACAATCCATGAGACCACGTTCAAACATTATTAACTCGCTGATACTTTCAAACTTCTTAATGTTTCTATCCATATTCATAGCCATCAAATGAAGACAAATGCATTATTTAAAATTTTTAGGAAATTTTCTTTAAAATTCTCGAAGTATGAAGGAAAAAAAATGTTAGAGAAACAAAATGGGAGTGTCTTTGCAACAAGCAGTACAACTGCTAGTTGAGTAAATACAGCATTTCTGAGTCAAAGTTGTTGAATACTGCTATCAAATTTAACCCATCGCTGTATAGATAAAATCATTAGCAGCTCATTAGAAAGTTAGTAACGATTGTTTTTTCGCCAGGGAATCAATCAAGCATCAGATTTTAGTGAGCTGCCAAATTTATGGGCATTGTCCATATGTCAGCCATTACGTTTTTATTATTGCCAACGTCCATATTTATGGTAGAAACTGGTCATTGCCTATGCGTTGGGATTTAAAATAAGCACATCTGACAGATGATGACATATTGATAGTTTGAACAGATTACAATATTAAAAGTTAATTGGATCGATGACAACTACAGAGTCTAAATTACAATCACAATGATAATATGATGAGTATATTGAAGTGAATTAGGCCCATTTGGTCAACAAAGACATGGCACCGGCTCCAAACAAGAGAGAAATATATGCCCTCACTTGAAGCCCTACTTTGATCTGCATTCGTGGGTTGAGAAAATTTGCACAAGAAGATCCACCAGTGACATATAAATTAGAATTCCTGCAGAGGCTGCGTCGAACAATCCTCTGCCATCGGACTATTTCATTATATGCGGATGAGATTACAATTCCCACTGCAATTATTAAAAATGGGTGGAGAAACATCTCAAAATATATATCGAGACAAGGCTACTTCATTTTATGAAGGCATAAAAAAACCACATACATAATAAAAGTGTGAATTTTAGTCCAAATAAATAAAATATAAATATTATCCAAAAACAAATCCAAAAAAACATTAAACGTAACGAACAGAGAAGAGGAAGTAAACTGTTTCACTTGTCCCAATCACTTGTGGCAAAGGGGTGAGAAAACAATCAAATTTAAAAAATACTTGAACATGGTTCAATTGTGG
Source organism: Taxus wallichiana var. yunnanensis (assembly GCA_018340775.1). NCBI lineage: Eukaryota > Viridiplantae > Streptophyta > Pinopsida > Cupressales > Taxaceae > Taxus > Taxus wallichiana. The sequence goes on from CM031244.1 coordinate 2,351,481, forward strand.
ATAGAGTTTTGACCACAAAACACTCAATAATTGTCATAGTATAACTTGATAGTCATCATAGAAGTACCTAGTGATTATTTAATTTCTACATGACAACACCCAATCACATCATTACATGTAAGATTTGTTATTATTAAATATTCAATGTTCAACTATTATCACCCATGTTCACCTATTGGTTTCCTTCATGGTGTAGTGTAACTCAAATTTATTATTTTAAATCAATTCAAAATATGGCTTTCCCTCCAATTAAACACTCTAAACAAAAAATATAATTTAAAAAAACTTGAACTACATGTTGGTGAAAAAATCACGATCCCACATGGTATACAATTGATTTTGTGGACCCCTTAACTTAGAGTGCGCCACTACTAGCTCCTCTCCCTAATCAAATCATATCAGTAGTGTAGGTTGGCTTCTATTTTATTATAATAGTCATGTTCACCGTATGCCCGGAACCACCTAATAATGTCATCATGTGCACCATGTACCGCTTTATATATGTGTGTGTGTGTGTGTGTGTGTGTGTGTGTGTGTGTGTGTGTGTGTGTGTGTGTGTGTGTGTGTGTGTGTGTGTGTGTGTGTGTGTATGTAGCTTACTTTGACTTTTTTATTGAAATCTGGTAGGTCTTTAAGACCACCATACCCAACAAGAGAGGTGGGTAGATTCCTTAGGCTAAGTGGACAAGGACCAAGGGGTATCCATTCCGTCAAATTCACCTCGGGCACGATCCTCGGTGTCATCCCTTATTATAATGCATCTCCTCTATTTGCTTACAACGAGAATTGAATCCTGGTGGGATCTTTAAGAGCCAAGCATCTTCACTACTAAGTAAGAATTGACTTCTACTCACGTAATGTACTTGACACACAAAAATTCCGACTATCTTATTATTTTCACAATGGTCGTCAAATAATAATGTTTTCTTATCAAGATGCAAGACATTTTGTGTCTCTTTGGTGAATGTTACACCATTTCTATATACCAAGAGACTCGCCACTAATTAAGTAAACGAGGTTATTCATACTAAATGACTCAAATCGCTTTTATTAAATTACTTGAGGGTTTTATACTTTTCTTCGTCACTAGTTTTTTTAATTTTTAATAACCAATTTTGTTTCTTTAAAATTAAATGTGGATGCCTCAAGCTATTCAACAACTAAAACACACTCATGGTAAATTTTCTCAACACCCTTTAACTCAATGATATTGATAGTTGATGAAACACAATTATTTTTAAAAATACATAATCATAATTCTATAGTTTCTCACATCTTATTATTATTGATGCCTAATCTTTTATGTAGTAAAAATATAAAGAAAAACACATGAGAAATTTTAATATAGGGTGATTTTTTTGTAACCTTTGGGGTGGCATGGAATTGCCCTCTAACATGCATAATTGAACTTAAAACCTAGACTACTTAAAATGAAAATGAAACAGATTGAACCAACTCCTAAAATTTTATTAAAAAAATACATCAAATGGCTAATAGTATTATACCCAAAGATAAGGACATGTTCATCATATGTAACTAAAATGGGTAAGGTATTCTTGAATTCAGTGAATGGAAATGGGGCCATGCACAATTTCTCTTAGGTGTGGACATGACCATGCCAAAACATGACTTCCTTCTACTTCCATTGAGTGAATTCATAGGCAAATGTTTACGTTACTTAGATTAGGAATTGTGTGATATGGAAGAGCATAACCATCGTGTATATTTGCACAAACTAGAACCAAAGTTAGAAAAACTTAAACCCTTGACTTGGGGCTTGTAAGTCACACAACCTACCACTACATTGCAAAGCATTTCAAAAAACAATAGTGCAAAATTTGACTCTACAAACATATGTGATGTTTAGACAAAAATGTGCATGATATATGTTAGCCCATCCTTTTATTAAATTTCTTGATTTTTTTCTTCATTCATTTCTTTACATTTTTGTTTCAAATAGTATCTAGTATGTGTGAGGCTCCATTTAGTTAGAAATTCCAACTATTTTTCTTCTTCGATAAAATTTAATAGAAACAAATACTTTTTCACAAATCTCCTCATGTATTCAACATGATAATGTAATGTTAGCATAATTTAGCATAGGCATATTTATTGCATTGTCTTTTATTTAATAATGTGCAACATGTGCACTCTAGTCTAGTGACTTGCATTCAATATTGTTATGTTGGATAACATTCAATATTGGTATTAGTAGTAATTACATGTGCATGTGAGATGGGTCTTATCATCTCGTAGTTGGTGTCTGCTAGGGTGTCATGTCTATCCATATGAGGTTGTCTAATATCTATAAATATTACAGCTCTTGCATTGTTATGTAATCTGATTTCATGATCAATAATATTTGTGAGGCTTCCATCCCTCTTTGGTCATTGAAATCTTATTCTATTCTATCATTTGGTATCTAAGTTATACCATTATTATCATTTGGTATCAGAGCAGGTTCTATCCAAGCAAGGTTGAAGAGGAGCACTATTGGAGAGGATCCATTGGAGAAGAAGATCTACATCAAAGGAGAGCCATTGAAGCATCCCACAGCCTCCATTCCTTCCAAGCATCCCTCAACTAAAATTTGACCTATCCACTTATTTGGAAGGTAAAAATTTTTTTAGTCATTGGTATAGCCAATTGATCTAACATATTGGCGGAATATTTCAGATTTGGAGATCTTTAAAAAAAAAAGGAGAAAGATCTTGAAAAAAATTACAGATCTAAAAAAAAAAAAAAAGGAGAGAGATCTTGAAAAAAATTGCAGATCTAAAGAAAAAAAAAGATCAGATCTAAAAAAAAAAAACAGATCTAAAAGTGGAGGTGTGAAGAATTCGGGAGCAAAGGTTGAAGTAGTCCCGTCAACAAAATTCCAGCAGATAGCTCTTAGAAAAAAGGACATAACTTTTTCATAAAGTGTTGGATTGATGTGCCATTTTTTTCCTGGAAAGATAAGAAGGAGGCACACAACTTTGTAGTTTACATCATCTTCAGATTCGGCCTCTACATATGACAAAAAGTCTGTACAAGTCGGATCATTTTTTTCTGAAAAAAAATCAGATCTAGCTGGTAATTTGGTAAGATCTCAAAAACTAAGATTTCGATTCTTCTGAAATTTTGTGGGTTTCAAGAAAAATATTGTATGATGCTGCTGTCAAAATTTTAGAAAAACTCAGATCACGGTTTGTGAGAAAAGGTGAACACAATATTCAGATTGTTTGTTTGGATCTTGGGAACAAACAGGTCAGCGGTTCGATTCCCACTCTCTCCATATTTTTTATTAAATTATTTTTTTAGAAAATTTGGAGAAATTACTAAATTTTGGGATATTTCTAAATTTAGAAGCTCACCAAACACATTTAGAGCCACCACTAAATTTAGCGGAAAAACTCCTATTGGGGTGTAAAAAAATATTTTTGGCCTAAATTGTGTATTTTGTGATTCTAGACCCTTTTTTTGTAAAGAGGGGGGACACAAAAACTTCATTTTGATGTACTTTTAGAGCATTTTGTACTAATCTTAGTGCATAAAGTGAAAAAAAAGTACAATTTTTTTATTTTATGTTTGGTTCTATCACACGAGATCTTTGATCTCATAGCAGCGTTCGGTATATACGGTGCCTCTGGGAAGTGCTTATAGGTGATGACGTCGCGACTACTACTGCACTTAACGCCTAACACAACTGCCTAAACGTCGTCTGGGCATCGACCCTATAAAATCGACAGGGAGTAATAAGGACACAATACACACACATTTGAGCCCTCCCATCCGTTTATGCTTGCACAAACCCCTCTCCGTACTGTCTAAGTACCACGTACTAAATTATTTCATGTGCGTTAACACCTCTTTCCATACTGATGGGTATATTGAAAGGGTGATCTTCTTCCACGTACTGACGGGTATATTGGAAGGGAGCATATATAGAAAGGTTTGGTATATCGGCCTGACGGTATATTGAGAGGGAGACCATAAACCTGGAGTGATAAGAGCCTTACCCTTTGTTAGAAATTCAGAGTTTCAGAAATTTAGATTGCAGAAATGGGTGCATAAGCACCAAAGTTCTTCTTGCTAGATTCACAACTGCTTAGAGGAGACAACTATGTTGCATGGAAACCGAAGATCAAGATGTTACTTGAGTTTGAAGACCTATGGACAATAGATGGACAAACAACAAGATCACTTGATGATGGAAGACAACAAGTTCAATTTGACAGGGCCAATCAAAAGGCCAAGTTGATCATCTTGTTTAGCGTAACAGATAATGTGCAACCCCACATTAGAGATGCCACATCGGCCAAGGATGCATGGGATAAGTTGAGCATAGTCTATGAGGCAAAGAACAAGAATGCCATCCTCAACCTACTATCACAACTGCATACTCTCAAGTTCAAGCACAATGAGAAGGTTGAAGTTTTTTTGAGACGAGTTGCTACTTTGAGGGCATCTCTATTGGCATTGGGAAAAGAGATAAGTGATGAAGACCTCGTACCAATTGTGTTGCGAGCACTTCCTCCTTCCTACAGAATCTTTGTGACAACTATCAATATGAGTGAACACATAGTCACCTTTGAGAAGTTGGTCAATCTACTCCAACAAGAAGAGGCAATGAACAACAAAGATCAGGAAGATGAGCAAGCACTATCTTCCAATCATAAAGGAAAGGGAAAATTTCAGTCCAATCACAAGAAGTCCCAACAAAACCAAAGTCAATGAGACAACACCAAGAAGTGTCCCATTTGCAATAGAGGGGGACATGACATCAAATATTGTTGGTACAATTCCTATAAAAAGGGTTCATCAAGCAATTCAAAACCCAATAACCATCAGGGTAACAATAATTCAAATAAAGGGAAGTCCAACAACAACAACAATCAAGGGCAGAAAAATGGTAATTGGCAAAGAAAACCCAAACAACAAGGGTACATTACCGAACATGAGGATGATTCAGATGAAGGACACCACATGTATTCTGCTCAATTTGATGAAGAAACCAAGTCCACACAAGATATCTGGTATGTTGACTCGGGTGCAACTCGACACATGACTGGACACAAGGATTGGTTCTACACACTACGTGACTCACCTAACAAGAACCATGTGTCATTAGGTGATGACTCATCATACAGTGTCAAGGGGATTGGAAACATTTCACTACCTCTTGGAAAGCATGACTGCAAAATCACAAATGTATTGTATGTACCTGGGTTGACCAAGAATTTGCTATCAGTTAGTCAACTCCTTGATCACAACTTGAAGTTAGATTTTGACAGTAATAATGGAGAAAAAGTGTGCTTGATAAGAGATAAGTCAAGAGGTTCCAAGATTGTAGCAAGAGCCTCCAATGTGGGATGCATGTTCCAACTTGATTTTTCCATAAGGATGATCAAGCTCTAGTGGCCAAAGACACACAATCTGCAGAACTATGGCATTGCAGATATGGTCACATCAATTTTGGCTATCTCCAAACACTTCAAAAGGGCAACATGGTGAAAGGATTGCCTACACTCAAGCACAACACTGACAAGTGTCACAATTGCCTAGCCGAAAGCAACACAGAGTACCCTTCCAGAAGAACACATATAAAGCTAAGGGAAAGCTTGATTTGGTGCACACCGATCTTTGCGGGCCCATGCAACCAAGTCATTTTGGATGTCAATAATTCATGCTTTGTGTTGATGACTACTCAAGAAAGATGTGGATATATTGTCTAAGAAACAAGAGTCAAGCCTTTGAGACATTTCAAAAGTTCAAAGCACTTATTGAGAATGAAGTTGGTTGCAAGATCAAAACTCTCCACTCAAATCGAGGGGGGGAATTCACAAGCAATGAGTTCAAGACTTACCTGGAAGCTCATGGGATTCGTCGACAAATGCCTCCTAGTCACACACCATAGCAGAATGGTATAGTTGAGAGAAGGAATCGTACTATCATGGAAATGGTGTGATGTATGATTGACGACTCAAGTTTAACAAAGACATTTTGGGAAGAAGCTGCAAGAATTGCAGGCTATTTGTTGAATAGAGTGCCCACAGTAGCTCTTGCAGGAGTGACACCTCAAGAAGCATGGTCAAATCGGAAACCATCAATTGCACACCTAAGAGTATTTGGGTGTAAAGCTAGCATGCACATACCTAAGAAGAACAGGAACAAGTTGGATATGAAAGCTGAGAAACTGATATTCATTGGATATAGTGAAGAAGCACTTGGGTACAAATTATGGGATCCAAAAGCAAAGAAAGTATACACAAGTAGGGATGTTGAGTTCTTTGAAAAGAAACAAGCAGATGCTCCACTCAATGAATCAACAAACATGCAGAATACACCTCTTGTGAAGACAGAATTTGATGTTCCCACTGAAGATGACAGTGATGAATTGGATGATGGTGAAAACTTGGATCCACCACAAGCCAATGGAACAGCTAAGAAGTTACCTAAATGGTATACTCAATTAATAAGAGATGTAAATTTGGATGAAGCACCTAGCACATCATCTAATCCTGACCTCGAACTCGCAGTCAAGCTCGTGAAGAGGTCAATTATGCCCTAATGAGCAGAGTTGTTGAAACAGTTGAGCCATCTACAGTTCAGGAAGCCCTACAATCAAAAGCTTGGAAAGATGCCATGGATTCAGAGTATCAGTCAGTGATGAAGAACAACACATGGCAACTTTTCGACCTTCCACCAGGGAAGAAACCCATTGGATGCAGATGGATATTCAAGACTAAGTACAAATCAAATGGGACTATTGACAAGTATAAAGCAAGGCTTGTAGCAAAGGGGTATGCACAACAAGAAGGCATTGATTATGAGGAGACATTTGCTCCCATAGCCAAGATCAAGACAATCAGGATGATCTTTGCTCTAGCTGCACAATTTGGTTGGAAAGTCCACCAAAGGGATGTGAAAAGTTCCTTTCTTAATGGAGATTTGCAAGAAGAAGTCTATATGACTCAGCCAGAGGATTATGTAATACCAGGAAAAGAGATGATGGTATACGAGACTCATAAAATCTCTATATGGCCTAAAACAGCACACCCGGGCATGGTACATCAAAATTGATGAGCATCTCATAAGTCATGGATTCGAAAGGAATCCTTATGACCACAATCTCTACCTCAAAAACAAGGGGGAAGATTGTCATTGTGGTTGTTTATGTCGACGATCTAGTCATTACAAGTAGTTCGTGAAGATGATCGATGCAATAAAGAAGGATTTTAATCAATCGTTCGACATGATGGATCTCGGGCTCATGCACTATTGTCTTGGGTTGGAAGTATGGCAAAAAGAGAAGCATATCTTTGTGTCGCAATTGAAATACACCAAGACAATGCTCGAGAAATTCAAGATGATGGACTGCACTCCTATTGCTACACCTATGGAAGCGAGACTTCAGTTATCTCATTCCAATCCATCACCACCGGTGAATGCAACTCTCTATTGGCAGTTGATCGGGAGTCTCATTTACCTGACATATACTAGACCAGATATCAGCTTTGCAGTCAGCTATTTATCACGCTTCATGCAAGAACCAAAAATATGTCATTGGAAAGCAACAAAGAGAATACTAAGATATCTAAAGGGTACAGTTGACCTTGGTCTAGAGTACAAGAAGAACGACAACTTCTTCTTGACAGGATATTCAGATTCAGATCATGCAGGAAACATGGATGATAGGAAGTCAACATCAGGCTTCGTCTTCTTTATGGGATCTGGACCGATATCATGGGGAAGCAAGAAACATAACTTTGTTTCTCGCTCTTCTACAGAAGCAGAGTATCGAGCTACAGGTGAAGTCAGTTTGTGAAGCAATATGGCTACGCCAAATACTGGAAGGAATTGGTCTACCACAATAGAAATCTACTCCAGTATATGTTGATAATGAAGGAGTTCTGAAGCTTGTTCGCAATCCAGTATTTCATGAGAGAACCAAGCATATTGAAGTACATGTTCATTTCATACGTGAGCATGTCTTGAAGCACAACATACAACTCCAGTTCTGTCCTACAACTAAACAGAAGGCATATGTTTTCACTAAGTCACTTGCACGTGACAAATTCACACTGTTCAGAGAGTTCCTCTCCACTTCATTGGAAACTATGCAAAATTAAGGGGGGGAATGTTAGCATAATTTAGCATAGGCATATTTATTGCATTGTCTTTTATTTAATAATGTGCAACATGTGCACTCTAGTCTAGTGACTTGCATTCAATATTGTTATGTTGGATAACATTCAATATTGGTATTAGTAGTAATTACATGTGCATGTGAGATGGGTCTTATCATCTCGTAGTTGGTGTCTGCTAGGGTGTCATGTCTATCCATATGAGGCTGTCTAATATCTATAAATATTACAGCTCTTGCATTGTTATGTAATCTGATTTCATGATCAATAATATTTGTGAGGCTTCCGTCCCTCTTTGGTCATTGCAATCTTATTCTATTCTATCATTTGGTATCTAAGTTATACCATTATTATCAAATGTAACATTGAATCTATCATGTATTTCGTCACATCTTAAGAATATAATATGAATTTAAAAATATGGAATATTAAAAAGATACCAAAACATTATGTTCTTTCAAGCAATCCTTATCCAAGACTCACAAATCTATGGGTTGGATCTCTCTCCACCAATCGCAAATTTAGTAATGTTTAACACTTTTTGGTATTGATTTTGTGATTTTGGGGAGAATATAGACCCCACTAGTTTTATGAGTGTTGGTTACGGTCATCCATCCCTTCAAATGTTTACAACAAGATATTTTTATGAATGTGATTATGCATACACATGATGACTCTTAATGTGGTTTTTTTCTTAATTGAATTTTTCTAATGCTCATTGGACTTTTTTATCTTTTGTTTTGAATTCTAGTGTTGATGTTTTTTATTTTATAGTACATCTTGTCTTAGAATGTAAATCATGATTGAGAAATTAAAAATAATGCAAAACACAAAAACATAACTTAGGTTTGTTGTTTTTAAACTATTTTTATTTAGTTTAATAACATGTGAGTCTTGTCTATGCTACTAAGTGAAACCATTTATTTAGAGGGTTGATGAGTCTTCCACAAGCATGCACTATTGTCATACCTTTGGATCATTCTTTTCCTATCCAAATGTACTTCTATCCCCCACACATATAAACACTCCAAATTTTGCATCACATTTGCTAATAAATCAATTTTAATAAGATAGGATATCACCATTTAAATTTATGTAAATTTTGGCATGTCTTCTCCATGATTATAATCCCAATTGAAATTTAAGACAATCATAAGTTTAAGTATGTAATTTTCATTTCATCTTTAAAGGGGACGTAAAAATGTAGACACTCAATTTTGGTAATTTACCCTTTGACACTTCTTATTGTAATATATGCTTCTTGGCTTAGACAACCACCCACCTTCTATTCACACTTATTATATCTTGACATCTTTTCCCATCTTGCTTATTCCTACATAGTGATGTGTCAAAAATCAGAATAAAATTCTATTAAATTAATGTTTAATATCTTACCATCATCGTGTAACTTTTCTAATTAGATCAACCTTCTCCTTTTCCAAAACTATATAATTTTGGTCAAGTTTTATAATACGATATTAGATGACTTGTATTGTTCTAAACTGATACATTTTCCAACTCTTCTTTTTGTGCACTATTATTTGTTGGATCCTTTATACTCATGGGTCTCGCTTCATCATAATAATTCACCTTCGAAACATATATAAGCAAGTTAAAATCACCTCATTAACTTTGACACAACCTAGCACTATCATGAGATATCATTGCAAATACTAGCACAAAATGACCTCAAGGCTCCCTAACTTTTCCTAAAGATGATGCACATCCATTAGGGATGTAACCACTATTATAGTTTTAAATGGGGTAAATTTTGAGAACCACCCTATAAAAAAACCATAGATATTACTTGGTGCATTTCTAAAAATGAGTTTCAAAATCTTGGAGAATGCCATGAATTAAAAGGAAATGTTGTCATTTGGTAGCCACTACTGGTCGGTAGGTATAATATTGTTGTCCTGTAATATTATGATGCCGGATGGTATCATTAAGTTTTCGTCCCAATGGCGATTTTAATATAAAAATTTGGCCATTACTATCAAGGTTAGGTGAATCAAACCAAAATAGTAACTTTTACTTGGAAAATTTAGGCAAAATAGCAAGTGACCTAACACCTCAAAATTATCCAAATCCAAATTTCAAAAACCAAAATATTCGTGAATTAACAAATATTCATCACTAAAATTTACATTGGTTTTAAAGCACTTAAACAGGTCAATGAGTCTAGATTGCCTCACATCCAAGCATACATAGTTTTTATTTCTAAGTCTTAGTAAGAACATAATACAATTAAGCATGATCGAAGGTTAAAATTTGTAGCCAGTTGACTTCATGTAGATATTACATACTAGGAGAGAAGTTCATGTGGTTTGAGGCCTATTCGTAGTAGTGCCGACATAGGTGGTGTATGAGGTGCACCATAACCTGTAGACACTAACCTTGTTACATGGTATTTTACATATGGTTAGGATTTCAAGTGATTAATTTGATTACGGATGATATCGAGAGTGTACAACAACTAGGATTTTTCAATGAAGTACATTTCTAGGCCATCAAAGGACCCAAAATTTCATAGATCCCAATTCTAAAGGTGTCCAAGATCATACAAAAGGGGAAGACTATATTATACATCTTAAATAGGTTATACATTCATGCACTAGAATATTTACAAGTTACATTTCTATAAGTGAATATTCTATAGGATTTGCACTCCCAGATTCTTCATGTATAACTATGTATAGTGCTCTCTCTCTCATATATTATATACATATATCAAAAGAACCAATCCATTATTCTAACTTATTATAATTGATGTTGGGAGTTAATTTATCATAATAGCTTCTAGTTTTCTAATAGGTTACATACATTTTTATTTGTTACACACATAATAAAAACCTAATTAAAAACTTAAAAATGGTGTAATGGTTGTTAAGAGATTGTTCAAGGACTTGGTTTCATCCAATCGATGAGGGTTAATCCAATCCAATGATCCCATGTTTGGTGATTTTTACACAAAAGAAAACCATGTATATTGGAAAAACCTATATGTTTCCAAGTTTAACTATTCATTACCAATAAGATTATTCAAATGGAATGAAATTTTGGTGCATAGAGATAAATTCAAGGTGCATTATATAAACTAACATATACCAAAGTAGTCCTTTTTTATAGAGATTTTTTTACATTATTTATTTATAAATAAGTGTGAATTAGGTTTCCATGTATAAAGATGCAAGGTGGTGATTTTCAATTATGTATATATTTATCTAGCGATGCCCAACAAAGGACTATTGTAGAGGATTTCATGATATAATTTGGCGCAAATATGGCCATTTGGTGTCTACGACACTCGGTGTGAAGAATAATGTTGGGCTACCACATTGTTTTATCATATCTTTGAGTTTGTGCTTAAGCTTCGACTAGTAGGATTGAGTTCCTTGTAAGATAAACCTGAAGCACCTTGATTGGTATGTAGTGTGTGCATCTAAGACTGATTTGAGTTCCTCTTGTAATGAAGAGACTATTACGAGTAAACTATCTTCAATATTTTTCTTTGCAAAACAATAGATGTTTCTTGGATTTAGTGGCGCATAAGGTGTAGCATGAAGTAATGGTGGAAACATGGGTGTGATCGAATTCTATTGCCATAGTACCACAAAAATGTAGAGTATAAATTCATTTGGATGCGTTATTGTGTGGATGCTAGAACATAGAAACCTGTGTTGGAAAAAGGCATAGAAATACCATTTAAAATTAAACCTTTGATTTGTATTCATTTCCCAAAAAAGAACTTATAGATGGCCAATTGATAGGTTGGGGGAGATCATGAATGGTTCTTTATAAATAATTTATAATCTACTTGAATTTTGTTTGGCCAAATGGAAGGAGGAAACAAAATATGATGGTCATTGATCATTGCACTTACATTAATTCATCAATTTCCTCATTCGATTATAGTTTGGTGACCTCCACGAGTGTAATGTAGAAATAAATATAATGTAGATTAGAAGAGATATTTGTTAATTCTAAAGGGTGTGTAGTGCATTTTGGTCAAGATGAACATCTTTGTATTACGGGTCATGTTCTATTTTTAATTGCAATTCTTGGGGACACGATATCTACTCAAAAACATTCATACATCTTACTTTCATACCCAATTCACTTGATAACTAAGATATCCATGTATCTCATACTGCGGGCTAGGCAGTTGAAGATGGATGATATATCCTATGGAACGATGATGGTGTGGTTATAATATTTGTATTATCCACCACATGTGTGTTACTTACAGTATTGGATATACTTTTAATACGAGCATCTCTTCAAATTGGGTGAGTGTCTAGATAATATTATGGGCTACACCCCTAAAACCATGTTATTACAACTTGAGAAGTAATCCTTATTTTAAAAATGCACCCAAAATAAACATGGTTACCTTTAAACCGTAGAAACCCTAAAATATTGCATTACACATTTTAAACTTCTATAATCACCCCATAATTACTTCATGGTACATTACGACCACGTTCGACCATTTTTACCACTTTGATATATTTCGTTATTTAATGACCTTCTATGGAAATTTACAACATCATCCCACAATTCCCCTAATCATTCATATCACTCACACATGGTCTCAAATTATTAAATATTCATTCTATGAACCCTATTACATTCATATCCCATTCCTAGGATTAACTAAATAATGGTATTGTTCTTTTTATTCACCCCCTTTCCCATTAGTTAATTTTATTAGCTAATATTTAATATCAAAATAATTAAATAATTCCTACATTATCCATTTATGTCTCATCACTTGTCCATTTAATTAATATTAATTCACTATTTAACATCTCAAGTTAGCTAGAGCATAATGAGTTAATTAAAAGATAAATCAATTAAATACATATGCAAGAACACAAAATAAGAATACAACAAACATACATTTGACTTAACTACATCTCATAAAGCATGACACTTCCAAAAATAAATCAAATCAATGCAAAAGGCTAAAAGTCAAGTCCACTTTTGAGCGAATAAAACAAAATTCAAATAATGAATATTTAATTCTTAAAAAACAAAATCTTTGCCACCTTTGTTAAGCTCAAGAATAAATCATTCCATGCAAGCTCAAACAAGAGTTTATCTCCTCAAATAAATTGGAAACTCAATTTAACAATTCAATTTTGCTTGATTAACTTCAGATCGTAGAAAATATAATTATACAAATCTTATATAATTATACAAATGTTGCTTTAGGAACATCTTCATTTGAATTTATGTGTATAATTTATTTCACGTGAACAAACTTTGTGTGGACAAGAGAAAAACAAATTTCTCGCGAACATTTTTCCTACTTCCTAAAAATTAGTTGGGCAAGGTACCTATTGTTGGGGCTTTGGAACATGTTGAGATGTGTTCAATGCATCTTCGATGTTTTTAATATTTTCATTTAGTATTGTGTTAATGTTATTCATTTATTTTATTCTTTTTTACATTTAAATATAGGTGAGTCATTACATTGTTTGGTGTATTCGGTATTCAATGGAGAATAGTATAATGAACCTATTCTTTGTCATTATACAACTTTTTTCATTATACAACTGTGTCACTATTTCAAATTTTTTTGTCAAATATACAAGACCAAAGTATCTACTTCGTTGAAACCAGTTTTTCCTCCAAATATACATGCTATTAGATAAGTGAGTATAATCATCGGCCCACCATAGTGATAAGACTGGATAAATAGATTCATTCCCCAAAATGAAATATATCCCACGAGGAAATAAGACTTAAACAAATAACATCGGTGGTATATACACATATAAATGCATTGAAATCTGAGTATGTGCATTTACACATAGTCCCCAAATCAGTTTACTATCTGATTAATATTAATTTCAACCCAGATTAGGATAAACGAAATATCCACGAAATCAATGGCAGGTATACAAATTTAATATTATACATATATATTTCTTACTGGGTAGTAGAAAAGAAACTACAAACCCCAAATAACTACACAACCTATTAAATACCGAACCTGTAATGGGTATTCAACCAACCCACCAGGCGAATGAACACAAAAGCACAAGGAGATCATACCCAAAATTTTAGAACCAAAATCAATGACTTATTAAAGCTACCTTAGCTATATTTCACCATTTACACAATCGCATAAAAATAGAGAATAAAATTTCAGAGATTTATTTTCTTGATATTATAACGGCGTAAACTAAAAAGAAGGGAATAAAAACATCTCAATGTCTGTAAATTCTATCCCAGAATCCTTCTTAGAGTCGTTCCAGCAATCACAAAAGATATTCGAGTTCCCCAGGTTTTATGAAGATATAAGCCATAATCCGCACAAATCAATTTATATTTTCCCCGAGAAAATAACTCTATATATTGTATGCACAGATCTCTCAAAAGTGCAGCTCGAATCATTGAAACATAAAGTTCCACTCCAGAATGGCATCGCCCAATTCAGGGCCAGACTAAACTAAACCAGAGCATCACAATGAACTCTATTTTCCATGCAAACACACAGCTGATAAAAAACTTCATCCCTGCATGTAAAACCAATAGAAAGTCTTCAAACCATGTGGATAACAATGAAAAGAAAATTCTTGATGCAAATAGCTTCCCGATGGAGCTTCTCGCAATTCCCCAAAATATTAGATTCCATAATTGCTCTCTACGCCACGTAGTGGATGTTAAATTTACCATCTAACGCCAGTTCTAACTTTCCTCCAAGTTTGGTAGACCTTCTAACAATTTTATCCCAGATCGAACTTGCATGGGTTGGTTGACTTATTTTTTGAACCATAATGCTTATTAAACAATAACTAAACACTTAATAACCAAATTTAAGCCGATGCCCATGTATGGGAAATGACCCTTTTGTATCAATTTATCAGTTCTTACAAATACCTGCACGGCATTCCCAAATGGTTCGGTCAAAGAGATCAATTATAATCATTATAATGTGATTTAGTATGCATGGCACTCATCTAATAAACCATGATGAGGTCGGTCAGGACCTTAGTTTAAAACAATACGACCTTGTTATATTTGAAATATCATTCAAAGATATACCTTAAAACAATTAAAAAGGCTTAGTAATTTAATGCCCCCACATCGTAGTCTTTGACCATTTTCATTAAAAATAGTTATGGATAGCTTACCTTAAAGTATGGTCAAAGGTTGTATAACTATATGTTTTTACAATTTTTGATTTTGGTCTAGATCATACTACAAATCAAACAATCTTTTAAGTTATTCATGTGATCTTATGCTAACTGGTTCATTGATAACTCAACGAAGTTTGATTGGTGAAAATATTGATCAACCCAATCAATTCGCGATCCAATGCATAATGAAGCCAATCCATCAATAAATAGAGTCTCATATGCTATGAACAATTGAGTTGATAGCCAATATCAATAACCAAATCAACATTTTCTTGAGATATAACAATTTGAATTGTCATACGAGTATAAATATTTTTAGGTCAACCTTTACCTTGACTTGACAATCCCAAGTTTTACTTGTTACCATTGCATGCCATATTATCGTTGTGTGATCAATGATTGTTGTAACATCAAAGGATGTTACTATATCCTTTAAACAATCATTAATTTCAACATGCAAGATGAGTCGGGATATTAATAATAGGTACATCAACCAAACAGTGTATCATTGTTTATAAGTCGCTTGAATATAACAAAAAGAAGAACAAACTTACCAATAAGCTCAACAAGAATTAGTTGCATGAACTTTATAAATAGTCTGCAATTGCAAGGTGAGAAGTGCAGGTGCAACGTTGGATATGCACCTACACATTCGTACATATTCGCTTGCAAAAGTACATGTGTGAATGTATGATTGCATATGCAACCTCACATCAACACACACTCGCCTTGCTCCCCGCAAGCATTTAATAAACCATAACTCATTTTGCCTCGAAAACAAAATGACAAAGCAGATGTAACATAATACATACAAGGAGAGAGGAAAATGCCAATATCAAAGTATAAATATAGCAATATGAGAAAAATAATGAAAACAATGGTTCAATCAAGATAGAGATCAAGTTACAAGTAAGTTCACAAACAAAACAAAGGAATGTAATATTTTGTTATTAGTACTTAGTTTGTATTCATGTATTTCTCTAAAAATCTTGATGCAATAGTAGTAACTATCATCTAGGCCACCTATGCCAAGTTAAATACTATTTACATCAATATCCACATTTAAATATGTGCTTAAATTAGTATACTAATTTTTTTACAAAACCTCCTTCGGATTATATTTTGAATGATTTTGTACTCTATTCCACATTGTAAAAATATGTTGTAACAAGTTGTTGAGTTTAGGAAATTGTTGTTTAATTTCCATCAATTATATATATTTTGCAAAATCAACCACTTCTCTAAATTAATAAGAATTTTGAAGATACTATACACAAAATGCTTATATATATTAACTTCATTAGTAATTTATTCAACTTCAATAGTCACATTGGGACTCTTACTAATAATTTTTAAAATCAAAACTTGACACACCATACAAACTACACATGAATTACAAAATTCTTTTATAGGAAAATACATAATGAAGAAAACCCACTTGTTTAGTTAGATTGATTGACAATAACTTTTCTATTTTTTCATTTTAAATTAACAATAGGAAGTCACAACACAAAACCCACGAAATTGGAGTGACTTAGGGGAAATTGGTCATTCATCACTTCGACAATTTAGCATGGAACAAGCCACAAACAACTTTGTAAGTTTATTTAAGTACTAATCTAGAATCTAAATTTTAATTTAGACATGCACACACATACAATGTAAATTGGGTTGTAGGATGGGATACACAACTATATAGTTAATAAACAAGTGTAAGAGTAGTTGGAATGCCATGGATGGGACGTCGATGTGTTAAACAATTGGGCACAATTTAGTGGCTTTGTGCCAATAAGACATTATTTAAACTATTTAGTAATTAATTAGTTGCAATTAAAATGATCTATTCAATATAAATTAGATATTATGTAGTTAAATATGTATTTAATTATATAATTATATGGGGATAGACCATCAACTAGAGAGGATGATTATCATGATGATTTAGACTACAATGGTGAGTTATTGCATATACTATCCACATAAACAATGAGCACATTAGTGAGGATTGTGGGGATGGTCATGAGGATGATAGCTCATAGTCATAATTTATTTATTTATATTGAAGGACAACACATTTTAAAATTTTTATGAATACTCATAGTCATAATTTACTTATATATGTATTATAGACAAGAAATTGTTTATTGTCTCATTCAAACTATTATTTTTCATCGAAAATCTTTGCAGACATCTTTTTTTATTGAATTGTTATATAATATAATATACGTAATAACATCAAATTTCTTAATAAAAATTATGTAAGAATTTTTAAAATCAATATTTTGGATTATACTTTATGATCCAACATTAAGATGAAAAAGAATTATGTCGGTATCATATAAACAAACTCTTTATATAAATGTGTAGTAGTTATTATTGAAGCCTCAAATAGAACAAAATATATTAATAGCTCAAAATTCCTATATTAAATAATGATTATTGTCTAGACCTATTAAAAATTAAATGATTTAATTTATATATAATAAATATTTGATCGGATCTATTTCATTTTGCTCATAATCAATTAAATAACTATTTAGGGTTACAAGTTAGTTTTAAAGAAAAAAGAAAAGTCATAGGATTAAAAACTATTTAGAAAGAAAAATATGTAACACTTAAATGGAGCTGAAATTTGATGTCCGTCTGGGACAGTTTTGCATGTTTTATCTGTATTTTACATTTTATAAAATAGTCTATCCGTCCCTATTTGATGTGAAGGAATTTGGCAAAACCGTCATTATCACTATGAACACATTCAATAAAAATATAAATGCAACATTACATAAATATTTAAATAATATATTTTACTGAAAATTTGTTTGTATGGACCACATAATACTTGAAACTTAATCGACGTTCATAAATACATCTATGAAAAATAATGTATTTTTAAAATTATTTAATAAATAAAATATATTTAGCCGAGATGGACGGGCTGTTTAACACTTTTGACGCCATAAATGTTTGGTTTGACTAGTCATTTAATAAGAGAATTGAATTGATGAATAACCTCCTTCCAAAGTAACATATGTCATACCGGTTTAACAAAGCAAATCAGATTAAAAAGTACGTGATATCCGGGATAAGGAAAATCAAGACAGGCGGGATTTTCGTCTGCCAAGCGCATTATCGAATAGCCGGTCAATGAAAAAAAAATTATTAAGCGGGGGTGATGATATTATGAGGACATATCTTGAACATTTCTGTATATTGACTTTTATCTGCTTTCTGTATAAATGCAGATCCGGTGTTGGGTTTCATTCCACAGCGCCTCACCATGGCAGAAAAACCCATATTTCTAACATTGCTTTTAACAGCAATTACTTTGGTGGCTGCAGTGGAAGCGGATTGCTCCAAGGAAGAAAGTTGCAGAGACAAAAATGAAGCTCTGCGTCTCAAGCTTGCAGCAATCGCCTCTATTTTGACGGCCAGCACGATAGGCGTTTGCCTGCCCATCGTGGGGAGAAGCATCAGTGCTCTCAGCCCCGATAAAGATGTCTTTTTTATCATCAAAGCATTCGCCGCAGGAGTTATTCTTGCAACTGGTTTCGTTCATATTCTTCCCGATGCCTTCGATTCTCTGGGCAATGAATGTTTGAAGGGAGCTTGGCAGAAGTTCCCTTTTGCTGGATTTATAGCCATGTTGGCGGCAGTTGGCAGTCTCATTGTAGATGCCGTGGCCACTGGATATTATCAACGTGCTCACCTCAGGAAACAACAGCCATTAAAGATGGTTTCAGGAGCAGAAATAATCTCACAAGTTGGCGACATTAGTGGGGAGTTGGAACATCAGAGCCACGCGAGTCATCATCATCATCATACGCATGATACCTCTGCTCAAGCCTCTGTTTCATCTCTGTTACGCAACCGTGTTATTTCTCAGGTAACCCAAATCAATCTCTATGTATAATTTCAGCCAGTTTTTGAGATGGTTAATCTAATTTGTGGAACAGGTGTTAGAGCTTGGAATAGTTACCCACTCTGTGATAATTGGAATTTCGTTGGGGGCATCTGAAAGTCCATGCACCATAAGACCTCTGGTTGCAGCTTTGTCATTTCATCAGCTTTTTGAAGGAATGGGGCTCGGTGGATGCATAGTTCAGGTGATCAATCTAAAGTAATTGCTATTGCTTAGTTTTCGCTCTGCCTAAATCTCACATATGACATATGTTGGCAAGTTTTTATTTGTTTTGAGGATAGATTCAATATTTTAATTTGATGCAATAATGATCATAGGCCGGATTCAAAAACAAATCGACAGCAATCATGGCATTCTTCTTTTCGGTGACTACACCGATTGGAATTGCAGTGGGAATCGCAATCTCGTCCGCATATAATGAAAATAGTCCGACGGCTCTGATTGTTGAGGGATTGTTCGACGCAGCCTCTGCAGGAATTCTGATTTACATGTCACTGGTGGATCTTCTTGCTGCAGATTTCCTGAATCCGCGAATGCAGAGCAAAGTAGGGCTTCAAGTGGGGGCATATATTTCTCTATTGTTTGGAGCCGGTGCCATGTCTTTGTTGGCCAAATGGGCCTAATTCACTTCAATATACTCATCATCTTATCATTGTAATTGTAATTGTAATTTAGACTCTGTAATGTTCATTATATGTTGATGTTGTCATTCATCCGATTGACTTTTATAGGTCGACATATAATTGAGACTGACAAACTGGGTAGCTGACTACAATCTGTGATTATCTCATAAACACACATTTTTAATGCGGAAAAAAACAAGTAGTCATAATAATTAAATAGTATAATAAGGAAATCCGATTGAATAAATCTTCAAATTATCACAATAAATTATTGTTCATAAAATAGGAAAATCTAAACTAAACAAAGTCAACACGAAAAAACTAAACGGTGGCAACAAAGAAACTCATAGAAAACAGAATGTTGTCATCCATACCATTGACTTTTTATTATTATCTGTTCAAACTATCAGTATGTCTTCATCGGTTGGATCCGCTTTATTTTAAATCCGAATGCATACGCATACCAGAAATGTTGATAAACCCACTTCACAATATTCATTACAAAGTTATGTCGACATATTGATAAGGCTGTAGCTCAGCGTCATTGATTACCACGTAAAGGAAACATTCATAATGGAATTTATATTCCTCCCTTGAAGATAAAAATTTGATGAAAAAAAAAAATCTAATAAATTCATACGGCTGAAATTGAACAATGCACTATTCTTCATGAGTATTTCTAAAATGAATAGGTATGAGGAATTTTTATTTATCTTCATCTTTATTTTATGATGAAATAGAACCATATTATTGTAAATAAAATATTATAGATGATTTTATTTTTTTAAATAGAAAAAAGGTTGTATGGAAGATTGTCACAAAAATCTCACACTAGGCTAAACTTAGCCATCATTGTGAAATCTTTTAAGCCTGGAGTATGATGTCGTGGAAGTGAAATAACCAAAATAAGATAGTGAAACTTGTCTCAGTGAGAAGGAAGAGCTCACCCAACTCAACAAGGAGGTGAGGAGCCCCAACATCCATGTTATATGTATGCAATAGATAGTGGCGTCATAGGGGAGACTACCCAACTCGACACTAAGAGTAATAGCGATAACAAATTTTGCAGAAAACTTTCCCCTCATAATACCTTTTCAAGATTGCGAAGAGGGCAAGGCACAAGAAAAGTGCAAAGAGTGTTTCCCTAGTGGTCCAAGAGGGTCTCAAGATGGGAAACCTCTAAAGCTACATCATGCTTACACTTGTCTCAAAGAAAAACACATCAAAAACTATCATAGCTTTATCGTATGTTGATAAGCTACAATCAAATTGACAGAGTTAGTCAAAACTATTGAATTTCTTTCCTTCCAAATAAAAGAAGAATTTTTACTCTAAAAATAATTATAGATCTGGTTACAATCAGCAAGAAGTACATGCTAGTCCCCTAAGAAGATATTTTATCAAAGAAAAGATTCCACTTTGAACCATTTGAAGATTTTATGGATCTAGGTCTAGGTTTATTTTGACCTTCTAGAAACACCATAAATAACAATTACATGAGCGCTTCCAAGTGTCCACAAAATGAACAAGTGGGTTGACGGGCCTATAAATGTATAAGGTCACGACCGAGGTGGGGACTGTGGCAAAGAAGGCACCACACAAAGTGAGATAGCTCAAAGGTTCTAAGATGGCATTCCGTGAGTGTATCAAACTTTTGTTTCAAATTGTTAGCAATTTACTAAAGGGACCACCGAACATTGAGCTTGTGAACCATGGGAAAATGCCATGACAAAAGATCACAACCCTTTCGAGTGAGAAATTTTAAAATATTTTTCGAGTAACAAATTTTGCAGAGACATATTCTCCTCATAATACCTTTTCAAGATTACGAAGAGGGTAAAACACAAGAAAAGTGCAAAGAGTGTTTGCTAGTGGTCCAAGAGGATCTCAAGGTGGGAAACCTCTAGAGCTACCTTCCATGATTACACTTGTCTCAACGAAAACACATCAAAACTATCATAGCTTTATCATATGTTGATAAGTTATAATCAACTTGACACGAGTTAGTCAAAAATATTGAATTTCTTTCTTTCCAAATAAAAAATGATTTTTTACTCTAAAAAAATTCTAGATCTGGTTGCAATCAGCAAGAAGTACATACTAGTCCCCTAAGAAGATATTCTATCAAATAAAAGATTCCACTCCGAACCATTTGAAGATTTTATGGATCCAAGTCTAGGTTATTTTGACCTTCTACAAACACCATAAATAACAATTGCATGATGTAATAATGCCCACATTTTCAACACCAAAATACAACAGTAAAATTATCGAATACTATTTTTTTTTTTACTTTAATTGCATACTACACAACACCACATGGGATCCAAATAAAGAAACTCAACATCACATAGGACACTTACATAAACATGAACCTACTCATACAATAGGATAACATAGGGTACGTATCAATGTCTTACTCAAATGACATAAACCAGGACACTGACCCAATAACAATAAGAAACATAGATAGGCATACTCCACGACATGGCCTTTTCATGGTTTACATATTCATTACATTTAGGTTTCCATTATATAACCTAATAGTTTTCAATGGAATTAAACACATAAGGTTTAAAATTTCCTATTTTTCAAACTTCAATTACTTTATTTTGCAACGAATTAGTCTTTAACGGGGAGTGCACAGTTAGCTCATTTCTCCAATTCCATTAGTTATTCATAGCTCATTTGTTAAATAAATTCATTTTAAACACTTACGAGTCTACTAATATTCAATTGTTATATTAAAATTTTGTTTCGAAAATTGCTTCCTTGACTATAGTTGTCTGAAGAACACATATCCTCGACCCTTCATTCCTTTACAACTAGGCTGCATATTTTTGTTTAACATTTCACCTATAGTGGTTCCTTTCAAATTTTCTAATTTCTCTTATGCAAATAAATTTATATAGCTTGATTGTGATTAGGAACATATATACACACATGCACCTTCTAATATTTGACTTAAGAATTTGTTTGAGAAATACGTGTTTACTTGGTTTGGAAAAATAATCTCGTTACAAGGAGGAAAGTTCATAGGAAGAAAAAAGAAGGTTACTAGATCAATAGAAAACCTAGCCTGAGTTCATTTCATAGCATTGTTTAATACTAACAATACATTATTTTAATCTTCAAGTTATTACAACCAACTATGTAAATTTATTAATTAATTTGTATCATTCTTGATTCACAATCCGTTGTTCCAATTAGGAATTCATATTTTCACAATCATATTGCACATGGAAGGGTACATTACACCTATGTTCCCCTTATAGATATTTTTCCTTTAATCTAAGTGAAAAATTTCACATTTCAACTACTTTTGTTTCATCATCTTAAGGGCTCACTCTCAGTAGTAACGAATTAATTACATGTTTTGACCATAGGATCTACTTCTTGAGTGATCCTAGATTTATTATATTCCTAACTACGCCAAGAGTTATACTAACTTTTACAAGTCCAACTAGAGTACAATCTCCTTATCTCACAAGACCTTGGCTACAGATGCAAGTATCCCATTCTCAAGGTTACATTTTATTATTTCATTAGTATCATTGTTTAATCCACAATTATGCAAACAAATCATGTGACCATGCTTCATATTTGTTTTTGGTTGATTAGATTGCTGTAGTATTCATGGAGCTCTACTTTATCACATTCAGTTTATGATCACATATGACATTTTAGTTGGTTTTGACATCACTCAATGGTGTACCATTTTCATCGTGGTCATTTCTTAGTTTAATCTTATTTACCCTTTTACCGACTACATTTACATGGTTACTTTGGTCTTGTTAAAACATCATTGAATCACAACACCCCTTATGTTTACACAAGTGGATATGCTTGAGCTCACAAAGGTGTGATTGGGTAACATGGGTACTATCTCCAAGTTGTGGGACTTGCTACTTGAGATAGACCTCCGAGAAAAGCTAATTCTTGCTCCTAAACTACCCGCCACAATCTACTCTAATGCGGAAAAACTAACCGCTTAATCTAAAATTTTGAAGGGAATGTTGTATATATCTTCCCCCTTGGGTAGATATAGACAAATGGAAGATTATGGAAATCAAAGAAACTCGACTTTAAAATTTATTGCGCCCATGGCGCAGGTAAAAGGCACACATCAGAAGGTGTCGACACAAAAATGGATGCCCCCATGGCACAGGTAAAAGGCGCACATCAGAAGGTGTCGACACAAAAATGGATGCGCTTGGTGCGAGTAAAGCGCACATTAGAAGGTTTCGACACAAAAATGGATGCACCCATGGCGCAGGTAAAAGGTGCACATCAGAAGGTGTCGACATAAAAATGGATGTGCCCATGGCGTAAGTAAAAGGCGCACATCAGAAGGTGTCGACACAAAAATGGATGCACCCATGGCGTAGGTAAAAGGCACACATCAGAAGGTGTCGACATAAAAATGGATGCGCCCATGGCGCAAGTAAAAGGCACACATCAGAAGGTGTCGACACAAAAATGGATGCACCCATGGCATAGGTAAAGGTGCACATTAGAAGGTGTCGACACAAAAATGGATGCGCCCATGGCGCAGGTAAAAGGCGCACATCAGAAGGTGTCGACACAAAAATGGATGCACCCATGGTGTAGGTAAAAGGCACACATCAGAAGGTGTCGACACAAAAATGGATGCGCCCATGGCGCAGGTAAAAGGCGCACATCAAAAGGTGTCGACATGGAAAAAGTCACACCTTGGCACACGTAAAGGGCGCATGACACAGAGTGTCGACATGGAAAAATTTGTGCCTTGGCGCACGTAAGGGTATGTCGACATAAGGATGGATGCGCTAAGGCACACCTTTAGGAGGCGCAACATTTTGAGTCTTGACAGAGCGAGACCACGGCGTAGATTTTCGATGACCATAAATTTTCATAGGGAGCTCGGATTCATGCAAGGTTGGAATTTTCAGAAAGCTTACGAGGTCCTCTATCCAACTACGACTGGATATCTTTAATTGGGTGGGAACAAGTTCTTAAAAATTCAAAATACAGTTTTCCACTTTTTGGGTTTGCTAGGATTCTCACCTACCACCATAATGAGATGAATTAAATGCAACCTAGAGGTGGTTGGGGTAGATGTGGATTTCCTCTCTCTTTTCTCTCTCATTCTTCATATAAATTGTAAGGAGGGGCTTCTTTCTAAAGGTTGGACATTCTTGTTTTGCCCCTCCCTTCTTCTCTTTGGCAGGTGAATTTGTGGATTTCAAACCTCCCATCTAAAATTGTAATGCAACTTTGCCTCTTGGCATTTTGTAGTGTGTTGTATCAATATTTGGAGCAAATAATGCATGTCTATGGATGATTCTCAACCCTCTCTGTGTTCATTTGCATCCTCTTGATCTTTCACTGCAAATCTGGTTATCTCGTGCATAATCCCGCATTACATTTTTATGGTTTGTGTTTATTGGCAAGACAGTGTTCTTCATTCCTCGGTGCATCACCTTTGTTAGTTTAGGTTTGTTTTTATGCATCTTCTTACCCTATCTCCTTGGCAAGTTAGATTATTTTTGAGTGAACCCTCTGCATTTTTACGGGTACATCTGAACAGAGGAATAGGAACCGGCCTTCATTTGGAGAGATTTTCGATTTCGCAGGTCCCACACTTGGGAAAAGCTCCATGTTATATAATCGCACTGAGAGTCTTAGCCCATCAAGTTGCAGACACTCAGGGGTGCTGCGTTTCGTCACCAATAGTTTTGGCATGCCCTGGTTGGACCAAGAGGTCATTCCACAAGATTTGAAAGAATTTTCAAGAAATTTGGACTAAAAATTGCAGGTTTTACAATTTGATTTTTCACCTTCCAGCTGAACTTTGCAATCGATTTTCAAGGGCTTAACTTGCTCAAAACAAGTCAAAATTTGACCGAGTTGATAGATTGGGGGTATTCTTCAAAAGGGTATTCTTAGATTTTGAGATTTTGATTTTCAAAATTTCATGGTTTTTGGTATTTTGGGTTTTCCCGGTTGCCTTGCATGACCTTGAGTTTCACCTGTACCTTTTCGGATATTAGTAGTTGCACATCAATACCCCATAAAGAATTGAAGAGATGTATCTTCCTGGTCCTTCAAGTTTTAATTTCTATTTTTAATATTGTCGGGTTTTGTGTGTAATTTGGCAAAATCCAGCCTTTTGAGGCTCATTCTCTAACACATCTGCAACTCGAAGGGATAGAATTCGGTGGTATAAGCGACACAAGTTTCCCGAGTGCACATGAGAAGAATTCGAACCAGTGTCGATACTCGAGAAGAGGGGCTATTTTTCCACTTGCAACTATCACTAGGAAGAGGAAGGAGAGGAAGAAGACCACAAAGATCACTATCTCCACCTAACAGGACTTTATCAACCCCTCCACCTGGTAGACCTTTCATCCAATCAACAAGGGTCCTCAGGCCAATTAGAATGGTGCAACCACCGAATCCCTTTGTCAATTTCACTGGCAGTAGCCTACTTGCCCTCAATGCACAGAATCTAGTTCCAATTGCAACATTGAAGAACATTCCATTTTTCACTAGAGAAAACCATACCACTCCTGGTGATCATGTCAAAGACATCACCAACGTTTGTGCAATCCATGAGATAAACGAAATGAATGTTGTTTGTCAATTGCTAGCATATTCATTTAAAGGAAGGCATTGCAATGGTTTAGGAGCCTTGGAGAAAAGGGAGACAATTTGTCTCTACTAGAATAATTGACAACTATCAAGAGAGCTCCCAATGAGCGACTTGCGACTTCAACTTCAGATTTCAAAGGTCTTGGGGTAGGATTCTAGTGGTTTGTTAGGCCAACAGTGAAGGTGCTTTTCTATACTATCTTAAGGCTTTGAATTGATATTTCTATGTTAATTCGGTCTATGGGAGGCACAACCTTACCTGCCACTTATAGCATTGCCATTAGGGCTGAAAACCTGTCTTATTCAAGCTCGTAAGGTAGGCTCCGAGGCCTCCCATGCCCTTGTATCCAAACTTAGAAAATCCAAGCACTAGTCAAACACCCACTTTGGCTCCTATTCCCACTCCTAGAAATCAAAGTTCAAATGAAACTTCTACTTCATCCTCTAGTGCTTCAAATGAACTCGAAGAGGTCATGAAACAATTGCAAAATTTGGGAAATGAGCTAGTTACACTCAAGAGGCAGTAGGCCCAAAGCTTTAGACCTTCTTATCAGCCTCAAGCTCAACCTAATAGGCAACCATACTAGCCCAATAGGCCACCCAATCCAGCTGCAAATCAAATCCAAGTAAGGCCTCCCGCCAATAGACCATTTCAGCCCTATAACCCCAATATTTCATCTACTTCTAAATCATTAGTGCCAGTCCAAAACAACATAGCTCAAGAGTATGATTGGTGTTTCCCATGTAATGAACCTCACAACCAATCTATGTGCTTTAAACCAAGCCTTGATGGTGAAAACTACTAGCGTTGAGGGTGAAGTGAGTCAAGAAGCAAATCAGCAACAAGGGACATCTCAACAAAACACAGCTCCAAATGATACCGCACTTGTGAATTGGCAAGCTGAGGATTTTTGTGGCATGAATCAAGCAATTTCTCGAGTGTAGCGCTTAACACAGATCAAAGAAGAGGAATATTGGTGAAGGGTAGTCATTGGATCCAAGTGATCTACAACCTTCCATCACTCCACAAGGTGTTGGTAAGCAAAATACGCCCAAAACACGTAAGGACAGCCCAAACCACCTTCTAAACCAACCCAAATGCTAGCTATTTCTGCCCATGCACAAGAGAGGAATATGCAACCTAAAGGACAACAAAGAGATCTTTCATACCCATTTAGCATCATTGATCAAATGAAGAAGACAAATGTGAATATATCAATGTGGGAATCTTTATCCATCCCAGGCCAAAGAGATCTTCTACAAGCTGCCATGAAGAATTGGTCAACTTCAAACCAAGCAGTCCATATGCGAGAGAACGTCCTCACAAATGCTACTCAGCTTGAAGGGAGTCATGGAGGACAACAAGGTAAAGTTTTGAAGCCCCCTCCATTCTATGTTTCATTAATCATTGGCAATAAACTAGTACACAATTGCATGATTGATTCTGGGGCAAGTAGTTTTGTCATGCCCAAGCAAATAGCTGATCAGTTGGGTCTCTAATATGAAGTCATATCAAAGGGGGTAGTGCAATTGGATGGGATAGCAGTAGAAATGGTGGGAGTGATTAAAAGTTTGAATCTTACCTTGCATGCATGCCCCAATGTTACCGTTTTGCAAGATGTGTCAGTGATAGATTTGCCACCACTCTTTTCCCTATGCTTATCAAGGGATTTCATAGCTAAAATTGGAGCCTACTTATCTGCTGACTGGTCACACATGTTGTTCAGAACAAGATATGGTACTAAGGTCACAATCAGATCTGAACCAATTGCAAACTTCCATATTGAGCGTCATACTCCAAGCCGATCAATGCCAAATGTTCAAAGATTTGATCAAGAAGATTATCAAAGCACGAGATGAAGTGACACCAAATTTGAAGCATCCCAGTTTGACTTTGGATGAATGGGCAAGCAAGGTACATGCTTTTGATCCTGCAAAAAGTAGAAGAATTTGATCTAGGAGTCTATTGCATACATGAAAGAAACCACCTATTCCTAACATCACCAAACCGGACCATAAGGATGAGAATGAGGTATGACAGGTTATTTTTCGATGGATCAAGGAGTAGGCAAGGTGCGGGAGGATGAGTTATGCTTGTTTCACCTCAAGGCAGCAAATATTATTTAGCTTTCCGTTTCTAGTTTTCTGTTCAAACAACACGATTGAATATGAGGCCTTGATTCATGGACTTCATTGGGCCAGGAAAAAGGGCATAAAGAACTTGCAGGTGTTTGGAGATAGTGAGCTGATCGTCAATCAAGTCAGGGGACAACATGCTACAAAGAATGAACTGCTGAAGAACTATAAGAACATGGTGTGGGACCTCGTTGAGGATTTCGAAGCTTTCAACATCGTGTCCATACCTAGGAAGAAAAATGAAGCCGCGGATAGGCTCGCATTGATTTGTTGGAGCAACATTTGATGTGGTTGAAAACATCAAAAGGGAAAAAACACAACCACATGTCCATGTGATTGTGAGGCCAGCAGCTCCAAATAATAACACAAGGCAGCGGTGTTTGAGAACGATCAACGGATCGATCAATTTATTACAAGAAGAGGCTGAATTCTCAGCTAGGAATCAAGCCGATTAGAGCAGAGATGGTATGGGGATCAAGTAGTGCAAACTACGTGTGGACAAACAAGCTTCCTAAGGGTTTAGTAACGTTGCGAGTCTATCTTCAACCCTAATGACCAATTCCGTAAGGAAAAGGCTAACCTACGAGGTCAAGAGAGAAGATTCGAGAGCCAATTCCGATTGGGAAGGCAAAACACTTCAAATTGGTAAAGTGGCCACTTTGGCGGGAGAAATTAGATTTCATACGGCTTTGCCAAGAATTTCCAGATGTCTTCACTTGGAGCTATGAAGACTTGAGAGGATTCAATCCGAAGTTGGCACAACATACCATAGAATTGGATCCAGATGCTAAGCCCATCAGGCAGAAGCAGAGACCTGTCAACCCTCACATTGAGCCTCTAATGAAGAAAGAGTTAAACAAGCTAATAGAGGAAAGCATTATATTCCTGATCAAGCACTCAAGTTGGGTTGCAAACTTGGTTCCGGTCAGGAAGAAGAGTGGAGAAATCAGGTTGTGTGTGGACTTCCGAGACCTCAACAGGGCATCTCTCAAAGACCATTACCCGCTTCCTTCAATGGAACAAATATTGCAAGTAGTATCTGGTTCGGAGAGATTCTCTCTCCTAGATGGCTACTTAGGGTATAATCAGGTAATGGTGAAAGAAGATGACCAGTTCAAGACGGCTTTCACCACCAAATGGGGCACCTATGCCTATAAGAAGATGCCATTTGGGCTATCAAATGCTAGAGCCACTTTCCAAAGGGCAATGGATATGGCATTTAAGGGGTTAATCAATAACATAGTTCTGATATATCTTGATGACATCACTGTATTCTCCAAAAATGCAGTGGATCATCTCTTTCATCTGAGGCAAGTATTTCAGAGGTGTAGAAGATTTGGGGTATCATTGAATCCCAAAAAATGCATATTCTTGGCTCACGAAGGAAAAATTCTAGGCCATATTGTTTCAAAGGAGGGGTTGACGATTGACCCAAAAAGAGTTGAAGTAATTCGAGCGTTGCCATTGCCAAGTCACAAGAAGGCTCTTCAAAGCTTCTTAGGAAGGATCAATTTTGTCCGCAGGTTTGTTCCAAACTTTGCAGCTCTCGTAAAGCCAATAACGCTGATGTTGAAAAAGAGCATGAAATTTAAGTGGACATCTGAAGGCAAGGCAAGTTTTGAGGCAATAAAAGAGGCTATATCTCAAGCCATGACTCTTGTCAATCCAGAATTCTCCAAGGATTTCATGCTATATGCCTTCGGTGGTGGAGACACAATTTCTGCAATCTTGGTATAGAAAAACAAGGAAGGATTAGAACAACCAGTTGCTTTCTTCAGTCAAGGCTTGGAGGAATACGAAAATAGGTACTCTTTCATTGAAAAGCATGTCCTCGTAGTGATCAGGAGTTTAAAGAAATTCAAGCACCTAGTCTCAAACAATAAGATCCAATTATTGGTCTCTCATGCGGGAGTCAAGGACTTCCTTCTAAACAAGGATTTGAATGAGAAACGTGCAGGATGGATCACTCGTGTCATGGAATATGACATTGAAATTAAGGTCACTAAGCTAGTCCATGGAAAGGGATTATGTGAACAACTAGCTTTGAGTCAACAAGTTGAAGGAGGTGATGAAAGAGAGACTGTCTTGTACATGTAGGATGGTTAAGAACAAGAAAATAATGATGTGGCCACTCCTTGTTGGACTCAGAATATGATATACTTCCTACAGGTAGGCCTATGCCCTCCAAAATTGAGCAAAGAAAAATGGAGATACTTCAGATTACAAGCCATTCCATATGTGCTTGTTGATGGTGTTTTGTTCAAGAAAGACATCAATGGAGTTCTATTAAGGTGCATTGGGACAGGTCAAATTGAGAGGGTGTTACAAGATTTTCATGATGGAGATTCTGGAGGACATTTTCCCCACGGATAACAGCTCTCAAGATAATGAAGGTAGGGTATTATTGGCCCACAGTGTTCAATGATTGCTATACATGGATAAGAAAGTGTAAGAAATGTGCACTCTTCACAGGAAAAGAAAGACTAGCAACACTTCCATTGCACCCAATTTTGGTTGACCAACCATTTATGCAATGGGGATTGGATTTCATCGGGGTCATCAATCCAAACTCAAGCCAAGGCCACAAGTGGATTCTCACGGCAATGGACTATTTCACCAAGTGGACCGAAGCAGTAGCGCTCAAAGAGGCAAATGAGTCTAACATACTAGACTTTTATGAAGGAATAGTGACCAGGTTCAATGTGCCGACCACTATCATATCAGATAATGCATTGGCATTCATAGGTTCCAAGATTACATAATGGGCTGTCAAGAATGGAATCTATTTGAGCACCTCTTCAAATTATTACCCGCAGGGTAATGGACAAGCAGAGTCCATGAACAAGAATTTGCTAAGAATCATCAAAAGGACTCTGGATGAAAACCAAAGGACATGGCATACCAAGATAAAATCAGCATTATGGGCTGACAGGATAACACCAAAGAGATCTACAGGTAATTCTCCCTACAAGTTGGTCTATGGGAAAGAGGCAATATTGCCTATATCATTAGAATTGCCAACATTAGAGCTCATGAAGTAGTTGGAGTTATCTGAGTTTGAACCAATGGAGGCCAGGTATGCAGAGTTGATGGAATTGGAAGAAATAAGAGAACATGCAGTTCTGATGATTGAGAAGGATCAGGCCCTAGTAAAAAGATGGTTTGATAAGAAAGCAAGAGCAAGGACCTTCAGGAAGGGGACCTAGTTCTAAAATGGGATGCAGATCGGGCAAAGCCAGGAAAGTATTCCAAGTTTGATGCCATTTGGAGTGGCCCCTACATGGTCACGGGATGTAAAATTAGTAATGCCTTCCAATTGTCTACATTGGATGGAGAGGAACTTCCGATTCCGGTTAACGAAATCTATCTTAAACATTGCTACTAAAAGGAGAAGGTTTACCCTTGTAAATATTAGCCTAGATTTCAAATTCCTCTAAGTGTGTATGCACATTGTCTTGTTGTAGTTAGGTTTCAATTTCCCTAAGTGCTTTGGCACAGGTTTTTGTTGCTCTCAGGTTGTTTTCTACAGTTCAGAGTGCTGTCAGAGAAGAAGTTGCGGTATCAGGCTCGGGATCAGATATCAGGTTGGTTTTAGGTTATTGCTTATGACTCCATGCCCAATGGATTGCTAAAAGGCCACTGATCTTCTACCTAGCAGGTAGGTGATCCCATTGAGTCACCAAATTGTTGTATATATCTTCCCCCGGGTAGATATAGACAAATGGAAGAATATGGAAATCAAAGAAACTCAGACCCCAAAATTTATTGCGCCCATGGCGCGCAGTAAAAGGTGCACATCGAAAGGTGTCGAAACAAAAATGGATGCTCCCATGGCACAAGTAAAAGGTGCACATCAAAAGGTGTCGACACAAAAATGGATGCGCCATGGCGCAAGTAAAGGGCGCACATCAGAAGGTGTCGACACAAAAATGGATGCGCCATGGCGCGAGTAAAAGTGCACATCGAAGGTGTCGACATAAAAAGGATGCGCCCATGGTGCAAGTAAAAGGCACACATCATAAGGTTTCGACACAAAAATGGATGCGCCCATAGCGTAGGTAAAAGGCGCACATCATAAGGTGTCGACACAAAAATGGATGCGCCCATGGCGCAGGTAAAAGGCGCACATCAGGAGGTGTCGACACAAAAATGGATGCGCCGCAGTGGCGCAGTAAAAGGTGCACATCGAAGGTGTCGAAACAAAATGGATGCGCCCATGGTGCAGGTAAAAGGCGCACATCAGAAGGTGTCGACACAAAAATGGATGCGCCCATGGCATAGGTAAAAGGCACACGTCAGAAGGTGTCGACATGGAAAAATTCGTGCCTTGGCACACGTAAAGGGTGCATGACACGGAGTATCGACATGGAAAAATTTGTGCCTTGGCACACATAAGGGTATGTCAACATAAGGATGGATGTGCCAAGGCGCACCTTCAGGAGGCGCAACATTTTGAGCGCTGACAGGAAGTAGACCCTGGCGTAGATTTTCAGATGGCCATAACTTTTCACAGGGAGCTCAGATTCATGCAAGGTTGGAATTTTCAGAAAGCTTACGAGGTCCTCTGTCCAACTACGACTGGATATCTTTAATTGGGTGGGAACAAGTTCTTAAAAATTCAAAATATAGTTTTCCACTTTTTGGGTTTCTTTGGGATTCTCACCTACCACCATAATGAGATGAATTAAATGCAACCTAGAGGTGGTTGGGGTAGATGTGGATTTCCTCTCTCTTTTCTCTCTCATTCTTCCTATAAATTTTAAGGAGGGGCTTCTTTCTAAAGGTTGGAAATTCTTGTTTTGCCCCTCCCTTCTTCTCTTTGTAGGTGAATTTGTGGATTTCAAACCTCCCATCTAAAACTGCGTAATGCAACTTTTCCTCTTAGCATTTTGTAGTGTGTTGTATCAATCTTTGGAGCAAATAATGCATGTCAACTGGATGATTCTCAACCCTATCTCGTGTTCATTTGCATCCTCTTGATCTTTCACTGCAAATCTTGTTATCTATGCATAATCTACATTACATTTTTATGGTTTGTGTTTATTGGCAAGACAGTGTTCTTCATTCCTCGGTGCATCACCTTTGTTAGTTTAGGTTTGTTTTTATGCATCTTCTTACCTGTCTCCTTGGAAGTTGGATTAGGTTTTGAGTAAACCCTTTGCATTTTTACGGGTGCATCTCGAATAGAGGAATAGGAACCGGCCTTCATCACGGAGAGCTTTTCCGATTTTGCAGGTCCCACACTTGGGAAAAGCTCCATGTTATGCAATCGCACCGATTGTCTCAACCCATAAAGTTCAGACACTCGGGGGTGCTGCGATTCATCACCAATAGGGACCAAGGAGAGAGAGTACATAAAATGAAAGCCTACACTACAGCGGTGATACACCGAAAAGGAGGGTGTGAGAGTAGTCTTCCAATGTGTGAAAACTAGAAGTAAAGTGCATATTAGGAGGGGTGATAATAGTTCTACACACTGAAAAATGCATTCACAACAATATTTCATACATGAACAATAATAATGGATCCTTGAAAGAGCATAAAGATAGACAAAATACACTTGTAATCAAGGTTGAAGAGGCAAGAATAATGCGAAAACACACAAGAGGGGAAGATGCATCCAAAAACTTATATTTTATTGCTTCATGATATGCACACTCAATCTGCTACAAGATAAAGGCCTACATCACCATGCAAGGAGTCCACTACAAGGGCCTGTAGCACATTGGCTTCACAAAGAAATTTTGATAGAGCTTTGCTACAACAAAAATACCCCCTTTTCAATGATCCCAACACTCCAATTTATAGAAGAATGAGAAGAGAGAGAGAAGGGGAAAATGGAATCCCAAAATCTTTCCTTCAACCGCTTGTAAGATGTATTAAATAGAGTGAAATGATTGTATGTTACTTGCAAAAGGATCCCCATACTATCCTAAGTGGTGCAATAGAGAAGGAATGATGACCATGCCTCTTAATTGCACTCCCAACTACCAAATAAAACACTATCATGAACCCGGCCACATTTTATGAAAAAACCCCATTGATTTCTCATCAAATCTATAATTTCTTTATTGTTGTGCATTGGGAACAAAACCACAATTTCAAGGGTACAAATTTTGTGTGATTTCATTGAGAAATGCAAAAGTTATGGCCTTCTGAGTGCGAGCAGCTATTTTGGGTCTGTCAGGCGTTTTTTGTCATTTGATGGGAATGAGAATTAACTAACTGGAGACGAATATGTTTCTTTTATTTAAATATATATAACCTCATTAAAATTAAGAAATCTGATTTTTGTGATGTAGAGGACATCGCGCTTGTTCCAGAAAGTCCAATTTTATGAAAATCAGAGCTCAGAGTTAAACATTATGGCCATTAGAAGTTCGGGAGGTCAAACTTAGAATTTTCTCTTTCTTTGTGGATATTTCAAAAAAATTAGGTCTGCGTGTCTCTCACTGTGAACACACATTCTTCTGCATCGGCCGATTCGGGCATCCTTATCCCTACGTGTCTACCATTGACTGGGCCATGAGGGTTGTTGACTTACACATCAGCCGCATCCACTTAGCTTGGCTCCTTGTGTGGAGATTTTGCCTTTGCACGTCCCACACGTACTTGTGTTCTGACTGTCTTGGACAAAAATCTCCACACCACCCATAATAGACTCACTTGTGGTAAAATTAGCTTTTCACGTCCCACGTGTCCTGACATCCCAACTATCCCATGGACCATCTGGGACAAAAATGTATGATTTTTGATTCCTTTGTATTTCGGCTCCAAAATTGATACGATGAATCTTGGTATGATCCATAGCCTCCAGACCTGCAATGCATTAAAACAAGCCCGTGACTTCATTTTTGGAATTTTTCAATTTTTGCTAACTTGTTTGATTTTTTCTTAGATGGGGAAGTTAGAGAGAAACCAAAGGGACCCCAAAACATGATTTTGGGCCTTGAATCAATTCTACTTGTTCAGGACTGAAGAATTTGGTACATGTTATCAAAATTACCTTGAGGGGTGAATTTTGGATAACACATCCTTTTTGAACGAATGTAATTCCTATAACACTTACATAACACTGAGGAATTTAAGACTACAAGGAGTACAACCTCGCACAAGACAACTAATTTCAATGCTCTTGGACATGGAAGTATAAGTGTATATTGAAAGAGAGATATCCCAAACAATATTATACATTACAAAAGCCTCCTAAAGACCCATTTAAAGTGTTGAGTAAATACGCAAGTAATTCGAAACGTAGTCTCCACTCACATAATTTAGATCTCACAAGAGATAAATTGTAGGTACAACCACCAATTATCTTGCAAGGCTTTGGCCACCCATTAGGGTACCAAGAAAAATTATGCACAAGAGGGTTAAATTGATTTAGGATATGGTCATACCTGCAGCACCTAGACATGATCACCTCACTCATCCCAATATGATAGGTTTCACAACATATATGCACCACATCATAAAATATCAAGGAAATGGTCCCTAATAAGACATCATAGGTGCAAAGCATGAAGATGATTAATGAAATCAGAGTGTTTTATCAACACGATCGACGTATTAAACCACGTAAAAAGACTCAAATGTGAGGAGGAAGTACAATAGGCATTACATCTCGTTCTTTTATTTATTTTTAGTTTTGATGAGATGGGAATCTTCCTAGCATTGTGCGTGTTAAGGAAATAAACCAATAATTAATATAGCAAAGGATTAGTTTAATATCTTTATAACATAGGTACAACATTGAGTACAATTTCACATCTAATTTGAAACTATAAATTATAACCACATTGGTATTCCCTTTTCAAAGTTATACCAAGAAAAATTCTTCGAACAATAGTACATATCATTATTCTATGGTAATACATGTATTACAAGATGAATATAACTTTACAATGACAACTCATTAATTACAAAATATCACATCTAGAAAAATCCACTTGTTTGAAGTACCATGCAACCAACGTTGCGTCAGTCTAAGACTAAGTATGTAAAACCACGACACTCAAGCACAAACAAGACATTCATCATTTCAAGTAATTTCAAACAAAGTAAAAAGGGAGGTAGAGATGAGGAGAGAGAGGAGAGATAATTTCCTCACACATTCATTTACTTTTTTTTCAAGAGAGTAGGAAAGAGAGAGAAATTGTAAAACATTTTCTTTGTTATTCACAATATTTTGACCATTTCTCAATTCATACCCATCTTCATTTTGTTTCAAACTCATCTGCATTTTAATCCATTCACGTTTCCAAGACCAACCACAATTTCATATTTATTTTAAGAGAGAGAGAGAGAGAGAGAGAGAGAGAGAACACTATAAATTGTAAAATCCTTTCATACAAAGTACTTGATTAAATAATACTCTACACACACTGTAACATTATAAAAAGGTTTCACGAGATATTTATAAAATTAATGGGATCCTCAGAAATATTTTCTAGCTTAAGTTGTGTTGGTATCCAAATTTATTCTCCTGTGAGGGTTGAGCAACATCACGAAACTGGCAGGATGCTTAAAGACAAAAAAATCATGATATAAGTCATTTTGTAGCCGGGGAGGGGATTCAATGACTCTTTGTTACTCAGGCATTGGAGAAATGGATAACACCTTACTAAGGGTTTGATCTACCCTCACTACTTTAGGTTGTGCCTTCAACTAGGGTGAGAGGACCCGTTCTGTAACTCATGTTGGTGAAGGATATCAAGAGATCCTTCTTTACACAATTTTCATGAAAACCTTGAGAAAATATGATCAATACAACACAATCTAACTCTCACGAGTTGTCACACTAGAGAGTGAAGATGTTTCTTGGACAATGTTTGGGTTACTAAAGACAATAATTGAAACTTGATTGTCTCTGCATATTTTGGCAATGAAATTTGTTAAATATTTGTGGATACATAGTACAAACAGGGGTAGTTCATGTAGGATTTATCATTTGAGAAGTTTTTGGTGGGAATTTAAGCAAGATAAAGTTGATTATACCAGATATTTGAGAGCCTTTACAAATATTGGAAAACTCACAAAAAAATGCTTCAAAATAGCCAAAATATTCCTTCAACCAGAAGGTGTGTGTCAATGGAGGCCCACAAATGCATGATTTCATACACTCTTCAAGAATTCAACACAAAGGCTCGTGTTAAAGACTCAATTAAAATTTTGGAAATCCCTGATTCATCACACCTAAGATACACTCATAGGGAAAAAACAATCTTTTTCAACACAGTGGAAGTAAAATGATTTTAAATTGTTTATTTCATTACAAGATGAAAGCTATTCTCATAATGAAATTGCAAATGCCACAATACTACCACGTGGATAAGATGTTGTGTGATTCATAGGGATTATGACATAAGATTGCAACAGAACAAGAAACATTATTTGAAAACATTCTAAAATAAAAGCAAACACAATTATACTCATGATAAAAAAAAATTCATTCAAGGTTCATTAGATTCATCGGTAGGGAAAGTTTCCTCAAAAATCTCAGAGCTTGTCAATGGTTGTACACTTGCAACCATCTTGACATGATTAAATCCAAAAACACGGGAAAATATCTTGGTTTTTCGAAGGTCCCTCGGGAAAATTGTTTTTCTCAACTTTCTCGAAAAAATTAATCCCCATTTATGCAAGATTATTTCTCATTGCATTTATACAATTTCAGTTGCTCACTTATCCTAAATTTTCCCCCAAAAGTCTAAATCTTCAAGAGAATATTCCTCTCTATTTTTGCCAGGTGGAAAATTTGTGAGCCATTCACATTTCCTACTTTCATCAAGATATGATTGGGGCACCATGTCATAACTTTTGACAGTATTTTTAATCATTCTTTTATTTTTTCATGCATAAATCCTTCTTTCAATAATTCTCGGGTGGATCCATATGTCTTGATTTGACAAGCAATGATTTTCACCTTTGAGAATACACCTTGAGGAATATATGTCGCATTCATGCCTCTCATAAATGAGTGTCCTTGCAAGGATTATATCGCATATATGTGTTATGAGTTCGAGTTGGCCAAGTGTAAAGAGGAGCCAATGGAAGCCTCCACGTGTCTCCTTAGCGTAACTGCAAAGGTGAAGTCCAGAGGCAAGTTCCTCAAATAAGGCGAGGCCCTCCATGTGCCTAGAACTCCGAGAGATTTGCATAGGTCACTTTGAAAAGTATGAGCATGGGAAAGTCCAGTGAAGCTTCCACGTGTCTTCTCGGTGCAACTTCAAAGATAAAGTCTAGAGGCTAGACCTCAAATGAGTGAAGGATCTCTACGTGGAAAAGATATTCGTTGAGGTGGGCCTAGGGGGATTTTGAATTTTATGCCACTCAGAAGAATTGTGTGATTTTAAACATTTTGGCACGCCCACTCGCTTTCAATATAGGTTTAACACGTGAATTTTTTTACACCTTTTTTACCTTTTGACAACAAAGCCAAAATTCTAGAATACCTCCAACAACCAGCCTTCACGTATTTGATGTAAAATCAACACGTAGATTTATCTGGGCACTTGCGGGGTTGCGCTTCACTTTTATACCTTACTCCCTTTTTCAAAACAAGGCTAAAAGTTCCAAAGTCTTTTGGAAACCTATCTCCCCGCTTTTAACTTAAAAACGACCAAGTTTCCATTTATAGGCTCTAGGAATTCCTTTTACACTTTTACACCTTTCATCATAATGCCTCAAAATTCCAAAAGGGCTTGCCTTCCCGCAAGGGCTTGACTTATGACACGTGTACACTTTTCGAGGCCAAAGTAAAAAATTGCTTCGCGGCTTCATATCTTTGAGTAGCCAATTAGAATTCATCGGAGCCACGGGACCAATTGGGCATTTTTCAAAAATGTAACAAAAGTGACAAGTTCACCAAATAGACCTGCCATGTTGTGTCCAATTAGAGATGAACATGTATCCTTGGACATTGGGACAAAATTTTTAAAGGAAAACACGATGTGGAAAAATAAAAAGAAGGGGAAACTCCAAAGAATCACTCTAAAATTACAAAGCTGGTCCACATGGAAAGAAAATAGTAAACAATACCGAGTACACGACATGGTCCACGACCATAGAAAAGGATTTGACGACAATAACTCTGATCAATATAAAACTTCAAGCATCCATATAGGAATAAAGATATTAACTCAAGCCACGCAGATTGAAAAAGCTAACTGGTCCGAAATGGGTGAGGTTAAAATCGAGCACCAATACTAGCTCCGACTCGGGGATGGGCACTCCCAGTGAGTGCCACAAGAACAACATAATAAAAATAGAAGACCATGTGCCAAAAATCCATTGGGCCACGGAGTCAAGAACCAACCTCCAAAACAAAGAAAAAACAACCAAACCTCCCAAGATCGAACTGAGAAACCAACAAGAACTGGTCCCAGTGCAGGAAGAAACTAAAATAGAAAAATGTGGAAACAAAAAAAAACAAAAGACTACACTTTGTATAATGATGTGTACCTTGATTATGAGAAATCAATCAAGGAAATGTTTCAAGTGCTTGTCATTAATAGGAAACTCAAGCAATTCCCCATCTAGATCTTTTAGGAAGAAGGTATGCTCGCCGATCCTAATATCAATAGAATAAGGGCCCATCCATAATGTGTCAAACTTTCCATGTTTTCCCTTATCCTCATGTCTGCTATCCCATAGTAGCACCAGATCTCCTACACTGAAAAACCCTTAGGGTAACCTTTTTTGTCAAACAATTTCTTCATTTTCTCCCTAAAATTCACATGTCTTTGATGGGATTCTCTTCTCTCTTCATCTAGTTCAACAATTTGATTGATCCATGCATCATAGGGACTAACCTCTTGGTCCTCCAACTATTGGATGAATTGATATGAAGATAATTGCATATGCAGGGGAAGTAGAGCTTGAGTTCCATACACCAATTCAAATGGGCTCTTTCCAGTAGCTCTTTTAACAATAATTCTATCAGCCCAAACAAAAACTTCAACTGCTCACCCCTCTTCCGTTTGTTTAGTTCCAAGGTCCTTCTGATCATCTTCAAAAAATTCTTGTTTCTTGATTCTGCTTATCCATTACCTTGGGGATTATAATTTGAAGCATATGCTAAGTTGATACCATACTCATGACACATGGCTACCAAAGGTTTGGCTTAAAAACTCATAGCAATGTCAGTAACTATCTTAGTAGGCACTCCAAACCCGTAAATTATATGATTCAGAATGAAGTCCATAAAAATTTGGTGGGTAGCTTTCTTGGTAGGGATTGCTTCCACCCACTTGGTGAAGTAATCAGTGGCCACTAATATCCACTTGTGGCCTACACTTGAAGAATCTGAAATCTCACCAATGAAGTCCATTCCCCATTGCTTAAATGGGGTTTCAATTGATACAAGCTGCAAAGGGAGGGAGCTTGAAGCTTTCAATCTTCTTGAAAAATGTTGACAACTATCACACTTTCTTACCAGCAGAGTTGTATCTTTAAAAAGAGTTGGCCACCAGTAACCAACCCTTAATATTTTATGAGTTGTGACTCTTCCAACAAAATTCCCTCCACAAAATCCTCCATGGAAATCATCAATTATTTTCAGGGCTTCATCCTTAGTGATACATCTCAAGAGAACTCCCTCGGGGTTCTTCCAAGCTAACCTATAATAAGTGATGATGTACTTACGGGAGGCTAACTTAAGTTCTCTCTTTTGATTATTTCTTAAATACTTAGGGCAATCAGAGATGTTTGAGATAAAAAATAATATCCTTGTACCATTCAAAATTTGTCAATTTCTCAAGAATATTCAATCTTTCTTCTTGAACCTCATTTATCTCAACTATTTTCAGGTTGCTTTCTGCCATTAGCTTTGCTAGGCCCAATCCTCTGACCAATTTTGTAGTTTGGATGTCCATATCATATTCTTGCAACTTATTTTCCCATTGGCATCTCTTACTGGAAATTTCCATTTCTGATAGGATATCCTTGACCATAGTATGAGGGACATAAGCTATGAATTTAGAGCTTAAAATATATATGGCCTAAATATTTTTGTGGCTCTGACCAAAGCAAAGGAATGTTTCTCCATAATAGTATGTTTCAACTCGCCCTTGTAATTCTTTACTAATGAAATCAATTGGCTTTTTAGCTCCTTCATCATCCTTCTGTAGTAGAACAGATGCAATGGTATTCTCAAAAGCGAAGGAAAACATTTGGAAGGAATTTTTGTAATCGGGAGTTGCAGGGGCATTCTCCAATGCTTCCTTAATCCCAAGAAAGGCTTGAATAACTACTTCTTCCCATCGGATACTCGATCTTTCTTCATCATATTGGTGATTGGGATAGTTAATTCAACAAAGTTGGAAATAAATCTCCTAATAAAATTTATTTGCTAAAAAAGGACTGAATTCCCTTTTTGGTTCTTGGAATAGGAACTTTACTAATGGCTTCCACTCTCTTAGGATCAATCATGACCCCTTCTTTTGACACTATATGTCCAAAAAATTTTCCTTTTGAACCCCAAAATGGCATTTCTTAGGGTTCAATGAGGTACCATATTCCACTGCATCTTAATAACATCTTTTCTAAATGTTGTAGGCGATCACTTCTTTTCCTGGAGAAAACTGTCACATCATCTTGATACGCAGCAATGAAATCATTTATATACCCTGAGAATGCTACATCCATTGCTCTTTGAAAAGTGGCTCCAACATTCATCAGGCCAAACGACATTCTCACGTACACATAAGTACCCCATGGAGTAGTGAAAGTAGTTTTGATTCTCTTTGATTGCTTCACAACCACTTGGTTATACCCAGAAAAACCATCCAAAGTAGATAACAATTCTAAACATGTAACCAATTCCAACATGTTATCCATATTTGGCAAGGGATAGTTTTCCTTAATTGATGCCTTGTTTAAATTTCTGAAGTCAACACACAATCTTATATCCCCATTTTTCTTTCGAACAGTACCGGGTTTGCTACCCATAAGGAGTATCTTGTAGGATGTATAATTCCTCCATCCCTTAAATTTTTCAACTCTTCTTGCATTTTTAGAGAAATGAGTGGAATAATTGGTCTTGATTTCTTCCTAAATGACTTGACATTATCTTCCAGGGGTATTTCATGTTGAAAAAGGTCTTCCCTGTATGCTTTCAGTTCTAAATATGACCAATCCAAGCAGTCCTAGTACTTTTTAAGCAATTAGACATATGACTGCTTTTCTTCTCTTTTCAAGTTGCTTCCTAACCATATTCCCCTAGGTTTATCCTTTGTGCCCAGGTTATATTCTTCAACCTCTCTCGAGGCTGACGTGTGTCTATTAACAATGTGGTCAACATTATCAAAATTTGATTCCAATGCAACCAATCCTCTCAAAATAGTATTGGTTTTCAATTGGATAATGTCTTTACCAAACAGGTCTCTTTTCCATCATTTACACAAAGCATTGGTTCCTAGTCCATACTTTGATTAGAAAATTCTCCTTTATTTTGCAAAAACCTTTGGACCTGGGAATCATCTTAAAAAACTTGCCAATGCTTGATATTATCAGGGATAGAAGGCATGGTTAATATTTCAATATCATATTCACAATAGGGAGACATTATACAATTTTCAAACCTAGATCCCAATACTACCAATTTTTCTCGCTACTGATATTATACTTCCTATCATGATGTATTATATTGAAATAATTGAGCATTTCAATGGAGTCCCAAACTACATGCTTATACTGATTCATTCTTTGATTCTTTGTTGCATACAATTTTCTAACTTGCTTTACTATCAACTCCAAATCCCCTTTAAAAATAATATCCTTGACACCATATTTCCAAGCAATCCTTAAACCCAACAACAGTGCTTCATGCTCTGCAATATTGTTTATACACTCAAAATTGAGTTTACAAGAAAAGTTAAACTCCTCTTAGCTTGGAGATATCAAAACAACACCAGCGCCATTACCAAATCTAGAACATGCCCCATCAAACATTTGATTCCAAGGAGAACATACCGCTTAGGATAATTGCACTCCTGAATTCTATGCTCCTTATAATCAACATAGCCCATAAAGTTATCGACATCGACATCTATGTACAATACTTCATAAGAAGCATTGTTAGGGTCCTCAATGATATGCAACATTTTCTTCTCACCGTACAACTTCACAAGGTTCCCCTCCATTGGTATGGTTGCATATGACATGTCCATTTGTACACTTCCACCCACACTAGCTGCCCATTTTCTAGACAATAACATCCCCCACTTGGCAGGATAGTCCATAATAACCACATTCATGGTTAAGCATTTTCCTGGATAAGCTGCTAGTTGCACTACCATTCCTTTGACATATCCAATTATTGGCACTTCTCTTGAATCCATAGTA
The DNA here is from genome assembly GCA_018340775.1 of Taxus wallichiana var. yunnanensis. Taxonomy (NCBI): domain Eukaryota; kingdom Viridiplantae; phylum Streptophyta; class Pinopsida; order Cupressales; family Taxaceae; genus Taxus; species Taxus wallichiana. The sequence continues at coordinate 2,395,417 of CM031244.1, forward strand.
GTACATTTCCCAAAAGCTATTGTTACCTTGATATTCAACTCATTCATTACCTCAAGAGGCATTACATTACATGAGGCTCCTGAATCAAACATGTAGTTATGTACCAACCTATCTTTAATAATCAAAGTGGTAAAAAATTAATCGACACCCAACTGAGACTCAACTAGAGAATTTCCCAAATACACCTCAGATTGATTCATCGATTTCCTCCAATGCTTGTGGTATTACTAATTCTGAAATAATGGGAGGAACCTCTATATTATTAATATTTTTTTCCTGAGTAATCTTTTCTTCCTTAAATACCAAATATTTGAATGACCTTTTCTTATGCTCAGGATCTGAGTAATTCAACAACGGGAATAATGACCTTGATCTCACAAGGAACATATTTGGGCAATGTCACAAGGAACATATTTGGGCGGTCGGTATTAGGAGTGAGATTTGCCACTTCCTCCGATAGGATAGGAGTTTTTAGAGTCTGGGCATGACTAGTAGCACATGTTTTATTTGGAGTAGTTAAGAATTTTCCAGATGTATCTTTCTTAGGGGTCTCGCTCGGGATATTGGTAAGAACTAGAACTTTTGGCTTGGTTTGTGGCCCTCCCCCTTTAACAACCTTACTTCTAGTGTTATAATCATTCTCTGAGCAACTACTACATTCATCAATAGTTTCTGTCCTCTCTGAAGGGATCCTCCATATAATTTTTAATCATCAAGGCCCTTAAGTATTCAAAATCATGATTAGGCAGATCAAATTCTTGCACCATATCAATTTCAAAAGTATTAATAGGAGGAAGAGGCAATACCCAGTGAACACAATCCCAAAATTTTTCAACAGCCTCGCAATTATCAATTCGGTTGAGGTTGCCCCCTACAGTGAGTTTGCAGGGCATTCCATCATGCGACACATCGTGATATGTCTCATCATCATTTGATTCCTCAACTTATTAATCTACATCACATGGGAAGTGTGGTAAGAAACACCTATCACACCACTTGATAACATTGGCCTCCTTCACAGGAGTAACCCCTGATACCAAAGGATTGGTAGCCAATCTATTCTCCCTAGGTTGAGGTTGTTTATTTCCTAATCCCATGAGCCCTTTCCCTCTGTCATTTGGTCTGTGATCACCTCTGGGATGATTTCCAAATCTCTCGACCATGTGTTTTGTGCTGACCCTGGGAACTTTGTCCTATCCCTTTTTCTGATCTAGCCAGTTTATAGGATATCTCTTTAACTACTCTAGCCAAATTTTTACAACCTCTTCTAGATCCACAACTTTGTTTGATTGAGGCCTCTCCATATTGATTAAATTGAAACCCTCTCTCTTAGGAGGCTTTCCAACTACTTTGATGTTATTTTCTATTTGTAAGGCCATGGTGAAAGCCTTCCTCAATGTTCTGGGTTCTTATCTCTCAAGTAATAAGCGACCTTTTTATCAAAAGTGTCAGAATACTTAATCAAACAAGATTCATCACTTGGCCTTAAGATTATAAGTAACCTTTGCAAGGTTGTATTGAACCTAGTATTGAAATCATGGAAAAATTTATTTGGATTTTTCTTTATATTTTCAAACTCAGATAAAAGGAACTTGGGGTCTATCTTGTCCCCATATTGAAATCTAAAGGCATTTTTCATCTCAATCCATGAATCTATCAAATTATATAGTAAAGACTTGTAAGTCACGTGCATCCTCCTCAAGAGTATGAGTAAACAACTTTACATACACATCTTCAAACTCAATTTCAAAATCTTCCATCATGTTGACAAAGAGTTTCAAATGCTTGTCACCAGTGATGGCATTATTCCCTTGAAACTTTGGCAACATATTTCTGACATCTTTTGGCACCATATTAGGATATCCATCCATACCTATGAAATATATAGGTTCAAAATTGTTGACAACAAAAGGAGGTCTAGGTGGAGGTTGGGCAATATTGCCTTAAGGATGTGATATTGTATGAGAATCAAAATGATAAGGGACAAGGGGTCTCTGGGGCACAAGAGTATAACTCTCAAAGTAAATATCCTCTAATGACTCATTTTCTTGGAAAACCCTATCAACCTTGGAAAAAATAGGGGAAAATGGGAGGCACGCTTTTCAGACACAAATGATGGCCCCTCTCTAATTGGAGAACTCAAATTTATATAAAGATTACTTGGTTCAGAATCACTTGAAGACGTATGGTAATATTCAACCATAGATTGATCACCTTTCAGAACTGATATCTCCTTTTTGATTCTTGATTTCCAACAACTTTCCAAACTTGTTTTCCTTCTAAATTTGATTTTCCTAGTTCTAAATAACTTTTAGTAGGATCCTGGTGAAGAAATACCTTCTTCCCTCCATCTTTGAAAATATCGATGAAAAATTTCACTTGACATAGGTTAAGACATTGGTAATCATGAAAATTTCAATTCAACATAGAGTCGCCACTAAGGATTTTCACCTTAGTTGTGTAGATGCACTATAAGTAACTTGCCAAGTGTCTATCAATGCTTAATTTCTGCAAAGCTTAACATATCCGACCTTCCTTTACCCACATTTATCATTATTGATGAAAATTTAGTGCAATAACCACTAGAAACTAGAAATACTACACAATGAACTTGTAATCTTGCACAAATCTTACAAATATCAACAAAGGATGATGTTTAAACAACTTATTTGTACTTAAAACATGTAAGAAGCATTATCATGGTCGACATGTGTATGCATTTGTAAAAATAGTCCCCGCAACGACGCCCATTTGGGTGTTGTTGCTGTACAAATAGGTCCTGGTGTTTAAATAATCCTCTATAATTCAAATAATCCCTGGTAATGGTGCCATTTGGGTTTTGTTGCTGCAAAATAGGTCCTGATGTTCAAATAATCCATTGCAATTCAAATAATCCCGGTAACATCGTCATTTGGGTGTTGTTGCCGCACAAATAGGTATCGGTGTTCAAACAATCCTCTGTAATTCAAATAATCCTCGACAACGATGCAATTTGGTTGTTGGTATCCAAATTGATTCTCATGCGAGGGCTGAGCACCATCACGAAACTGGAAGAATGCTTAGAGACATACAAATCATGATATAAGTCATTTTGTAGCTGGGGAGGGGATTCAGATGACTCTTTGTTACTTAGGCATTGGAGAAATGGATAGCACCTTACTAAGGGTTTAATCTACCCTCACTACTTTAGGTTGTGCATTCAACTAGGGTGAGAGGACCCATTCTGTAACCCGTGTTGGTGAAGGATATCAATAGATCCTTCTTTGCACAATTTTCATGAAAACCTTGAGAAAATATGATCAATACAACACAATCTAACTCTCACGAGTTATCACACTAGAGAGTGTGTTAGGTTGTGGAGCCCGTTTTCATGTGAGAAAGTGTTGAATACTATACACTAAGAGTACTGTACACTTTCCACATTTGTCTCTTCGGGGTTCAAGGCCGGGTCGAGCCCCCGAGCGGGGTCCAAGGGTGGTAGCCTCCATATCGGGGTTTGGGGCGTAGCCCCAATTTTTTTTTTTTTGGGCCTTAAAATGTGCTCGATCAATTGGGAAATGTGATTTTCTCATATGGGTGAAATTTTTGACCCATAGGTTTATAGGACGGTTTTGGCCCATGGTTTTAATACCCACGATTTTGTAAAAGCTGCTTAATAAGTTTTCTACTTATATGGTTTTATGCATATGGTAGGTATAATGCAAAGCATTGCAAATGTGTTTTGAATTCGGGTGTAAATTCTCAGAGTTTTTTTGAGCATAGCTCCGAATAGATCTGGTATTGAATTGAGAGAGTGGTTGCTTGTAATAAAATCTGAGCAAGTGATTCTTGGTGGATGTAGCCCGAATTGGGTGAACCATGTTATTTTATTCATGTGTTGCGTTATTTTATTTTGTAATTTTATTTGAAATCAGTAATATTTTCTCGCATATTAGTTTCTCTTGTTGTGATTACGTGAGGGATTATTCCGCATATTTTATCCCTTATTTCCTAATAGAGTGGAGATGTTTCCTGGACAAGGTTGGGGTTACTAAAGACAATAATTGAAACCTAATTGTCTCTCGCATATTTTTACTATGAAATTTGTTAAATATTTTTGGATACACACTACAAACAAGTGTAGTTCATGTAGGATTTATCATTTGAGAATTTTTGGTGGGAAGTTAAGCAAGATAAATTTGATTATACCAGATATTTGAGATCCTTTACAAATATTGGAAAACTTCATGAAAAAAATGCTTCAAAATAGAAAAAATATTCCTTTAACTAGAAGGTGTGTGTCAATGGAGGCCCACAGATGCACGATTTAATACACTCTTCAAGAATTCAACACAAAGGATAGTGTTAAAGACTCAATTAAATGTTGGAAATCCTTGATTCATCACACCTAAGATACACTCATAGGCTAACAAACAATCTTTTTCAACACATTGGAAGTAAAATGATTTTAAATTGTTTATTTCATTACAAGATGAAAGCTCTTCTCATAATGAAATTGTAAATGCCACAATACTACCACGTGGATAAGATCTTGTGTGATTCAGAGGTATTTCAACATAAGATTGCAATAGGAACATGAAAAACTATTTGAAAATATTCTAAAATAAAAGCAAACACAACTATGATCATGATCAACACAAATTCATTCAAGGTTCATTAGATTCATTTGCAGGGGAAAGTTTCCTCAACAATCTCAGAGCTTTCCAATGGTTGTACACTTACAACCATCTTGACATGATTAAATACAAAAACATTGGAAAATAAACTATTTTCTCATACGGTCTCTCGGGAAAAAATGGTTTTTCTCAAACTTTTTAGAAGAATTAACCCCTATTTATGTAAGAGTATCCTCATTGCATTTATACAATTTCACTTGCTCACTTATCCTAAATTTTCCCCCCAAAAGTCTAAATCTTCAAGAGAATATTCCTCTCTATTTTTACCAAGTGGAAAAGTTGTGAGCCATTCACATTTCCTACTTTCATAAGATATGATTGGGACACCATGTCATAACTTTTGACAGTCTTTTTAATCATTATTTTATTTTTTCGTGGAAGAAATCCTTCTTTCAATAATTCTCAGGTGGCTCCATATGGCTTGATATGAAAAGTAATCCTTTTCACCTTTGAGAATACACCTTGGGGAATAGATACTTGCATTCATGCCTCTCAGAAATGAGTGTCCTCGTATGGATTATACCACATATCTGCACTGCGAGTCCGAGTCGCCAAAGTGTAAAGAGGATCCGAGAGGAAGCCTCCATGTGTCTCCTTGCGCATTTGTAAAGGTGAAGTCCAGAGGCGGGTTCCTCAAATGGGCATGAACCCTCCACATTCCCGAACTCGAGAGAGTTGCACCGATCCTTTGAAAAGCATGAGCATGGGAAATTCCAGCGGAAGCTTCACATTTCTCATTTAGCGTAACTTTAAAGATGAAGTCTAGGCGGGACCTCAAATGAGGGCAGGCTCTCCATGTGGAAAATATCTTAGTTGAGGTGATACTAGGGGGCCTTCTACATTTTATGCCACTCAGAAGAATTGTGTGTTTTTAAACATTCTAGCCCACCCACGAGCTTTCAATATAGGTTTAACATGTGTCTTTCTTAGGGCACTGGCAGAGTCACGACTTATTTTTACACCTTTTTAACCTTTTCAAAATAAATCCGAAAGTTCTAGAATACCTTTGGTGACCCGCTTTCCGTCTTTGATGTAAACTCAACACATAGCTTTATCTGGGCACTTTCAGGGTCACACTTCATATTTATACCTTACTCCCTTTTTCAAAACAAGGCTAAAAGTTCCAAAGTCTTCTCGGTGACCCACCTCCCCGCTTTTAACTTAAAAATGACCACATGTCCATTTGTGGGCTCTAGGCATTCCTTTTACACTTTTACACCTTTCATCATAATGCCTCAAAATTCCAAAAGGGCCCGCCTTCCCGTAACGACTTGAATTATGACATGCGTAAACTTTTCGAGGCTAAAGTAATAAATTGCTCCACCACTTCATACCATTGAGTAACCAATTAGAATTCTTCGAGCCACGAGACCAATTGGGCATTTTTTACAAATGTAAAAAAGTGACAAGTTCACCAAATAGACCCGCCATGCCGTGTCCAATTAGAGATGAACACGTATCCGTGGACATTGGGACAAAATTTTGAAAGGAAAACATGACCGTGGAAAAATAAAAAGAAGGGGAAACTCCAACATTCACTCCCAAATTATAAATTGGGCTGCACAGAAAGAAAATAGTAATCAATACCGTGCGGACATGATCCATGACCATAGAAAAGGATTTGACGACAATAACTTGAAAAATATAAAACTTCAAGCATCCAAATAGGAAGAAAGAGATTAAATCAAGCCACACAGACTGAAAAACTAACTGGTCCAAAAGGGGCGAAGTTAAAACCGAGTACCAACAAGTTGTGAGTGTGAGAAAGCTAACCAAATCAACTAAATTGCTTACCATATGGTTTCCAAAACTACTTGTTTTATGCTCAAACATAATTTCCGTCGATTCTTACCTACTTCCCTATAAACAAAGGACTCACCGGATTTGATGGAATTTGATTAAGAAAAAAATGTTTAATTTATGAAGGTGACTTCGAGACCAAATTAGCGTAACACATCGAACACTTTTGTTGTACGATGACCGGTGGGCCCCAACATCCACCTAAAATTCTAACTTATGAAATTATTTTTATGAAACTGAGAGTTGGTTTCAATTATCACATAAGAGTGTTAGAGGTAGGTGAAGGTGTTTTCTAGTTACACCAAATCGATACAACATTCGTAAGACAAAAACGATCACAATTTCTTAAAGTGGGAACATCACCAAAAGTGATTGAAGTGTTGAAAGGGTATCAAATCTCACATTGTTAAGGCATATAATCGAGTTAGTCATCTTGGTTAAGAAAACTTCATTGTTTTTTTGGTCGACATGGATCTTGTTTGAGGTTTTTGTTGTCATTAATCGTTTGACATGGCACTCTATGTGCATGGTTCGAAAGGCCTTATTTTTTTGCATAAAAAATTAAGATAAATATTTTTGGGAAAGGTAAAATCCATATCATTCATTCTAATTTTCATTTCTATTTTAACTTACAACATATTAAAATCCAACACTAAAAAAACAGATGAAATTTTTAGTTTGAAGCGAGAGGAAGAGTGATCCATACCTTTGACATTAACCCCACGATCCTCGTATTTGACGAAACCGCAAAACCTTCTCGGTATTCCGTTAAATGATTCACGGGCTTGGTTGGGTACTATACTAGATGTATTGTTTCATAGTTATTAAATTCTCCTCAATGAACCAAAATAGACAATACACCATAATCACTGAAGTTCTAAAGGTTGCTTCACTATTTGGCATTTTATCAAATAGTTCACGTGTAAAATTTTGTTGTACCCACACCTCACAACTTCCAATCCATCCTTGGTATTTTCCACTTTGTACCCAGTTGGAAATATAGGGTTTCACCAATCCTCAAATAGTTCCCAACTTTGAGAGTGACAAATATGCCGTTGTGCACAATACTTTAACCCAAAACCGCTCATATTGCTTTGCATTTATTCTTTTGGGAAACAAATTTTTCATATATTCCTAGCTATTACAGGAACAAAGATTTTGGATGAATTAAACACAAAACATACACTAGTTGAGATACAACAACAATATAATATGGGTCCAAGATTGGGAATAATGATCAATTTTTTACTAACTATTATGACTAAAACTTTTCCATTATGTTGCAATGGATATCAACGCCCTATTCTAAAGCTCTTATTTTTTCCTAAGCAATGAATATGCTAAAAAAATTAACTGATTGGGTCTGATACATGAACCTATAACATTTCATGAGATGACACTAGGATAAGGCATTTCCTCCGGTATTTTGTCAAAAATTACATGCCCTACTTCCACGGTGAGAAAATAGGTGGAGAATGGACAAGAAGAGGATTTCATGCAAAGGAAGGGTGCAAGAGACAAATATGGTAGAGACATAAGTGGGCTAGCATGAAGGGAAAGTTTAATGTCTAAGAAATGCAACTACTCATAATAATAAAAAAAAAAGATAAAGACAAATACCAACAATATTACAAAGGTGAAAGTAGCACAAGTGGTTAAAAGTTGAAGAAATAAGATCATAATAACTTGACCTTACACCTAACTAAAGAGCCTCCTCATCCCCAATTATCTATTGCGGACATAAAAAAACAATAGCAACATGCAACAGTTTCCTTTCAATTTAGAGACAATTTCAATTCACTTTAAATAGAAATATAGATGCACATTAGTCAATTTGTAAAAGTAAAATGAAGAGATATTAGGGATACATATTTATCTCATGAGCAGGGCTGATTTAACACATCATGGTACCGATTGAGGATGGCTATTGGTGAGGTTTTTGTCTATAATAGTCCCCGTCACATTCTATATGTTGTCAATATCTTATTACTACTAAATTACAACTATAACTTGGGTTCCAACATGGTTACCCTTTGGATCTTGAACACATTGCTTTATTTATTATGTAAGGAGATTGATAGGTCAAAAAAATAAAATTTTAGGATATGATTCTCTCCCCCTGCAATGGTGGGCTATCGGGTGGGGCACTACACATGAGTGCTTCTAGGTGTCCACAAAATGAACAAGTGGGTTTACAGGCCTCTAAATGTATAAGGTCACAACCAAGGTGGGGATCGTGGTAAAGAAGGCACCACATAAAGTGAGATAGCTCAAAGGTTCTAAGATAGATTTCCCGAGTGTGTCAAACCTTTTTTTAAAATTGTTAGCAGCTTTACTAAAGGGACCACCAAACATTAAGTTTGTGAACCATGGGAAAATGCCATAAAAAATATCATAACCCTCACCGAGTGAGTAATTTTAAAATATTTTTAGGATACCACTACCAATCCCTTCAACAGGTCGAGAGGTAATGATTTCATGTTTTTAATAGAGCATCTCATCAAGGATTGGATTCAAAATATCCTTGAATGACTCCTTAAATTAGTGTTATCTAGATGAAATTTAATCTTAGTATCACACCAAGAAAATAACTTATTGATTTGTCCACAAGAATGTTCAAACATTATGCAAATCCACCATTTAAATATCTTTAAAAATATGGTGTGCCCAATTGAATAGGGTTGAGATATGTGATAGTGATAACCTCTGTATAGATTCCTCGATGTAGACCTATGCCCCTAATGTGGTAAGCATTCCCCCAATGTGGTAGGCATCCCTAAGGAAAAAGGTTGTAATGAATCACGATGTATGAAAATATGTGATCAAAGTAGGCTCAACATGTAATATTATCCCCATCATGGGCATCCCCTAGGCTGGTGATGTGTGTAATGTCTATGGGTTTTAACCACTTAGTATGTTCAATAAAGCGAGATTGTTAGAGTAGTATAGAGTGCTAAATCTAAATGATCAAAAGGCTCCAAGTTAAGAAAGGACTATGTATGTCACATGAAGGTCCAAATTTTGTGGTTTCACAATATGTTTTATAAAAAAATTTGGATTAAGCTATAAGGTATGAAATAATAAAGTCCGTAGTGAAGTGGCTCAAAATACTGTAAAAAAAAAAGGAAGGGGTCCTCTATACATTGTTCTCTCAATAATCACATTAGAACTATGGGAATTTTCTACATCACTAGGTGTATGTAGACACTAAATCATGCACTTTGGGTACATTTCTAGGTCCTAGTCACATACTACTATTCATATGATTCCTAAGTGATTAAACTAGCAATTGACAACTATCTTTCATCATTTTTCTGTGTTTCATGTCTTCTTTATGGACTCTTACACCCTACAAATCAGTTGATAATTTACTCTTTTATCTTCCTTGATTATGGACACCAAAGATCATCAAGCGTCCTCATCCCCTCTGGACACCCTGCACCTCTTTGTATCGTACTCACATCTTTTATCTTTTAGGAATCTTGGTATCTTATGGGTGGGCATTCCAGTTGTTAATTGTGAAATTCAACCAAGAGAATCATATCAATATAATGTTATGTGACCATAATAAATGACCAATCTCTAAGGATCTATTATCATCACCTAAGGTTATATCTAAATGCATTCTAAGAGCATAAAAACATCCATCTAGCTTCATTCAAGGGACAAGGGATTGCATTTTCTGCATACACACATAGGAGGGGGAGTTCATTTTTCCATCCACACATCTACTTACATTGCTACATCTAGCTATTTATCACTATATCAAATGCATCCTGAAAAGTGCCACCTAGGCAACGATTCTTGCATGCACACACAAGAACTACATAGATTATGAAATGTAGTGAAATACTTGGTCATAATATCACTCGGTCGGGGTCAAGATGACTCCCCTTTTGCTTCTTTTTCTTCTTAGGATTTGATGTGTTTTGGGGTTTTGGAGGTTATCTCACTCTTTTTAGGTTATAGGTAAATTCTGTGACAAACTAACGACATACAAGTGACAAAAAACAAAGGTTAATGAACTTCTTGGGACATAGGAAAAATCAATTTCTAAGGTTTTTTGCAATCAAGGGCACCCAAAAGCATTCTCCAGCTCCTATGCACCTCTAACCTAGTCCATCTTATTTCACAATTTATAGAATTTTCTAGGTGCGGTTGTGACAAGATACCATCCTATTTCATCAATTTGCTAACTTAGCATACCTTGGTATCAAGTGCAAAAACAACTAATTCCTATATTCCCTCTCTTGCACCTAGGGTTTCATTTTTACCTAGCTTATTGTTTAGGTCATATATGTACTTCATTTGTTATTTACCGTATGTGCTTCTAAAATATCTAGGGTTTTACAAATTTCAATATTTATTAAATCATTTAGTGAACCCATTTCATTCACATGCTCTTAGGTCCTCATTTAATCACTTATTTCATTTTTCCTAGGATCCTCTCATCATGGATATTTACATTCATGATTTCTTACAATTCAATCCCCGATGTGTAGTGCTAAAATCATTTCTCTCCTATCTAATACTCACATTCCTTATACTACTTATCCGAACATAGTATATCATACATTCATAGATTCCTTTTCTCAAAACATCACTTTTTCACCGATATAATTGTCAATATTTCTATTTATGACAAATGATCCTTCCCTCTATATATCGGCTCACATTCATCATAACATGAGTATAAAACAAACTATAATTGATAATGGATCTAAGCTCAATATTTTTACTCTATCACTCATTTGGGACATCCGTATTTACTCCTCTTTCATTCACCCAACATCCATTTCTTTATGTGTGTATGATTCTTCTACATGTCCATGCATTGGAACTATCACCTTTCCACTCACAGATTGGGAAAATACTATCACGAATGTATTTTTTGTTATTGATTTCCCGGTTCAAAACAATTTCTTACTTGGTAGGCCGTGGCTTTACGCTATGTAATAAGTTCCTTCTACAATTCACTGGTGTGTTAAATTCTTACATTCAAAGGCTTTGAATATGCGGTTGTCACGATCGTGACCCATTCAAATAATTCCACCTAGATCCAACCAAGATGCGTTATCTACTCATACTTCTACTACTATTATGCATCCGGTTGATGATCAATAACCCATAGACTATTTTGACAACTTGCCTCCACTTGAAGGAACTATTTGTGTATTGGAGACTGTCCCATCAATTTTATTGTCACCCTTCCTATTACTAATTCTATGGTACTTTATCAGGGGTTTTTCCATACATTGGACATCATACCACCTTCCTCATCTTCTCATGAGAAACTTGCATCTGTGCTTCCTCCTTTCACATGCACTCTTTTCATGAATAGTTCTTACTAGCCATTTATTCCATTCATTCCTACTAGTTCTCGAAACTGTTTACACACATGATGGCTTGACTTGGCTTAGATTCACGCTCGGTGATCTACTCCTCCACCTCATTATCCTCATCTCTATCATGGAAATTTCACATTATTTTTTCTTATGGCCTCAACGCGTCTTCCATTCATAAATATTTGTGGCATGCACTTCTCACACTTCTCAACTTACTCTTTGGTAGTCTTGGCTTGACTACATTAGCGGCACTTTGGATACTGATCATATTGATATTTCATTCCCCATGCTCTTCACCCAGGTTTTTATTTGTAATGACTTGTTTCTTGGCTATTCAAAAATCTTACTCGTTTGTATGCACATAGATGTTTACTACCACCTTTCACTGATGAAGAGTACGCAATGGGCATGTACAATTTACACCATAATTGCTCCTTATATGATAAACCACACACTGTTTCTTATTAGGTGTTTAACACATCTCCATTTGGCTTAGACCATTACAATGACGATCTCTTAGATGATGTTACTTGATCATTCTAAGTATCATACACTTAGGAGACACTATGTTTATTCCCCACCTTCTCACATTATCAGGTGTGTCACATTTCTACTATTATGCTCTGTGCTCCACATATAGCCTTTCTCATGCATCTTACACATATTGATATACACAACTTGTATCATCACTACCCTATGATGCACTCTCATACTATGGTTTTCACTTGACTGTTGAGGGCATACTTTGCATCCACGAACCTCACATCATACACACTAAACATTTCACACTCTGTGCATTCACAACACATCTTTCTAGCATCACTCTCTCGTGCATCACACTACCCTACGACGCACTCTATTTCCATGGTTCATACTTGATTGCTGAGGGTATTAATATGAAATGAACCTCACCACATTCACTCTCTACGCTCAATGCTTTATCGACTTATCTATTTAGCACACATGTTCAAACCATTTCCCAATTATGAGCTCTTATTCTATGGTTGATTGTTGACTCCGAGGGGTCTTTTATAAATGAACCTCCTCTCATACTCACTCACATTAACTTAGGGGATCACGCTACTCTTATCATGCTCACTTTTCATTTCAATCCATTCACATTCACAACATACTACATAGCTTGGTTGGACATTTACTCTATATTATGTTACATGTACACTTTGTTTCCATGCTATACAAATACATCGTATGTCAAGTATTTTCCATATACACATGAACATTCACTTGTTCTCTAATTATGGATGCAGACTTTCTACTGAGATGTTTACATGTAGCACATATACTTGGCACGGTACCTCTTGCCATTCCCACCAAGGCTCCTGGGGGCATCTACTTTCATACACATCACAAGTGCTATTGTTTTGTTTTATACCACTTCATATTCTTACTATCACACTACTCTATCGATATATACACGTCTTGACATAATTTTTTATCTTTCTAACATGCTAAGGGGTATTTCATGTGCAACATTTGTCTTATAGGAACTATTTTTTGCCATGGTTGTTTGATACTTTTCTTTCTCTTATATTCTATTGCTTGCAATTATCTCGTAGGCTTTGCCCTATGTCTTGCTTGATCATTACTTGTATGTATTTGGTCACTACCGCCCTAATTGTCTTGTGAAATTGTGAACAATGTCCCATATTTGAAACCCTCTTTTCTCGATCTATAGTCTCCTTGCTTGTTATCTTACACATTATCTATTGTATGTGTATTTTCTTGCTTACACTAACACATGTTTCTAACCACTTTGTTTGCATGTGCCTTGGTATCTACCATGAACATTCCTTGCCCCTCTGAGCTATAGTTTCACATCAGCTTCTGGTCCTCTCCTTTGGCCGCATCCTCTTGGCAGTGTTGCATGCATCCTAAATGAGGGGGCATACATTGGGTGAATCAGTCACCACATTCAACAGTAAACAATCATAGTTTAGACCTGCACAATACATTAACAACATAGTATACATTTATAGAAATGGACAAGAACTTGACTTTGGTCATCATTTTAGCACCCAGGATATAGACATGAGCACCTAGGTGCCCCTGACCCTTCCCGGGTGCCTATGATGAGGGGGTAGTTATAGTCACTTTCTCAGATTGGTACAATTTTTCAGCAGTTTACATAGTGGTTTACACAGCACAAGAACGATCCTTCGCAATTAGAATGCAATCTACCTTCAATTTCTACTTGATTGAACTGGAAAAAAGTAGGATCAAATTTTAGGAAGCGATCAAGGATGGAGAATAACACTATAAATTTCTCCCCAAAATTCTTCTATCATGATGTGAGATGACCTAAAAACTCACACTTTGCATAAGATCACCCAAAAACTCATTCTTGGCATGCGATCACCAAAAAAATTGTTCTTATACAACATTTTTCAGGATAATTTATATCCTTTTCACTTGTCATAGATCAGTGCACATATTCTTTTCACATTTTTACATACTTCTACATATTTTTACATAGTTGGAGAAAGTTTTTCATATACATGACTTTGACTAATATTTTGATCTTCTTTTTTGCAGTCATTCCTTATAAGAAGCAAAAGCAATCTCAAGCACAACACAAGTATGAAAATGACAACATGTACAACATGGTACACACGTCACACTTTTCACCCCTAGGATCCCCTCCTCTTCCTAGCTTAGCTTCCATACTTCATTTTTATTACTCCACGCATTTTCTTGTCTCCTCATCATGCTTTCACCATCGAGCTACATGGCTATGAGGTGCGCATATCTTGTCTACTTTATGTTATCGAGTATTCACTCAAAAAGATAAAGTGATAGAAAATCTAGAAACTAAATCATGCACTTTGTGTACATTTCTAGGTCCTAGTCACATACTACTATTCATATGATTCCTAAGTGAGAAAAATCACAATTTACTTTTATATTTTCCCTTTTTTCTATGTTTCATGTCTTCTTTTTAGCGTTTTAAACCCTACAAACCAGTTGATACTTTACTACTTTATCTTTCTTGACTTTAGACACCGTGCCTAGTTAGGGCCCAATGCCCAGGTGGCCTTGCCCCCTTTGGGTGCCCCTAACCTCTTTGTATCTTAATTTCCTTTTATCTTTTGGGCATCTTGTTTTCTTATGGGTCGTAATTTTGTTTGTTAATTCAAAATTCAACCAAGGGAATCATATAAATATAAAGTTATGTCAGGCATAATAAATGACCAAGTCTCTAAGAATCTATTATCATCACCTAAGGTTACATCGAAAGGCACTCTAAGAGCATCAAAGTATCCATCTAGCTTCGTTCCAGGACAAGGGACTAAATTTTTGCATACACGCATAGGAGGGGAGTTCATCTTACCATCCACACATCTACTTTAATTGCTACATCTTGTTATTGTTCGTTATCAAGTGCATCCTCCACAAGAGCCACATAGAGCATGATTCTTACATACACACGAGAACTACATTGAGTTTAAAATGTAGTGTAGCACTTGTTTTTAAGTTCACTCACTTAGGCGACTGCCGAGATCAGTCCCAAAGCCGCATTTACATCATTTTATTTTTAGGATTTGACGGGTTTCTCGGGTTTTGAGTTATCTTTCTCTTTACGGAGTTACAAACAATTTTTGCAGCCAACCAAGGACATATAGATGAAAAATAAAAAAGGTTCGTGAACATCTTGTGACATAGGAAAATTCATTTTATGATATTTTTGCGAGTCTGAGTGCCTAAAGTAGTCTTTAGTGCCTAAACACCCCCGACCCGATCTAGGTGCCCAGTCTTATTTATTCGACGCTTAAAGAATTTCTGGTGTGGTTGTTAAAATATTCCCTCATGTTTCATCGGTTTTCCAACTCATCATATCTCGGGATAAAGTGGAAAATCAGCTAAGTCCTTTATTCCCACTCTTTCACCTAAGGTTTCATTTTTATCTAGCTTATTGGTTAGGTCATATATGTACTTCATTTCTTATTTATCATATGTGACTCTAAAATACCTAGGGTTTTACAAAGTTCCATATTTATTAAATCACCAAGTAGTGTTAGGGCCCGAGTAAATGTTTACCTCAATAATCATGTTACACTTTGGTAAGAAAGTTTGTTGCATCATCAAGACATTTCCTAGTCAAATAAGGAACTAGGGGAGAATGTGGGAATCAATTGATGGAAGTACTATAATGTGTGTGTACAAAGTGTGATACTCATAACAATCTAACCAATGATAGTATTGATGTGCTAAGATATACCTTGTCGAGAAAAGTGTGTTAGTAAGATGTGTATGGTGATAGAAAATGCTTGCATAGATAAATAATTGATTTATGTATAGTGTGATAATGGCTCATCCTCAATGGTGTAATATTAATCATACCAAGGTCACTAGAAGTCATAGTAACTATATGATCTTGATGTAAATGATATTGCATTGGTGTCTCATGAGAGTCATGCATACATGGTTGTCAAGTATTATGTGTCATGTACATGGCTAGATAACAAGGAACATGTACAAGGGGAAGTAGAAGTTATAGTGTGTTGATGCTTTATGGAATTTCATGAGATATGTAAAGATAAATGATTAGTTCTCAATAAATTAAGCTATAATGGTCTTGTTTTAGTATGAGGCATCTCCACAGGGCCCTCGATCAACCAACCAACCTAGTTCGATGAACCAAACCTAGTAAAGGAGTAAAGGCCCTGGCCCCGGCTCTCCTAATCTAATGGCCCTGGCCCTCGGATATATATAGATAGGGCCAACGGCTCTCCACGTTGAACCCACGACCATCGGCCATCTATTCATTTAGAATCGATTTACATCTACCGTTCTGTACGTGACGAATTGAACCCACGGCCATCTATCTATTATCATTAGACATAAAGACCCTCGCTCAAACCGGCACACCATTGAATTGAGACTGATGAGTATGTAACTCGTGATAGTCCCTCCTATATTTCGTTGTGTAGTATGTATCAATGTAGGTATTAAAGTAGAGTGAATAAGATAATCATATGGTATGTTAGGGATATTTGCTACCATGTTTTGTATACATATTTTAAGCATTGATGTTTTGTCGATAGAATAACATGCATATCATAAATCCAAGAGCATCTAAGTAATATATAAGACTATTTCATCACAAGAAACTGCAAATAACTAAGTGGTTGTCCTATTAATTATGACATATACAAGAAAATTTATGACCCCAAGTGTTTTTGTCATTTACCATCAAATCAATGAAATGTCTTAGTGGTACCTATGATGTATCATGTAGTATAATTGAGATATGCAAGAAAGTGCATCGTGAAAATATCATGGCTAGAGTTATTTTCTATGATAATAATTTTAATTGGTTTAAAATTGACATGCAAAAGTAAATATCATTTGACATGCTTCATCCTTCTTCATGATGAATATTTGAATTGAAGAATGTAATAGGAGGTATAAATGATTACATACTATTTTAAGCTCATCAATGATACTAAAAAATAGGGTGATGACTATTCTACCTAAAAATGCACCACTTACATAAGACCAACCATAAAAAATACCATTTGACCATCATGCTCATCCGCTACCATGTGGCGGGTGATTCAATTTTTATGATTTTGGTGGAAAAAAACAACGTGTAAAGTCACCTCCAAGCTGATTTGAACCTGACCTCCTTATTATTAGTTGTTGTTCCTACCAACGTGCCTAACACAGGACCACATGTAACCATTTATTTTCAACCGGATATATTAAAAAACATTATACCTATGATTTGATTGTTGACACGCGAGTCTCACCTATGCATGGGCATGCATGTATGTATGGTACATTTTATGGGTTTTTTTTTTATGTATGATAATTCATTCTATGGAAATAATAGCCTCAACAATAAATAGATGAGTATCAAACACGTAATTTGGTAGATGATAAACTATGTGATAGGCCATGTGAACTTCATCAAATTTTTTTCAACATGATTAGGTAATACATTAGTAAATAAGCACATGTGTAAATTATGATTAGTAACCATTTATTGGAGGGTGATTCAATATCTTGCATAAAAATAGTGTTTTTGTAAACGAGGTATTGGATTTTCTTTATAGGTAAAAAGATTGAATTGTTAAATGTGCACATAATTTATGATAATTTCAAGCATAACAATCATAAAATAAAAATCCTTTTTGCTTAGTTGTATTAATCATAGTAGGTGATGGTGAATGTATACAAATACACTTGAGTAATTTATGGAAGATAGTGTGAGGAGGTTGCGGTAAACAAATGTCACATTGTATACAAATAGTTTTGGTAGGTATTGCAGTAGTAGGTTGTGCAACATTAATACTTTTAACCTTCTTGGTCTCAATTGGTGGCCTTTGTATGGAGGAATTGATTGAATAATATTTTTATTGTATGACATCATGCTTTTGTATGTCAACATATTGGTGTCCATAAACTTAGTCTCATATAATTTAACTATTTGACAATTTTCCTCAAAAGATGCATAATTGAGAAATATGATTTATACGCAAAGCTTGGTAACTAAAATAGTAATGAATGCTTCCATTAACTCAGTCTCATCAGTCTATTTAGGCAAGAAAAAGAAATATTTATCTTATAGTTTAATACATAATACGCCACCCTCTCATGTGGTTCTCTTAAATTTGTGATTTTGAAATGAATAGTAAATATTTCCCAATGTTGGTGGATAATTGTGTAAAAAAATATCAATGAGATCTACAAATTTCCGTAAGGATCCTAGAGGAAGTGTGTATTATTTGAGGATTTTGGAATGAAATTGATAGTTAATATATCATCATATATATGTTATCCATGTAGGAGGCCAAAAAGGCATGGATATACTTCGTTGAGGATCGGGATTGACATTGTAAAAGCTAAGCTTCAATGGATTAAAGCTATGATGTAGAGGATAATTGAGGAATTCAAGTGCTAAATGTTTATTGAGTAACCTAATGGGGCTCTACTTGATTTGCGGTTAATTTTTCATTAAGAGACCTAGTTGTGCTTGCATGGCTTGTTTGATTGAAGGAAAATAGGATGAATATTATTCATATAGTATGGGTTAAGTATGTGTGTAGTAGACATATGATGTGTACATGTAGTAGCTTAAGAACCATTTGGGATGACCCCATAGTTGGCACATTAAGTGTATGTGAAGGTGGTGGGAGTGATTAAATAGTAACACCTAAGATGGAAGGAGATCTTATGGATGGTATTTTTTTTTTAGGTTTGCATATTTTTAAGTTGATGGGTGGCTTATAACATAACAAGGATATGATCAATATGGTGTGGTTTGTATTTAAGTGTTTGTTTGAAGGCCTTCATTTCAAATGTAGCTATCATTTGTTGAATTATAGGAGTTTTATAAGGATAAGGATTAGATTGTTCACCGTTATGGTTAGACATGGTCTTATTGAAAATGGTATCATCAATAATATGTATAAGAACACTTTGACTTGGCCATAAACAATATTACTAGTAGTTGTGATAGGATTAACCTCATTTGGATAGACAAACCATCCTCAAATATAAGGTCCATTTTCTTATGACATTGAGGAAATGGGGGTATTTGGATGTGATTTATTGGAGTATCATCTAATGAGACACTATAACTTGTTAGATTTGTGGACATATCTTAATTAGATGCAATATGAAGATAACATCACAATGTACTCAAAAGGAACTAAGGTTTTGGAAAAATCCTAATAAAATGAATAGCATCCCTAAAATTAATAAGGGGGATTTAAATTTGAAACCATAATGGAAAATGAGGAGACCGTATGTTGAACATAAATTAAATAAGTAGACTAAAAATAATTAGGGTTTTTCTAATTAAGATATGAAACAATTATGTATTAATCAATTAACATCAAATTACAATAATAACAAGCATACAAATCCCAAATCGTAGGTGAAATGTGGTGAATTGTAATAACATAGATGATTTAACTAAGTATGTTAAACCTAGGGTTAGAGAGGATTTCACTAATTTTTGACTAATATAAGATGATCATGTTCTTAAAATGGTAGGAGGATTGTAGATTGCCATTAAGTTATCATGAAAATAAGGGATTATACTTATTTACACAAGATGAAGTCGTTTATCCTAGAAAAAGTTGTTTGGGTGACTTTTTCATGTATGGATAGATTCATCCTATATCGAATATGGTCGAATAATGATTCTTATATTGTGTTCATTTATGCCTATAACTTTTTCTTTTGTGTTTGAATTTATATGATCACACTTTTTCAACTAATTAGGGATTCTTCTTCTTCTTCTTTTCTTAAGGATATAAAAATGGATAATAATTTTGAATTGTGGGGCACCCACCATGTTCTCGAAGGAAGCATCAAACCCACATAGTTGTCCCACCCGATGAATGTGTGCAAGATGCATATTACAACGTGTTTATAAATTAAGACCCTATTATGACCTTTGGTACTTGAAAAATATCTACGGTGTGTGATATAGCTATGCCAATGGCCTAGGACAACTTTATATGATGTTTTTAGACTTAAATTTGGTTTAGTATGCTTGAGAGACTTATTTAGCAATTGGGTGCTTTGTTGTGATATCCTTGACGGGATGAATATGTGAGGCCCATTGCATGGGTTAAATGAATGGGCCTTTATAAGTGACTATTGTGGCAATATTTCCCACTCAAATAAAACATGACCAACTAGGGTAGCTTGCGAAATCAAAAATTTGTGAGCATTATGGTTTTAAGGATGAAGTCATTGGCTTTGGATAAAATTGACAAGGTAACTTTATATTTCATAGCTAACTTTTATAGGGCATGGTGTACAATGTAATATGTCCGTAGGACATTTTGGGATATAAACTCAAGAATCTATTGGCAAACCACTTAGTAATTACAATATCAATCTTAACTACATCAAAACATTATGGCTTCGCTGCTTTCTGTGCTGCTCCTCCAACTACGACCAAATCTTGGGCAGCTAAGTTGTTTAGAGAAACAACTAGAGAACCCCTGAAAATATTTCCGAGTGGATTGATAATGATCCTCATGTCGATATCCCTGATGTGATATTAAATAGATCTAAGTGTACATTCAAAAATGTAGATATTGGAAGATTTGGAGGGATGCGTCCGAACATTGATTTTGTACGAGAATGGTGCAAGAGGAAATGGGCATACAAACTGGAATTAAGAGCGCTAGGAGGGAATATATTTTGTTTCTATTTCGTTAATAATACTGAATTGCAAAAGGTGTTTCTGGGAGCCCCATGGTTTTATGGGAAATATTCCCTATGCTTGAGTCACTGGTCTCCAGGGTTGAAATCTCATAGTATGTTTCTAGCTCTTCGGATATGGATTCGATTATCGATCTCTCATTAGAATTTTGGGAACACAAAGTTCTTTTAGGTTTGGCAACATCGATGGGTGCCCGATAGCGATGGATCCATCCAACAAGGAACGATCGATGGGCGTCCTAATAATGGTGTCGATGTGCACGTGGGGGATAAAATAACGAAAATAATTATTTTGAATACCCCAAATGATCAGTGTGAATGGTTAATGATGGTTGAAAAATCCAAGGTTTTTTGTGAAAAATGCCGAAAAGTGGGAAATGAAGATTTTTCGGTGTCTTTGAAGGAATCTAAAGACTTCACGGAAGATGAACATATTGGAGATGAGTTATGTATATGATGCGCTAAAATTAGTTGTTGTTCCTACCAACATGCCTAACATAGACCACATGTAACCATTTATTTTCAACCGGATATATTAAAAAAACATTATACCTATGATTTGATTGTTGACGCGTGGGTCTCACCTATGCATGGGCATGCATGTATGTATGGTACATTTTATGGGTTTTTTTATGTATGATAATTCATTCTATGGAAATAATAGCCTCCGAAATAAAATAGATGAGTATCAAACACGTAATTTGGTAGATGATAAACTATGTGATAGGCCATGTGAACTTCATCGACATTTTTCAACATGATTAGGTAATACATTAGTAAATAAGCACATGTGTAAATTATGATTAGGAACCATTTATTGGAGGGTGATTGATATCTTGCATAAAAATAGTGTTTTTGTAAACGAGGTATTGAATTTTCTTTTATAGGTAAAAAGATTGAATTGTTAAATGTGCACATAATTTATGATAATTTCAAGAATACCAATCATAAAATAAAAATCCTTTTTGCTTAGTTGTATTAATCATAGTAGGTGATGGTGAATGTATACAATTACACTTGAGTAATTTATGGAAGATAGTGTGAGGAGGTTACGAAACAAATGTCACATTGTATACAAATAGTTTTGGTAGGTATTGCAATAGTAGGTTGTGCAACATTAATACTTTTAACCTTAAGACCGGCCTTTGTATGGAGGAATTGATTGAATAATATTTTTATTGTATGACAACATGCTTTTGTATGTCAACATATTGGTGTCCATAAACTTAGTCTCATATAATTTAACTATTTGACAATTGTCCTCAAAAGATGCATAATTGAGAAATATGAATTATACGCAAAGCTTGGTAACTAAAATAGTAATGAATGCTTCCATTAACTTAGTCTCATCAGTCTATTTAGGCAAGAAAAAAGAAATATTTATCTTATAGTTTAATACATAATATGCCACCCTCTCATGTGGTTTTCTTAAATTTGTGATTTTGAAATGAATAGTAAATATTTCCCAATGTTGGTGGATAATTGTGTAAAAAAATATCAATGAGATCTACGAATTTCCGTAAGGATCCTAGAGGAAGTGTGTATTATTTGAGGATTTTTGGAATGAAATTGATAGTTAATATATCATCATATATATGTTATCCATGTAGGAGGCCAAAAGGCATGGATATTTCGTTGAGGATCGGGATTGATAAAAGTTAAGCTTCAATGGATTAAAGTTATGATGTAGAGGATAATTGAGGAATTCAAGTGCTAAATGTTTATTGAGTAACCCAATGGGGCTCTACTGATTTGCGGTTAATTTTTCATTAAGAGACCTAGTTGTGCTTGCATGGCTTGTTTGATTGAAGGAAAATAGGATGAATATTATTCATATAGTATGGGTTAAGTATGTGTGTAGTAGACATATCATGTGTACATGTAGTAACTTAAGGAACCATTTGGGATGACCCCATAGTTGGCACATTAAGTGTATGTGAAGGTGGTTGGAGTGATTAAATAGTAACACCTAAGATGGAAGGAGATCTTATGGATGGTATTTTGTTTTAGGTTTGCATATTTTTTAAGTTGATGGGTGGCTTATAACATAACAAGGATATGATCAATATGGTGTGGTTTGTATTTAAGTGTTTGTTTGAAGGCCTTCATTTCAAATGTAGCTATCATTTGTTGAATTATAGGAGTTTTATAAGGATAAGGATTAGATTGTTCACCATTATGGTTAGACATGGTCTTATTGAAAATGGTATCATCAATAATATGTATAAGATCACTCCGACACGGCCATAAACAATATTACTAGTAGTTGTGATAGGATTAACCTCATTTGGATAGACAAACCATCCCCCAATATAAGGTCCATTTTCTTATGACATTGAGGAAATGGGGGTATTTGGATGTGATTTATTGGAGTATCATCTAATGAGACACTATAACTTGTTAGATTTGTGGAGGTATCTTAATTATATGCAATATGAAGATAACATCACAATGTACTCAAAAGGGAACTAAGGTTTTGGAAAAATCCTAATAAAATGAATAGCATCCCTAAAATTAATAAGGGGGATTTAAATTTGAAACCATAATGGAAAATGAGGAGACCGTATATTGAACGTAAATTAAATAAGTAGACTAAAAATAATTAGGGTTTTTCTAATTAAGATATGAAACAATTATGTATTAATCGAGTTAACATCAAATTACAATAATAACAACAAGCATACAAATCCCAAATTGTAGGTGAAATGTGGTGAATTGTAATAACATAGATGATTTAACTAAGTATGTTAAACCTAGGGTTAGAGAGGATTTCACTAATTTTTGACTAATATAAGATGATCATGTTCTTAAAATGGTAGGAGGATTGTAGATTGCCATTAAGTTATCATGAAAATAAAGGATTATACTTATTCACACAAGATGAAGTCGTTTATCCTAGAAAAAGTTGTTTGGGTGACTTTTCTGTATGGATAGATTCATCCTATATCGAATATGGTCGAATAATGATTCTTATATTGTGTTCATTTATGCCTATAGCTTTTTCTTTTGTGTTTGAATTTATATGATCACACTTTTTCAACTAATTAGGGATTCTTATTCTTCTTCTTTTCTTAAGGATATAAAAAGGGATAATAATTTTGAATTGTGTGGCACCCACCATGTTCTTGAAGGAAGCATCAAACCCACGTAGTTGTCCCACCCAATGAATGTGTGCAAGATGCATATTACAACGTGTTTATAAATTAAGACCCTATTATGACCTTTGGTACTTGAAAAATATCTTTGGTGTGTGATATAGCTATGCCAATGGCCTAGGACAACTTTATATGATGTTTTTAGACTTAAATTTGGTTTAGTATGCTTGAGAGACTTATTTAGCAATTGGGGGCTTTGTTGTGATATCCTTGACAGGATGAATATGTGAGGCCCATTGCATGGGTTAAATGAATGGGCCTTTATAAGTGACTATTGTGGCAATATTTCCCACTCAAATAAAACATGACCAACTAGGGTAGCTTGCATAAATCAAAAATTTGTGAGCATTATGGTTTTAAGGATGAAGTCATTGGCTTTGGATAAAATTGACAAGGTAACTTTATATTTCATAGCTAACTTTTATAGGGCATGGTGTACAATGTAATATGTCCGTAGGACATTTTGGGATATAAACTCAAGAATCTATTGCCAAACAACTTAGTAATTACAATATCAATCTTAACTACATCAAAACATTATGGCTTAACTTGCTTTTTGCTTCATGTGCTCTTCCATTACGGCCAAATCTTGGGCACCTAAGTTGTTTAGAGAAACAACTAGAGAACCCCTGAAAATATTTCCGGAGTGGATTGATAATGATCCTCATCTCGATATCCCTGAGGTGATATTAAATAGATCTAAGTGTACATTCAAAAATGTAGCGATTGGAAGATTTGGAGGGATGCGTCCGAACATTGATTTTGTACGAGAATGGTGCAAGAGGAAATGGGCATGCAAACTGGAAGTAAGAGCGCTAGGAGGGAATATATTTTGTTTCTATTTCGTTAATAATACTGACTTGCAAAAGGTGTTTCTGGGAGCCCCATGGTTTTATGGGAAATATTCCCTATGCTTGAGTCACTGGTCTCCAGGGTTGAAATCTCATAGTATGTTTCCAACTCTTCGGATATGGATTCGATTATCGATCTCTCATTAGAATTTTGGGAACACAAAGTTCTTTTAGGTTTGGCAACATCGATGGGCGCCCTGATAGCGATGGACCCATCCAACAAGGAACGATCGATGGGCGTCCTAATAACGGTGTCAATGTGCACGTGGGGGATAAAATAACGAAAATAATTATTTTGAATACCCCAAATGATCGGTGCGAATGGTTAATGATGGTTGAAAAATCCAAGGTTTTTTGTGAAAAATGCCGAAAAGTGGGAAATGAAGATTTTTCGGTGTCTTTGAAGGAATC